>JANPWX010000044.1:4785243-5013967 GCA_024734555.1 Trochalopteron elliotii | reverse complement strand
TACTTCAAGCCGACTCGATTGTTTCGGCGAGCCCAGCCCCGGGGCGGCGGGGCGGGCCGGCGCCCTGCCCCCGGCGCTGTCACCGGCCCGGGCAGGGTCCCCATTTTGTGGTGCGCGTTCAATCTCGGCGGTGGGGCTGATAGATGGGTTCTGTGCGCGGCTGAATATTGGTGTGGTGTGATGTAAAGCGAATGACCCTTGACCTATTTAATGATATGTTGTCGGGTTCTCGGGCAGGCATCCTGCACAGTGCAACTAGGGGCAAAAACACCAAGCCACACCCTAAAAGTTCGGCTCGCATATTAATTCCTCAAAGTCGGCGTTTAGACGGAATAAAGGCTCCCCTTTACGTGTTGCCTTAACATGCCTCTTTGCTGTTCTCCACGAGGATTCGTACGGCGTTTCTCCCTTCCTGACGCACGAGCCTCGGAGTGTGGATGTGGATGTGTGCGGTGGGGGAGGGGAGGCGGGCTGTTCGGCGGGGCTCACCCACCGCGTCCTCCAAAAAAAGAAAATATTGCAGCATAATGTTACAGAAACCTAAAATATTCAATCGAAAAGACAGATGATTTGAAATAAAATGGAGTGTAAAATTAAAATTTCAGGACTAGTGTTTTAGACTAATAGTCGGAAAATAAACATATTGTGCCAGAGGGAGGTTTTTGTATTTTGTAGATTGTAGGTAATAAATACAAGGTCTTTACTCTTGACAAATATAATGTCATATCTTTCTTCCTTACCCCATTTATTAGTGGTCTTTTAACCAAGACTCCTCGTGTGGATGTATAAGGTTTAACATTATATACCTTGTGTACCATGTGACTGCACGTACTGGGTTTAGGCCTCTCCCTGTCCTACAGCCAGTGTTCTGTCATGTACAGAGACACTGGACAGGTTTTAAATTAAATATATCCATTCTGTGATAGCAGATGTTGTTGGCAAAGAGAGCCAGATTTGTCCTAGTGTGTGTTTTGGCTTTTTTTTTTTTTTTGGCTTTTTTTTTTTTAAACAATTACAGATAATAATTGTAACATCTCAGCGACAGCAATAGTAAACCAGGGAAGCTTTCCCACAGAAGATTTGTAGAGGGGGTGGGAGGAAAAGGGAAAGCAAGAGGGGGAGGATGCTATCACATTAAAAATGCGTAAAACCTCTGTTGTGCTATATGTAATAATGGTAAAAACAGTGGAGATTTGAGCAGAGCTGCTGTAGTTGTCTCAGTGTTTAACACCTTCAGTGAGCTGTACAATAACCAGAGGCAGGGCAACCGTGGATGTACAGACTGGGGAATGAGATGCTGGAAAGCAGTGCCAGGAAGGGAACCTGGGGGTTCTGATCGATGGCAAGTTGACCATGAGCCAGCAGTGCTCTGGCAGCCAGGAGGGCCAACCCTGTCCAGAGCGGCATCAGGCCCAGCATGGCCAGTCAGGCAAGGGAGGGGATTGTCCCCTCTGCTCTGCACTGGGGCGGCCTCACCTCCACTGCTGGGGGCACTTTTGGATGCCTCAATATACAAAAGACATTCAGCTGTTAGAGAGTCTCCAAAGGAGGACCATGAAGGTGTGAAGGGTCTTGGGAGGAAGCAGTATGAGGAGTGGCTGAAGTCCCTTGGCTTGTTCAGATTACAGGAGACTGAGGGAAGACCTTATTGCAGTCTGCTGCTTCCTCAGGAGGGGAAGCGGAGGGGCAGGCACTGATCTCTTCTCTGTGGTGACCAGTGACAGGGCCTGAGGACATGGCCTGAAGCTGTGTTTGGGCAAGTTTAGGTTGGGTGTTAAGAAGAGGCTCTCCACTCGGTGGGTGGTTGGGCACTGGAACAGGCTCCCCAGAGAAACTATCCCTGCACCAAGCCTGGTAGCATTCAAGAAGCATTTGGACAATGCTCTCAGGCACGTGGTGCAATTCTTGGGATGTCCTGTGTAGGGACAGGAGTTGGACTTGATGGTCCTTGTGGGCCCCTTCCAGCTCAGTATATTCTGTGACTTTAAGGTTGTTTTTTTTCTCCCCCTAAGATGAAAAAGTGTGTCTCATAAGCGAAGAGGATTGAAATTACACATACATGTAAACACTGGCAACTACACAACTGTCCAGGTCTCTTTGGACATAAAAAAGCCCTCTGCAGACAGGTTGTCATCTGAATGCATCTTCTGCCCTTCCCCCACCCAGCTGAGTGAGATGACTGCACTGTTCTCTGCTATGTCACTGGCTGTGTGTTATGCTACTGCTTTTTTTTTTTTTTTAAATGATTGTAGATCTTCTTCACAATAAGTATCGAAAGAGCAAAAATAAGTTCAGTCATTGCTAGGGAAGGGGCACCTGGAACTGGCAGATTTCTGCTCCACCAGTTTGCCCAGTTTTCACCAAGTCAGAATATGCTGATATGTGCAGGACAGCCCCAAGAATCTCAACATGTTTTGAACTCTGTCAGGCTTGGTGCTCTGATCTCTTCCCTGGGGAACCTGTTCAGTGCCCAGTCACTCTTGGGGTGAAAAACCCTTGCCCGGTATCTAACCTAAACCTCCCCTGATTCAGTTTCATGCTGTTTCGGTCCTGTCATTGATTGTGGGATGGGCTTTTCTCATTTTTGTGAAGAGGGAGACCAGAAGTAAATGTGCTGTCCACTTGATATGTCTAATGTGCCATGGCTCCTGGAAGAGCTTCCTGAATGGAGTGTCCTCCTCTGACAGCAGCAGCTGTTAAAGGCCTGTCATCCCTTTGCCTGGAAGGAGTAGAGAAGAATGTCTCTCAGGGTGGATGGGATCTTATTTCTCAGTAGCTGAGATAAGTGAGCAATGTGATACGCTTAGGATTTAGCGATGTGCCCAGTTTGCTTCATTGTGGAGATGCGGCTGGAAAAGCCATCCCAGGTTTTAGGTTTGGGGTGCTGGATGATTGCTGCAGGTAGTGGGGTTGGTGCACACTTCAGTGTCACTAGCCCTTGCCCTTTGCTGCTGCTAAGAGTCCAGAGTTAGAATTCATGTTGTATTAAACTGATGCTGTTTGTATTTTAGTAGTGCCAAGGGGCCCCCATTCAAATCAGGGCCATTTGGAGAATATTGTCGACAGTGGTTCTCACCCTAAACAGGTTGTAATGTAAGTGAGGGAGATAAAGCCAGGAGGATAAATGCTAGAAAAAATAGACTCAGGGAAGCAGCAGCTGATTGTAGTGCTGTATCTACAGGACCACGGTGTGATCTCAGCTGGTAGGAGAGAGGAGAGCTGTTAACACCTGGCGGCACTGCTGCTGGTAAATCTGTCTGCTCTGCCCAAAGAGGGGTGGGCGTCATAACATGATCCATATCCTGGATTTACTTTACTACTGCTCTTTTAATTCCTAGTATTTTAGATTGTGTACACCAGCCTGCCTATAAAGTGATCCAGGTTTTGTAACTCTTGGGACAGCTTCTTTTTTTCATAATCTTCATTATGAGGCAAGATGGAAGTAATTTTGTAAATTCTTCTTTCAGCTGCTAAATTAAAACTCCACTCCGTCTTCCCCTCCCTCATCTTGCCTATTTTTAGTTAGGAGGAAATAGCTGACCTCTTTACAGCAAGAACCCAGACCCCCTGGGTGCCATTTATAGGTTTCTACCAAATGGCCTACTTGGACAAGTTGGTTGAAATTAAACAAAAACATTGGAACTACGGCTGTACGTAGGAATAGCAGCCTTCCTGTCAGTACAAAATCTGTCATTTTAATGATACTGAAACAAGCATAAAAAGGTGAAAAATAGGGTTTAGGTTATTTTTCTTCAGTATACAAGAGAATATTTTAAAGTCTTTTTTTTGTTGTTATTGCTCTCTGATCATTAATGTAATGGAATTTCGTTTAAGGATGCCTGATAGTGTTTTGTTTTACAGTCACGGGAAGTCCCCCAAAGTTAGGGCTGTGTAAAAGCTAGAAGAAGTCTAAGAAGGGTGTTCATTAAGAAAACATTATAGTTTCTTACCAGTTATCTTCATGTGTAGAGATTTTGTCCTAGACAAAATCTAACTAATTGTAGTTACTAGTGTTTAGTAATTCTGTAGAAATATAAATTTTCTTCTGCTAGCTTAATTGAAAGCAAGTTCAACTCCACAACGGTATGTGACAGTTTTTGAAGGTAAAGGTGTGCAGGGCTTTTTTATACTGCTTTTCTCAAGCTGCTTTTCCTATGCATATTTGTATTTATTTTAAGTGATACTAAAAATACTGGCCTGTAGCAATAGTTACTGCAGATCTTCATTTATTGTTTGAGAAGAGAAGGATATATTTCCTCTGTTGTCTTATGTTGGGGTCCCAGCCACCAGTCCCTTTCTCTACTTTGGGTTGTGATCATGACTGCAGCTTGGGTTTGGGCACATCTGATGATGTGACTTCCATCTTTATGATCCTGTCCACTTTATGCAATTAAAGGGGCATTGTGATGTGTAACCCCATTTCTTGACTGCCTTTGTTGTTAGTATGAACAATTAATGTGTCCTGTTTAAACTGGAGTGCATGTAGAAAGTCATAATTTTGTGTGAAGTTACAGTGGAAATTTCTGCCAAGAACCCTGTGGTGTTCATGCAGTACAAAATCATGATCATAGTACTGAAGTATGAAGAAACAATTCTTTTAATATTTTAGCTAAGTGCATTGCATAACTACATTTTGGCCTGGGTGTTGAACCTTAGTCATTTGCTAGGCAAAGTTACACAGCACACTGAACATGTGGACTAACAGTGCCTTGATGCTTAGATGACACGACTTGTGGCCTGTTTCTGAACAGATGAGTTGTACTAATAGTGTCTAGTAATTCTCTGTATGTGCTCATCAAAATACTCTCATCTAATTAAGTAGTGAGTTTATCGACCCTTTGCTATTGGAAGGTGAAACAAAGCTTTTTAAAGACCAGTGTTCCCCATTAGTATGTAACAGTTGCTCTGTATATCACTCCAGTGCCATTCAAGGTGTGATTGCATTTACTGACCTAAGTTTCATTTAAGCTGCTAATTCTTAGTTACAGTTTAACCTCTTACCACTGTGTAGAGATGTTAGAATGCATTCTGTTATATAAAATCATAATTCTATTAAATGAAAAAATGTAGTAACATTAATTATGATTTTATTGTTTTTTTCCTATTGAAACACAACTTTCTCATACCTCCAATAAATTACTGACAGAGCAAAAAAGCAACATTTTTCCCTCAGACATTTAAATTACTTGGAAAATGTGCTTTGACATTGTCTCCAAGAAAACGAAGAGGATTTTACTTTGGTGGATAGATTCCTTTTGTCATTCTGCAGCATAATGCATTTGTTGTACTTTTTGAAGGCAGCAAACTGCACTGGATGTACAGTGACAAACTTTGGCTTTTGCTGTGTGGCACCATGAGCTCTTCATTAATCCTCTGCCATTGCATGGAGACTGCAAAATATTCTCTAGCTCAAGAGTGAAGCCAACTATTTATGATTGATATTTCCAAATCAAATAGTCATGTTACAGAGGCCCCGCTAAAAGGGAACAGTTGCATTGTTGTGATTAACATGTATACAGTGTTGTTGTGTTTCATGCTTATAAGTGTCTGCTGCTGAGTTTGTGCTAATTTGAACACAACCCCATAGCCTACAGCAAAATAATTGGAAAGATGTTCTTCCAAAAGAATTGACCTTCACAGTGTGTAGCTAATAAATACATGAGATTTTTATAAAGTGAAGTAAAAATATGGATTTTTTTTTTTGTAAACCCATTTGTGTTGGTAACAGAATGAGGAATTGTTATAGCAGCACAATAATTTCAGTGTCATTTAGCAGCTACAAGTTGCTTGTTCACTGTACCAATGGGTTTCGTCTGGTTGCTGCTGGCAGAGGATATGTGTGTGTCCAGAGACCCATTAGTGTTAAGACTTGTGTTAGCACATAGTCTCAGCTGGGATTGTAGAACAAAAAATATCAATTGTTCAAAATGAACTATGCTAATTGTCATGTGTGAGTGCATGCATATGCACATAAATACATGGATAGCCTTAGGGTAGTCCAAAAAGTGTGTTGGAGAAAAAAAGATGTAACCCTGATGTTGGAGAGTGGTGCCAGCGTGCAGTGGCTTGACTCTCACACCCTGAACTAGGATTGTGCTCAGGTCAGCAGCACATCCTGAGGTGTGCTGAGGTGTTGCAGAGCCAGTGAAATGAGTGTAGGCTGGGCCAGGATGGATGTCAGATTTTGGGAGAAGACAAAGGTGCAGCACACTTTAAATATGTGCTTGTTGAGATGTGGCAAGGCCAGGAGTGCATACTGTGCTTATACATCTGACTGAGCCTGGTGAGACCAGGAGGTGACAGCTGGGGCTGGGACATACATTCAAGCATCAGAATTATGTTTTTTCCTTTTTTTTTTTTTTTTTTTTGTTTGCTCTTAGAAGTAAAATTTCAACCCTAATCTTGACAGAGAGATTGAGGTAAAAATGCCCTCCTCCATAGTGTTCTTCACAGGTAGGGTCAAGGTTTGCTGACGTGTTAGAGGAGTGGGAATCCAAGCACAGACAGTGCTGGTTCATGTTGTGGGGATTAGTTTCCAAGGATATTTATCTGTTGCTTTTTACAGTCACAAAACAAACTTAACCCTTTTCATGCCTATTTTACATGCACACATGAGTTAGACCTCTTAAGAATTTGGATATAGAATTGGTTGAAACACAGAAAATATTTTCTAAATATTTCAGAAGGTGTTGGTAATGCTGCTAAATATGTGGACTCAAATATCTCACTTTGTATTGTAGCTTTCCTCCTTGGTTTTGTTTTTACTTTTTGGATTTGGTTTTTTTTTTACTTTTTGGCTTTAGTTTTGTCCTTTTTTTAATGTAAGAGCTTCTGTAGTCTGTGTAGTTTACTTTTTCAATTGTTGACTTTGAAAGTAAATACTGTAATCTGGGAGGCACAGATAAAAGGCATGCCTGAGGATTATTCTAATGAGGAAAACATCTTCCTTCCTATGCCAGTTCTCAAAAAATGAAAGTAAGGAGCAGAAGCAAGTACATTTTTAGTAACATTACATGGTGTTCACAAGACAGATTTTATATCATTCTGTGAAAACTGTTCAAGGTTCCTTTATTTTCATTTTGACTACTACTGGGTTTGTTTGGGTTGCTGGTGTTGTAATGCAATAACAATGCTGATTTGTATTTGGGGGAATCTGGTTTTGTACTAAAAAACCCAAACCCTCTCAGCTCTTATGCTTCTGCTAGTATCAGTAAGTGTCTTACATAATCAGTTAATTTAAATGAGCCAATTTGTTTAAAATCAGTGCATGGCAGTGTATCATAAAAATTCATCCAGCTTCATTCTCACAGGATTTAGTGTGCTTGGAAAAAAAACAAACCCTGAAGCTGAAAGGGTGGCCCAAAACACAATATTAGAGTGGAAGGAAAAGAACCTATTTATTATATAGAGCTCAAATTTACTAAAGTATTAACATAATGGTTTCCCTCACTGCTGCTGAATGAAAACTGCTTTTCTGGGAGACCACCATCCTGTCTTTACTACCTAGTTTGGTTGTGCTGGGTAGAGATTAGGTAAAAAGTGGAATGTAGCTTAAGCCCTCATGGGCACTTAACAGGGAAGAGGAAGATGAGTGGGAGTAGGCTACCTCAAAAGCTAGGATTCACTGTTTTTAACCTGCTGACCATCAAGTGGACAACTGTTTTGGGTTTTTGGGTTTTTTTTTTGCTTGGCTAAGATGACATGTCTTCAAAACACTTATTCCTGTGCATTTCTTCAGTGTTATGATGGTAATATTTATTATGTGTGGGTACCTTATGATGCGTTGTTTTGTGGTTACAGCAATGGCTTTTTGCGTGTGCCTGGTTTTTCTAGTGTTTGACATATTTGTATGCCTATGTGCCTCACTGTGGATTATATCTTTTATTTTAAATTTTGCTTAGGCTAAGCAATAAATTCTTCATGGAATCCACTATGTTACCAGCAGCATATATTTTCATTTTAAAAACCATTTGAAACATGGAAGGGTTCTGTGTTCTCTAATGACATGTTAAATGCAATTATGCATGGTCAGTTTGATCATGTCTGCTGAATGGTGGCTTCGTAGATAAGATTTGTTGTGCACAGCAGAACAGATGTTTGTGTACATGGAGTCCAGTGTGAAAGAAATTTAATTTCCTCTTACTAAAAATAATATCATGACCTGCATCTTTTACCTGTTTAAAAAGTGCTCGGATAATTGCAGTGAATGATTTTGTAGTTGTTTGCTCCTGTATTCATTTTGCCATGAGTGTTTGCAGTACAATATTTTTCATTTTTTTTAAATGTAAATTTGAATATATATATGTATGAAAAGAAAGAAAAAATCTGCTCCTGTAACAGCCTCACAAGGCACTTGATAGGGCACACCTTTTCACAGCTGGGTAAAGCATTTACATTCAACTTATAGTGGAATGTTATCTGCCTACCATCCTATAGAACTACTGTGAAGACTTTATGAATGACTGCTTTTGAAGAATTTTAAACAGCAAAACACATTGTCAGTTTATTTTGTTGTTGGTTTATTAAAACATGTGATTGTAAAGCTCTACTTATTAAAGTATAATCCTATTTTTCCATCAGCTTATGCATTACAATATCAAAGTATCAAAAGAAAATTATGGAACAAAAAGTTTTTTCTCCCGTTCAGTGTTCAGTTTAGAGTTAGAAGTAATGATTGCTTTAATTTGTTAATCTTCAATTAATCTGTAAGTTAGTTTCCTGGCTAACGGAGTTGAGTTTAGGGTATTAGTTTACTTCAGAACAAGCTTTTGTTGTTTTTTTTCTACAAAATTTTTGTAATTGCTTTTAAGCCTTTCTTTTAATTACCTCCCTCCAGAGCAAAAAAATCTGCTGGGGTTTGCAGTGCAGTTTAAGAGGTTTCATTTTAATGGATATTTTCTGTGCTCCACAGTCTTTCTTTTCTGACAGCTCCACAATACCCAGGTAACTCCATCAAGGACAGAGTTCACGATACATTTGTGTCCTAACATTCAACAAATCCTATTGAAGCTATGGCCTGATGTTGCAAAAATGTGTTTGGCTTGTGCGGGAGATTTCTAGGATCAGGTCTTATATGATGGCAGCACAGATTCTTGACTGGTTAAGTAAACATTTGTGAGCCTTTTTTATAGCAACAGATGATGTGTGTGATTTTAGCTTTAGTCCCCACAGGCAGTGCTCCTGTAAGGGAGTGGAGATTGCCATGTCCCTCTCCTTTCCCCTAGCCCACATAAGGCTTTTTTTTGTATGGCATAACTTCCACAGTCTATTTTGAATTCTGTTCTTACCTGAATCTTCTCCATGTTCTTGGAAGTTTCTGTAGATGACTGAAGTTGAGATTTAGAGCCTGGTTTCTTCAAAATGTGCAGGAGCTGTGTTGGCTATGTTGAAATTTACCGGGCTTAATGTTTTGCAGTGTCAAGGGTAAGACTTGGTTACAGACATATACATTGAAGAATGGCCTGCACAGGTCGATGTTGGAACCTAGGACCTTTTTCAGTGAAGTGCCCTTAGATTTTCAGGCAAGGCCACATCACAAGATTTAACAAACTCTAGCAGTGCCTGGCAAGCAGTGACAGGATTGTTTCATTGCCTGTCTGAATCATGGGCAGTCTCAAAACTGTTCTGCCAAATGTGACCTACCACATGCAAGGCCCAACACCTTGGGACTGGCACTGGATGCTTGTCTTGTGTAAGGGCTGCAAGCAGCATAGCCTCTGTGGAGAGGATATATCAACCTTTTTATTCTAATTTACTGTTTTTCTCTGGGGTGGTTGCTCTGTTTGACCGCAGTAGGTAAGGAAAATTATACAGAAGGATCATGACATTTATTTTTTTCACCTTAAATGTGAATTTTCTAACTTTTTTCATTTGATGACTCAAACATCCTACAAATAGTTGTCGTAAAGAAATATTTAGCTAGTTATGCTATTAGCATTGTCATAATTGTTATTTTTGTCCTTGGAAGTACATATGGTACATTCTGGTGTCTCAAGTGGAGCCAATGTCTTGCCAGCCTATTTAAAGTGCTAACGTATGTGAGAAAGTGTGCCCTGTGGCCTGAAATATCATTCATGTATTTGCCAGTTGCCTCAGTCTTTTAATTTCTGTTTGTATACATTGCATTTGGTTAGGTTGAATTTATTATTGATTTCAACTGTTTGCAAATAGTCTACTGACAGAGCATTTGCTCGTGTCTCCTTTGAGCCAGCATTTTACCCTCATTAGTCCTGGATGTGTTCTTTTGAATGTTCACCAAATGCCTTCATAAAACCGGTAAAATTAATAGAAGGAAAAGTGGGAGAGCTGTGTGACCTGTTGTTTGTAAACAACATTATGAGACTGTCTTTCAGTGTTTGACCATGGTGTAGTACATTTATTTTTTTCCCACATTTCCCTTTTTATTCATTCAGGTTTTACGAGCTTCCCATCATATGCAGCCATTTGCTCAGCAATGCTAATTACCCTTTTTTTTTTTGGTATGTTTTGGTTTGATTTGGTTTTGAAGACTAAAGCTACTAGTTAAATAACAACAGTAATATTTATCACTTCTGTACTTCTGTCGTTTCAAATCATGGCTTGCAAGCTACTAGGATACACAGGATTGTTTTTATAAAGAGCTGTGGTGTTAAAAAAAGAAGGAAGTCTGTTGTCGTTGTTCAGTTTTACTGTGCAAGGTATCTTTATTGGTCCACAAATTTAAAGAGTTTGAAAAAATGGTCTAATCATATTGTAAGCTTATTTAGGATGTGATGATATCTATTTTTATGACTTACTGCTTTGCGGATGTATATATCATTATGCAAGTAATAATCCTTGTTTTCACAGGAGGTAATTTATACCAACATTGCATTTTGGCATCAGTTTGGTTACATTGTGTAGATATTTATGAAAATATCCCTTCTCTTATGTGCCCCTTCTCAGTTTTCTCTGATAGAATATAAATTTGGCTGATCCTTAATTGCACAGAGAATAATCTGTAGAGAAGCATTTGGATTTCCTTAGTTTGTGTTTACCAGGTCTGTCATATAGAAGGGCTGCTCAACTGATCTTTCTTTTCTTTTTTTTCAGGGTCTTATGCAGTACTGGTTTTGTTTTCAGACTACAGCTATTTATATGGCAACATCTTATTTCAGTCAATCCAAATTCTTGCTTCTTAAAATGTCAAGAATTTTGTTACTTGATGTTACTACATTTGTGTTCTCTCCTTTGCTTGAGAGCAGCACTCCTTGCTAATCTTAGGAGGGGTGAGGTAGAGGAGGTGTGTATGGTGAGAGTGGGGGTGGGAAGTAAAACAGGCTCTGGCTGTTTACACATTCCAGTCAACCATAGATCTGCTCTCTTTGAGGCCTGAAATATTTTCCTTTTCACTATCAGTCTTGCAGATCTGGGGTATTTGGGCACGATGCCAATAAAAGTAAATAGCAATGTGTTAATCTCTTGGATTGAAATGTAATAAACTGTTTTACCTTTTTTTATCTGTGCAATAGAAGAAAATATTAACTGCACTTTATAATTAATATATGACATTTCTAGAAATACTGGAAGTTAGGACTATTGCTATAATTTCTTCAAGAGTTGCCTATAAAAGGGCAAAGTAAATTTGACTAGTTTTTTCTTGCTAGTTCATTCCAAAGGGAAAATTGCCTAATCAAAATATTTTTGCTAACTAGATCTTCTATTTTCAGCATGATAACCATTGGATCTAGGAGCTGAGGATTACTCCCTCGTTCTCATTTGCACGTAACGCATGCATATAGATGCATTTTTTTCATTTATTTTGTGGTAGGCTTAATCTGTTTTGTAGTCTTTCATTTGATCATTCTGGTTTCCAGCACTTACATTTCAGAGTTCTGATGAAGTCAGATACAGAAAACCATCCACCTGCATGTCTTGTTTTATTGGCTTTTTTTTTTCCAGTATTGGAAATTATTTCCTGCAGCCTGCACTAAAATAGACTGAGCAGGCAAGCAGATGAATAATGATTTCTTCCAGGTTCTGCATAATGTAATGAACAGACCTTCTGTTTATTATTATTTATTATCAATATTTGTATACGTGCCATTTCCTTCCCTGAAGCTTGCTTTCTTGGGTTTCTTAAAGCTGTATGCTATGTGTGAAATTATTGCTTTATTCCAAGTGGTGCAGTAACACCACTTTGTCTCTCCAGCAGCTTGCCTTGTTACTAGGACTTGACGTGGCTCAACTCCTTGTTGAAAAAAGGCTTTCTGAACAAAACATGTTGTCCTCCAGAAATATTACCATATCATTATGACAAACACAAAAAAGACAGTCCCACTGAGGTAACAGCTGTTACCTTCAGTCTTAAGACCATTCTAGCACATACAGTGCAAAAGATAATTCAGACCATACAGTTGGTGTTCTTTCCAAAGGCAGCCAGTTGCTTAAAACTCTCTTGCATAGCTGTGACTGTCATCTAATCTGCATTTAAAGGCATTAAACTGCTTTTGGAAGAGCTGTGGGCTTCTTCAGCTAGAACACCAGCAAACTGGACAAACTGGTAATGTTTCTCTTGACTATGTTTTTAGGAAAATTGTACTGTTCTCATCCTGTAGTGACCTGGATTTAAAGCCAGAGGTTTTTTGGGGTTGCTGTCAGGCGAAATCAGACTATTGAGTTTAACCTGAATGGAAGTAAACATGAACATTACCTGCACCTCATTATTTCTGTGCTTTTATGACAGACACTTGAGACTGTTTGTATAGTGGCTATGGCTCATGCTGATTATGTTGTTAATAATTGGTGTCTGTAGCATGTGTACTGGCTGGGTGATTTAGAAGCCAACATTTTTGAATATAGATAGCTAAATAAGTGGCTTGTTTATCAGAAGCCTCAAATAGGTACAGCTCCAGTTGAAGTCAGAGGAATTGGTGCTCCTTAGTGGCTGGATAAATAATTTGTCTTAGTACAGGGATGCATCATAACATGCTGACAACAAAAGATCACCTCCATCTTTTTACCCTAAGTTAGGTAAAGCTTTATGTTAAAAAATATTTTAAAGAAAAAGATCCTACCAAGTTACTGCTATCAGTCTGTATGCAGATGGGTGGATTTTTTCCCATGTGCCTAAGTTTCTTGAAAGGGAAAAATTTGACACTGATTCTCAGCAGCAGCTTCTCACATTTAATATATGGGTGACTGTGCAGCTGGTATATGGTTTGTATAGAGGTTAGAGGGTCTCTGTTGTAAATTGGTACCAAGTTTGTTTAACATATGTGTTTGGTTTCATTTAATGTAACATTTGATGCAGTGAGAAGATGTACTATTATTGTAATAGTGATTCTGTTTACTATTTGTTACAAGTATTTCTGAACTAAAAAACACATGAGAACTTGTTTTGTGGTTGAAATAGTAGGAACTGGGAATCTTGTTCTTTAAACAAACAGAAACATTAAAGAAACAACACGAGGTATAGTGACCTAATGCAAAAAAAAAATCCCCAATGCTTCTTAAAATTAGACAGATTTACTTATTAAGTGTATAAATATCTAGAAATTAGCAGTATCAAATGATGAACTGTACTATGTAAGAATTACATGCAAATTACACTGGCTTGGAGTTTTCTTCTTTTTTCTCTGTACCTTAGAAGTGTCCTCAAGCTGGTTGAGAACTTAGTGTAAGGTATTTATTGGAAGCAATTTGATGTGAAGAACAAAATGTGATGTACTGTTCCAGTCCACTGAGGAGTTCAGGACCTATAAGAAGGTTGAGAATATTGGCCTGTATGAAGCATACTGTAGGCTGTTTAAATATTGGCCAGTAATTTCAAGCCACAGAAGCTATGAAATGAAAATTTAGAAATACGTTTAAAGTTTTGATTTTCATCCTTTTTTTTGCTAGTAAACAAGTCTTTGACAGCCAAAATCAATATAACAAAGTTGCATTGTTGACCTAGCAAAACAGTTGGGTTAATTGTTCAAATTGCACAACCTGATAGCTTTCTCTAAAATTATTATTTAGTACTTTTTTTTCTGATTTAGTATTTCTTAGAAAATCTTAGTTGTGAGTCTGGCTGATGCAGTAAAAAAACCCCAGTCACAGGGCCATGCAGCTTGTAATGGAAAGAGGCTGTTATAGTACTTAATTTGTTTCTTCAGCTCTAGTGATGGAAACATAAGAACACTTCTTGTACATCAGCAAGCTACTGTTTCAATAAACCTTTCATAGGGAAATGATAAGAACTAAACCATAATAACTCCGAGAAAAGGAGCACAATCTGGGCCTTGCAGGAGGAACCCTCACCTCTCTGGCAGATTTTTGTTGCCCTTATGCAATTGTTGTTTCCAGAAGGTTTCTGTCACCATTGGTTTCACAGTTTTTGAACCTGATAGTTTCAAAGCCTATTCTCAGCTAGGCTGCTTCCTGTGAAAAGTGGTGTTTGGTGAGGTGTTCATGTGTGCCACATCACGCTGCTGAGAAATAAATTGTTTTGATCCTGTAGTTCTTGCTTCACTTATTACATTTAATGTTCCTTTTGGGGGAGAGGGGGCGAGCGAGGGAGTGAAGCAAACAGCAGTGCTGATATGGTGTGGTTTTATTGGAGAGAGAGGCATGCATGCCAGTTTTCCCCAGGTTTGGTCTTCTCCCTGACTCTTGTCCATGGTAGGTCTGCTTGAAGCTGTTAGCAAAACAGTAGCTTAAAGAGGCTGATCCCTTGAAGGTAAGCATTTACACAGCACCAGTTTCAGCCTTTAGCTGAGAATTTCTGAAAGAGAAAATCGGTTCTGCAAGTTTTAATACATTGCTACAAATTGTTCTGTTGATGAGTCTTTAAAAAAATTCCATGAAAATACACCAGAACAAAACAGAATTAAAAGAAAAAACAACGCAAAACAACAACAAAACCCCACCCACAAAACCAACCAACCCAAAAAAACCCTCCAAAAACCTCAAACAAACAAAAAAACCAATCCCCAACATCTCCCACCAAAACAAAATTAAGCAGATGAAATTAAGCTCATTAATTGAGCACTGATAGGTTGCCTTAGGACACAGGTGCTTACATTTTGAATTGATTCTCAGTTGTCAACTTGATGTGTGTGGGAAGTAAAGTGAACTTTTCATGAAAAACATAAGAACAGTTGCTATTTGTGGTTCTTCTGGTACGCTTACGTGCATGTTCAGGGAGAAGGGAGATGGCATATTAGTATTTTCACGTCTTCTAAATCAAAGAGTTGTCTCACCTTAAGCAATGCAGTCTTTAGATAATATGCAATTTGTCTGCTGACAGATAGACTTAATTTTCCAGCAAAAAAATGGTTTCTTATTTAAAAAAAAACTTTAATTTTGTCATTATAATTGCAGTCATGTTAATTAAAATGCTGAAGATAAAAGGAGTATTTATATAAAGGAGCTGATTATGCCTGATGGTACAAGATCAGAATTAGGCTAAAATTTTGACATTATCCATCATGCTTCCTTGCATAGACATATATGCCTTTATTCCACTTCTTTCTGCAATGGTTTGCAGACTATTTTGGCTGTTGTATGACTGCCAGTACTGTACAAGTTGAGACTGATCTAAAAAGGAGCTGTGTTTACTGAGAGCTGATCTTTTTGCCAGTTACAAATATGTCTTTTTCCTCCTTGAACTTTACTTCAGTGTAGAAGCTAACTTAATAAAGCCATTTCCCCCTTAATATCTAGACTGCTAGTTCTTAAACATTGAAACCAAAGTCCTGTTAGCTGTATTTTGATAAATAGAAGTTTTCAGGGCTGGGTTGAATGGGGCTCTGAGCAACCTGGTCTAGTGGGAGGTATGTCCCTGGCCATGGCAGGGATGTTGGAATGAGATGATCTTTAAGATCCTTTCCAACCAAAACCATTCTATGATTCTGTGAATATCTTGAAGTTGAATTTTAAATAGTGTGAAAAAAAAAAGACCAAAAAGGGAGACTTCTTACAAATATATGTATGTACTTTTCTATGAAATATGTGTCTTTATTTTAGACCAGACATTTCCTTCATATAAGATGGGGGTGTAGGTGTTCAATATTTATGTCTGTGCTTGACTGTATACACAATGGTTTCACAGGAATAAACAGCAGCAGTTGTGTGCAGAAAGTTTTGTGTGTGTGTGTGTATGTTTAGGACCTGACCTTCATTGCTAGTTTATAATTCCTAAGAATTTCCTGTCTGGAGTTGAAATGTTTTAAAATCCATCTTACTTCTACTTTGTAGATTTTAAAAACAGTACCAGGTAACTAAGAGCATTCAATAGGCAGTGAACACCTACTTGTTGGGCGTTCTGGTTTGTCTCTGTGGTTCATGTTTAATCTTTGGGTACCCCCAGCCCCCTCTCAGTGGAGGCTGGGCAGAGGAATGTTTAGCTGCTGCCCACAATGTTTTTAGACAAGAACAAGTCTGTGAGGCTTCTGTGTAAATAACACAGCATTTAATAATGAAAAAGTTAGCAACTCTCTTAATTCCTCATGAGACATACCTGTGTAAAATTATGCTTTGAAATTTTCTTTCAAGTTATCTCCATATCTCTGGTCTGAATTTTATATCCACCAGCAATGCAGACTTATTCTACAACTGGAAGAAAAAGGTGTCCATTTCAAACATTGTCTAGTCATGGTTAGTTCCTCATGTTACAATCCTCAGAGAAGTTAATGCTCCCTTCTGAGATGAAGGAGACCTGTCACCAAAGGAATTGAATAAATTATAGTGGTATTCAAAGGGCAGAATGAAAAGACGTGTTGGGATTGTAGATGAAGCTTTAGTCTGATGAAGGAAACAGTAGTAAATATGCAGTCTGGTTCATAATGTAGGAAGAAGGGAACTCATGGAATTCCCAGACAGTATATATGCAGAGTTTGGGTGGTTTATAAATGTTGGAGGTGCTTTTTCCCCTCTTGCATGAAAAAGGATTTTTTTCAAAGGCTTTCTGTCTTAAGGTAGGCACTAGGCTTCATTTATCCAGCCATTTTGAGAAACAATATGAATGTCTTTTGTGTTGTTAAAGGACGTGGTTTGCAATATTTTCCAGAATTGCTGTGAGGTCAGCTGTGGTGCTGTGTGTGCCATGTGTCCCCAGTGCTGGGGAGCAGCATCCTGCCCTGGCAGGGTGTGTGCTCAGGCTGTTGGGCATTGCAGGCACTGCTCCGTGCTGTACTGGCTCCTGAGGTGTGTTGCTGCTCACAGTTCTGCCCTGATCTGGGTGAGGCATCTTCTGGGACAGTGGAACACGTTTGGTGGAGCCTCTGTGCCTCTCTCCCGGGAATGTGAGAAAGAGAACTTTGCCACGGGTGTTCGTTGTGGCAGAACACATCAGCCAGCAGATGTTCTGGAAGCCAGGGAGGTTAACAGCAGCAGTGTGAGGCAGCAAGGCCACACTTCCCTGGCACAGCCATATGGCCCCTGAAATATTACTGTCAAATCGCTTCCTGCTGGTGGGCAAGTGGGCTGGGGTTGGAGGAGACATGAGCTGGGGAAGAAGGATGCATGACAGCCTTTCCTGGGTGCCAGGGGCTGTAGGATGTGCTCTCCTCCTCTCCTGCCCACTGGCAAGGGCTGTCCATCATCTGTGGCTATTGTTTGATGCAATTAGTTTTTATTGACGACCTTAATAGGTTTCATTTATGTATCTTGGTTTTATTGCAGTTTAGCCCTCTAAATACCCATGAGAGTCCTAAAATAACAAGGATACTATTAATTAGAAGCTAAGGATTGTAAGATTAAAGCAATACATACTTTCTTCATTTTTGACTACCTGTGTGTATTTAAAAATAGACTTTCGCTAAAAATGTTTTGATAAGTGATAGCTGATTATTATAAAAAAGAAATCTATGTCATTTTTTTTTTCCTTCCCTTTTTGGCGTTTGCTTATTTGAGACACTGTTGTCACATTCAATGTCATTGTAGTTCTCCAAGGACACTGTTTTTCCTGTCTAGTCTGTTGAATGTTTTGCCCCATGGTGAGGATTTTTTTTTTAATAGTAAGAATAATATGAAATAATTTTCAAATCCATAAAAGCAAATATAAGAATTACAACAGATTTAACCTGTGAAACTACTCTACCGCACTTGTTTGAAATTGAGCAGATTTCACGCAGATGGTGTCTTAAAATAAAGGGAAAGGGACAGAAAAGAAGTAGCAATACTAAATGAAAGGCCTTAGAGCTAAAAGCTTAATGTGTAATAGAGTATTTTTATGCCATTTTTCAGTCAGCAACAAAATAAAGCAAGTACATTGGACTAGAAGCTGAAGTCTTCTACTGTGAAATGGAAATTTATCTGGTATATTGTACTTTAAAAAATATATTGTTTGTTTTTCTGCTGAGTGCATGCCAGATTATTGTTTACCAGTTACCATTCAAGTCCAAATCAGAATTGAAGTTGGCAAAACATAAAGGAAATTTCAAGACAGCTAAATATCATCATCCGGAGCTTCATTTACTGTATGTTATTAGAACTTCAAAATACATTGAGGAATAGGCATATTAGTCACCAGCACAGTTCAATTCAAATAACTCTATTTTTATGAATTTGTCCTATTTAAGAATTGATTAAAATATCAGTATTACTGCCTTTAAAATTAAAAAGCCAGTTGTCTACTAAGAATAGAGCTGCTTAGACTGGAATACCAGGCTGGAATACAGTACTTCTCTGTCACTGGGAAGTGCATATAGAGCACCATGCTTTTCCCTTGTGAAGTGGCTTGTCTGGCTCTGGTGCTGTGCAGTGTTATGTTTCTTAGGTGTTTTGCTCTGCTGACAAATAGAGCCATTTCACTGGATCTTAACTTGCCTGAATGTAAGAGTATGAAAAGGTTGAGAGGAAAAAGAAACTGAGATAATCAGTTTGTGTACCTGTGGGCAGTTTAACAGCTACAGCTAGAGTGCCTTCTGCCTGATTTCAGCACTTGCCAGCCAAAGCCAGAGTTTTATGGTAAACACTAAAAGGTGGGTCAGCCCACAAACTCTCCATGTGTAGCATAAGCTACATGGGAGCTCAGGCGTCTTGAATAGGTGTATGTCACCTGTCTAAGCGTTATCGAGGTTTTCCAAAGAAGCAAAATCCGTAGTTTGGATTCATAGAATCATAGAATATCCCAAGTGTAAAGGTGTCCAGAAGGGTCAAGTCTAACTCCTTGCTCCTCACAGGAGTGCCTGAAACTAAACCATAGGATTATCATCCAAGATGCCTCCTCCAGCAGGCTGTGACCATTTCCACGGGGAGCCTGTTCCAGTGCCCAGCTCCCCTCCAGGTGAAGAGCCTTTTCCTAATGTGCAATTCGGCATTGTCTGTCACTCCATTCTTCCCAGAATAGAGCACTTGGTTCTGTTAAACATCAGCCACATTCCACAGTGTTAATGTGCTCAAAGATAAGGAATTCCTCCAGGTGTTGTAAGGATTAGCAGCTCAGGGGGTAAAGGAGACCAAAGTCAGGCCATTCTCTCACAAAATGGGAAGAGCTCTTGGCTAGTTTGTGGTTCATTCCATGGGGCAGCAGGAGTTTGTGAGGCTGTTCAGCGGGCCTGGTGTATTAAAGTGTCAAAACCCAGATGCTTTTAGTTCTGCTGCTTATAGAACAACATAATTATTCGTTATATGAGCTGCAGTCTGGTATGAACTTAATTCAAAGCCTGTTGCAAATGCCTATTTGCGGAAGGGGCATGAACTTACTCTTTTTAAAATACATTTTTGAGTGCAATTGTGAAATGCAGATGAAGTTATAAATCCATCAGCAAACTGACTATTTTAAGGCCATATAGTCATGTTTCCAGAGATTAGATTTTTGCAAATGTGATATTTTTAGATTTATGAAAATGAGCACATACCACATGCTGGAGGTATGAGGCAGCTTTGTAAGCACTAAGTTTAAAACCTTCTGTTTACAATATGATGTTTTTAAATCTAATGGTATACAGTATTTGTCAAATGGTGTATCATTATAGTGTGGCACAATTCTAAATGTCTGCAGAATTGTCGTATAAATTTATTATTTATCATGCAACTAGAGAATTTATGCTGATAATTAAGACTCCTTACATAGTTAATTTCTGTAACACTTGCACAAGGACTTTTTGTTACTATGCTGTGTAGAAAAGCATGTGTAAATTTCTTTTGTGATATTGGGCTGTGATGTGCAATAAATAAAGGCTGTTTTATTTTTAGACCACATTTTCACCCTAACTTACAGCAGGAATGTGGATTTGCATTACATTTTAATTGGTTCTTTTTGATTATGGCTTAGCTGACCTTTCAAAATATAGCTTATATGTAACAAAATGCCTACCTCTGTCAGTATGTACATTTCTTGAAATTAGTTGTAGTATGGTTCTCATCGAGACTGATCCTAGGAGGGCAAGATGTACCTAGGAGTGCATCAAAGAGCATCACCAGCCACTCAGAAGGGGTGATCTGCCCCCTGTATTCCGCATTGGTTCAGCTTTACCTTGAGCACTGTGTGCTGTTCTGCACCCAAAACTTAACAAGGATGTGAAGGTCCTCAAATGTGTCTAGAGGAAGAGAACAAATGTGATGAAAAGGGCTGGAAAGCATGTCCCGAGAGGAGCAGCTGAGGACTTTGGGGTTGTCTCCTTGGAGAGAAGGAGCCTGGGAAGCAACCCCATGGCTCTTGATGGCTTCCTAAGGAGGGAAAGCAGAGAGAGAGGTGCTGATCTCTTCTCCCTGGAAGGCAGTGAAAGGATGTGTGGGGATGTGTCAGAGCTGCGCCAGGCTAAGTTTAGACTCAACGTTAGGACTCGTTACTTTACCAAGAGGGTGGTCAAATGCTGGAACAGGCTTCCTGGAGTGGTGGTCAGCACTGCAAGGCTGACAGTGCTTGAACAGAGCCCTTAACAATATGCTTTAATTCTTGGTCAGTCCTGAACTGGTCAGGTTGGGACTAGTGAATAGGTCTCTTCCAACTGAAACCTGTTCAGTTCTATCCTTTAGCTGTGAAGCTCCTCTTATTTTTGTTACTAGACCTGTAGGGCTTAGTATCTCACAGATCAGGCTGAACATACATCCTGTAACCATGCAAAACAGAAGGAGAAGAGTACCCAGGCATTCCTTTACATTTGGACTTCATGAAAAGCCTACTCTGAGTGTCAGTTCAGCTATTTTGGAGTGTCCACTCTGGAGAGTCAAGTAAAAGCGTTTGTTACAATCTGTTCTTGATACTGTTTTCGAGGCATAAGAAGCTTATTGTCCAGTAATTTTGTCAGTGCAATAGCCCAGTACCACCTGTGTAGGTGGAGCTATTCTGCTAAAAGTGCTGCAATGTGTTTTGTTTTTTTTTTTAATAATTCTATTGTAACCTGTCTAAACCTTAGTGCATTTATCAATTCCCTTGTTGTAACCCAGCAAGTATCAAGTGGTTTGAACCACATTGTATTAGATTATAAAACCTTTCTCTAATAATGAGGGGCTTATTCTCAGCAGTGGTTACAGAAAATGTTATAGATATAAATAGGACTTTATGGAAAACAGAGAGAAAGGAGTTGTGAAATGGCAGTAGAGTGGATGACTGAGCTGCTGTGTATGTTCCATTTTGGTATAATAAGCAGAGCATTCTGAAAGCATGCAGATTTTCTATCAGAAAATTGGCCAATTCTTTATTCTGAAGGAAACAGATTATATTGGTAATTGGAAGAGAGCTCAAGAGAAATATTGGTTGTTCGGGGTTAAGCTTACGATGTCTGATGATGATTTTTCCCAGATTGACATATCCAGGGTGTGATCAGTGGTTGCTTTTGTTTTCTCATTATGCTGAGGTTTAATTACCTGTATTTAGAATGAAATCCCCTGAAACTGGAAACTATTTACGTTACTTTGCACCATTTTTGGGATGCTATACCCACAATAAGTCATTTCCCTCTTGCTAGTTATAGCTGTAAAGAAGTGGTGCTTTAAGGGAGGGATCTCACTGTGGTTGGATGGGATGAGGTGCATGGATGGAATGGTTAAAACTTGAAAACCTCCCTTCACCTGCTTTTGCTCTATACATTCTACTGAGAAATTATTAACAGGTGCTGAAGGCATGAGTGCTGCCTGCCTTGAACTCTCAATGCACAAAGAAAAGATCAAACATACTCTTTTTTTTCCTTTTTTTAAATTTAAATAAAAAGAAACCACTGGACTTGAAATTTGTTGTGAGGTCTAACCTGACAATACTTACTGAATTTTCAGTGACAGTGAAATATAACTATTAATAATCACATCCACTGTTGTTTTTCATGTCCTACCGCAGGGAGGACACTAGCAGAATGAGGAGGGATCAAGAAACTATTTTAATCAAACATTAATCAAACATTAAAACACTATTGAGAGAGCTATGGTTGGGGGTGCTACGCTCAGAAAGAGATAAAGACACCCTTCTAAAATAAGTAAGATTATTTTGCCCTCCTTCTTTGGTTTGTATCAGTGCTCATCCCATCCTCCACGTCATGTTTGTTAGCCTGTAGATTTTGAAAAGATAACATTTGCTTTCTCTCCATATCAAGATCTCAATCCCATTTGCGTTGACATTTTAGCTTTATGAGGGAGAATGCATTATGTAAAGTTTCCATTAGCCTGCAAAATATTAAATTAAGTGTTGAAAACATGAGTTGTTTGTGGTGAGTGAAGCAGAACAAGCCATGGAGATGATTTGTACTCATCAAAATTAGATAAAGTTGTTGGTTTGGTTTGGTTTTTTTTAGTTTAGACAGAGAATGTAGCCTACCACTCACTTTCCTTCCCATCTTTTTACCTTTGTTTAGAAAATTAAATAGAACAAAGGCCAAGTTCTTAATAACACAAGTGAAAGCATAACTGTAATTTGTAGTTGGAAATACAGTGAGTCGCATTTGTGGCCATACGTTCCTTTGGCAAGATGTTACATTCTCCTTGAACATATAATTATGTATCATTGCTTAATAAGGAAAGAACTTCTTTGTCAAACATTTCTCTGTACTGTTAAGCTTACAAACTGCATGTCGTAATAGAATGTTTTGGAAACTATCAGAAGATTCAACTGCTGCATTTTTTTTCCTGGTGGGAGATAACATTGCTGCAGCATTAACTGTAGTCTAAAATGGGTAAAAGTGTAATATGCAGCGGTGTATTTGTGCATAAGTAGTGCAGGAATATAAATGAAATCTGTCTCAACATGCACTCATGATAACATTCTTCTAGTTTGTTTACAAAATGAAAGAAAATCTGTCTCTGGTAGAGAAAATTCTATGTTTAAAGCAGTGTCTCACTATCCTTTGAAGTGTTAAATCCTCCTGGGTTTCATTTTTTTTGGCACAAGAGTAGTAGATGTTTAAGAAGCCAACAACATTAGCTTGCACAGGAGCATTCCTTTCTTATTTTTGTTTCTAGGTCTGTTTCCTGTGCTGGGGGAAGGGCAGTGAGAGCACAGCTGTTCCCAAAGTTCAAGATGAAGCTGCTTCTTCAGTGTGTTTTAAGCCTTGGTCACAGTTTCTTACTGGAAGTCTTTAAATGAGATTTGTCTGATCTTCAATTGGGCTTTTATAGGCATGAAATCTCCCTCCTTCCCCCCTCTCTTCCCTGACCCTCCATCCCGGTCCCCAGCAACAAAACCTACTCACTAATAAAACAAAATTCCAGATTATCTGCAACATAAAGATCGAAGAGGACCCTCAAAAGCAGAGCATTTCAATGTTTCTGAGTTCAACATCAGCTTGACAGAGCCATTGATCAATATTTGTTCTGAGAATTTTTTTCCTTTATTTTTGAAATGTTGATGCAAGCTAGCACAAAAGATTGGCTCCTTTGGATACCAAAGCTGCTTTATTTGAACCTTTATTTCTCAGATAAGCTGAAACATCATAGGGAATAGGAGATGAATTTTCTGCCTGTTTTTTTTTATGGTACCTCCAGTAATTCAAATGGAAAAGTAACAACCTTCTTCTTTTACATTGCCTTATACATATTTTAAACGAAGTCTTCTATCTGAATTTTGACATATATTCCTTGAACAGAAACATTTTGAGCTTTTTGTAGTTCTGCAAACATATTAAAGCACCTCTTTCTTCCATTTGTCCAGTTAACATTTTTATTGTGATATGTTGCAGTCATATGTGTATAGGAAGGAATAAACCAAGCCTGCACTGGGAAGAGCATAATTGTTGCAATTACTCTCTTTCCATGCAGTGGTAGGTAAGGCTTTCTTCTGAGGTACCTTTGCTTGTATGGATTGCTTAGGTGAGAAAGAAAATCACATATTGTTGATTCTTTTTGAGTTTCCTGCTTGAGAGCAGATTGATGGTTGTGTAGTAAGGGTGTGTTTTATTTAAAATGCAGAATAATGTGGAAAAAAAAATTCGTTGCCTCCCAGAGGCACATGGTCTGGGACAGCAGGTACTTAGATGGAAGTCCAGTTTTCAGTGTGGCTGTTTCAAAGTCTGAAGATAGTTTAATCCAAACAGAGCTGAGAAAGAAGTTGATGTTGGACTCTCAGTGTTGGTTTACAGAAGTGTGGGCAGATCAGGAGGACAGGAGAAACTTGGCTGAGCACCACCATAGGAGACTAGATAACTGAGGTAGTTACAAGCCCAGATTATGATCCAGGTGAAAGGATGGAGCAACTGATGAAGGACTTGGTAAATAAAGGACAGAGGAGAATCACAGGATATTGCTAATGCTTGTCAGCATGAGTTTGTTAAAAATAGACCCTGTAACACTTCTACTCTTGCTATATTTTTGAGCTGCTTATATACACTGGGCTGTTGACAAGGAAGAAGTATAAAAATACATATTTTCCGTAAGTTCACTTTTTTGGTACTCTTTGGCCTTTTTGTGAAGAGTCAAGAATGATGCATGTTGAGAAGGACACACAGTAAGTGAATTAGATCTGAGGGAAGATTTTGGTGGTCCTTGAGTATCTGTGTGTACCAATAGGCTGCCAGTCTTCCACACTTGAACATTTTTATCAGCCCGTGTAAAAGTAATCACTTAAGTTCATAGAATACTCAAAGAACAAGAAAATAATAATGAATAGAACAAATAGATGAGTGATTGTGCTTGTCAAACTGGGCAAAACAAGATCTTTGCTTTAACACAGCAAATGTACATGAAGAGGCAAGGATGTAGAGATTCTTTGAGAGCAGTAGACTCCACCCTGTGTAAAACATCTCTGGCTGAAGGGCTGACAGGAGCTCTGGATACCTAAGCTAGAAAGTATGGGGATGGGAAGGGAGATGGTACTCTGGCTCTGGGAGGTCTAAGGCTGGATTGTTTCCTCTAGTTCTTGTGACTACAAGTAAAGGAGAAAATAGATGAAGGTTCAAAGAAGAGTTGCAAGATTAAAGGGTGGAAAGAAGCTTTAAGTAAAAAGGTTCTTTGAGTTTAATGTATTGAGCTTAACAAAAAGCTAAAATGTATTTGCTTTGAGCCTTCTTAATGTGTTAATCTCTGAACTTCTGTGTTTATTTCTAACTGGGAGCATAATGGAGCCCCTCTGTTCTGATTCCAGTTCTGTCATGTCTTGACAGTTTTAAAAGCTTCACAAATTTTATATATAATAAGGGGTTAAGGGTATTCAGTGAAGTAGTTAAATATAATTACCTGATTTTATATATGGAGAAACTGGAGTAAAGTCACATGTCTTAGTTCTGCCTTTTATGGAGTAAAAAAATGTAAAACATTTACAGAAATCTCAAGGTAGGGCTGTTTTGTAATTGTATTGTCCATTACAATGGTTCTGTGAGCTTTTCAAATTCAGGCTAATGAAATTTTTTAAAAGAATTTACATTTGTTACCTGAGCTCTGATCTTGAGGAATTGTGTTAGTACTTGCAATCCTAAAGCTGAAATTCAGTGGAAACTAAGGTGGAAAGTTAGAGGATTTGGTAATTCTCTTATAATGGCAAAAAGGGAACAGTAGCATAATGAAAAATATATTAAATACTTTATTTAATAATCCAATGAAACACAAGCATATTCATTTATGGGCTACGCAGAAAAATCAAATAGGTGAGACTGGTATGCACATTCTGGAGAAAGACTGAAATCAAGAAATGTATGATAGAGTAAAACATACTGAAAATAGGCTCAAGGAAGAGCAAGTAGTCTTGCTCTTCACTTCTGAAAATGCATCAACTTACTTACGGAATAATTTTAATACCTATATGTATGTATATAGAAATACGTGTGTGTGTGTGTGTGTGTATATATATATATATAAATTATTTCTGTGGAAATTAAAATATTTTTTCTGTATTAAGAAGTGCCATATGCTGATGCTGGAGAAAAGTTTTAATGCCATTTCTTACCATTAAAATATTTCTTAAAGAAGAAGTAATACGACCTCTAAATTATTATTGTATATTTTGCATAAATGTTCATTATGCACTGTCTTTTCCTATATTAGTAGCAGGAGGCAAATACTGAACTAAATAATGAATACACTACAGAATTAGTGTTTTCAAGCAAAGTGCTTATAGTTACACAAAGCAGGAAAAACATAAAAGCAATACAAAAATGTGGAGGAGATAAAAAAACCTGAAACCAAAGGAACAGTGCATGGAAATAGGATCTGAAAGTTCACATGTAACCAGTTTTCATATAAATATATAAATAAATATACATATGCATCTAAACAGAGTTTGACTAATTCTTCTCAATTTGAATTTTCTCAAGGATAGCTGCATACTTGCTATCCTATATCAAATGAATTATTTTTCAGGTATAAACTTGTCAGCAGATGTTCCAAGGTTCTAGTCTGCTTCCACCCTCATGATATGATGGGGTGTGGTGCTTCAAAACTTGTCTGCTCTATAGCTGGGAAGAGTGATTCGGCTTTAATTAGGTCAGTCTTTTAATGTCAAAACCCTTAAGCCTTCCACTGTCCCAGCAGATGGATGACAAAAAATCGAACTCACAAATCTCAACGCTCTGTGTCTGTACATGAGCTCTTGGAACGTCAGTGCTGTGAGAACTGTAAAACCAGAATTGTTTATGCCACCAGCAAACAAATAACACCAGGTCCTGCCTTCAGCCTGTTCTGAACTCTTAATAACCAAGCAAAAATGTTCCAAGTGGATTATGAATGGTGGTAGTCTGGCAAATTATAAGAATATTGAGGTAGTGTGTTTATAGAAAGTGTTTGGCAGATGTTCGGAGTCAGTGCTGAAGGGCTCAGCTCTGCAGCCAGACACAGAAATTGTGGCTGGCTAAACCTGAACTGACTCAGCTACCATGTCAGAGTTGTGTCATTGCTCAGAGCCTTCTTAGCTTCTCCCAGGTGAAACAAGTCTCCACTTTCCTTCTCTTGCTGTTGTTACTTTAGAGAACAAACGCAAAATATGAACTGTGCATTAATGTGTTGTCTGATGTGATCAACAGGGAAGATTCTCCTCACATGTGTACTCATGTATAGATGGTGGATGATCCTGTGTGTTTCTAGGACTTAGTTGAATTTTTATTTAAACATTGTGCATTTGTCACAACAGTCAGTGTTCATTAGTGTTACAGTTAATAAAGGTGGAACATGTAAATACATCTGTAGCCGTGGTTGCACAAGTCTGTTCTAAAATGCCATATTCAGTTGTGTAATACTTCTACTTAATAGGACTTCTTTTTTTCCACTCAGAAGTATTTTTTTTATACCTGAACAGTATAAGCAAAAAACCCACAGATTTTTAAATAGAATGTTACCAGAAAGGTTCTTTAGAGTCTCTATCATTATTTGAAGGGAAGGGGAGGGAAAGAAAAAATCCAGAAAGAAATAAGCTTTTTCTCCATCTTTTTTTTTTGTGTTCTCAGATCACAGCAGAGTTTTGTGTGTAAATAATACATTTGGTGGTGTATTTATTTTGAAACAGAATTTCTCACATGCAGGTATATTTTAACGTTGGCAGCTGTGTTTCTCTCTCACCTCAGTTCAGCACTAACCTGTCTCTTTTGCTCTACATCCTTCTGGGAAATGTGTGCCTGGGTGAAGGGAGAGCGACATTCTCAACCTTTCTGTGATTTATAGCAGTATGTGAAGAAAATTGCAAGATCCAATGATACTGCATCCTATGTAATTATTGTTGTCCTTCCTCTTGGCATACTTTCCCTTCCGTTTTTCCTCTTGGTGTTCTCTGGGTCACAGTTCAGATGTTAGACTAATTCTGCCTCTGTCATCTGGCTATCCTCACTGATAAAACTGATAAAATGAATCTCATCTTTAACCATGCTGTTTTCTTGAAAACTCTATCTGAAATTTCAGTGTGCTTGGATTAAATTGTTTTTATAAGAGCATGTAGTGACAAAACAAGGGGGAACAGGTTCAAATTGGAAGAGATTAGGTTTAGATTAGATATTAGGCAAAAATTCTTTGCTGTGACGGTGATGAGACATGGGAATAATTGGCCCAGGGAATTTGTGGTGGATTTCCCATCCCTGGAGATGTTCAAGGCCAGGCTGGATGGGCCTCTGAGCAACCTGGTCTATTGGAAGGTGTCCATGCCCATGGCAGGGGGTTGGAAGATGAACTTCAAGGTCCCTTTCCAACCCAAACCATCCTATGAGCTGGGATGGGGCCAAGGATTTTAATGCCCTGTCCCCAGTCTGTATTTTAAAATGCATATGTTTCAATCAGACACCAACAATGTAGAATGCTAACCTTCTATGCTGTGTTTTTTTTCTTTTATTAATATGAATTGAAATGTAAAGATGATGTTTTAAAATTAAATACTAAAAAGGAAGCAACCAAAGTGCTTCATTTTCAATCAAGTTAGCAGTCTCAGTTGTCATGTTGATTACTTTGTTTGGACCATTTCTGCAATATTAAGCATGTATTGTACTAATTTAAAGGAAATTGTTAAAAATATAATATGTTTTTTAACATAAATTTCAACTTGATTTCCATTGTACATCTTTGCAATTATTTCTGTATTTCTTCCATCACATTTCTGCAGGATATGTTCCAAAATCTGTTTAGCCTGTGTATTTATGGAAAATGTTCTTCCATCAAATTTTCTGATCAGATGTACTTAAAATTCTTTTAAAAGCAGAATGATTTTTCATTTTATGGACATTTGAATAACTACTTTGCATTGATACCAGGAATAATAATTATAAAAGAAATATTCCTGGCAGCAAAAGATACCACACACTATCCATCTTTTTCCATTATGGAGATGCCATGGAACCTCTTGATATGTTTGAGTGGTATAGATAAGTGTTCACAAAAAATATAAAGCTGCCCTGTGATTTCCATGTGTTCTGCATGTTAAAATGCATTACAGAGAAAAATAGGCAGTTTTGTGTTACATGATTGGCTTTCACAGAGCTGTGGATCTTAACGGCTGTAGGCCACTCTTTAAAAAGTCTGACTTCTGATTTTATTTGTCTCAACTTATGCAATTTATTCTCTGTGCCCAGTGGATTGGACAGTGAACAGTATGAATTTTGGAAGTAGTTTTGGGCCATTCATCCATGCTGGTTTATAGGTGCTGTATCAGGAATCACTTGGAAAATTATTCCTGCTTTTTCACAGATTTGTCAGCTCCTTCTGGCAGGTGCTCCTGTTAAAGAACAGAGCTAATGTAACAGAACTTGCTAAAAAATAATGTAGTGTGGCGATAGTAAAGCATTTTAAGCTTCTGATTGCTAATTTTGTGTGTCCTTAGTCCAAAATAAAGTCTCTCCCTTACTCCAAAATACACCAGGATATTACTGAATATAAAGTAATATCCTGCAATGTACTGGCTGATTCCTCAAAAAGTAATTTGACTTAATAACATAAAAATGTATATGATCATACCAATATTTAAAAGTTTCATAGTTATGGAATTTTTGAATTTGGATATATTAGTAAATTGCATAACACAGGCCACCAGAGCCTGGCTATTACAGAAACCTAAAGCTTCCTGTACTCAAGATCCATTCATCACAAAATGGGGAATAACACGCCTTACATTCATCTTGCATAGCAGTGATAATAAGGGCTGAACTGAAGTGCTTTCAGCCCAGTGGCATCCTCTGAGTGCTGAGGAAAACTCTCCCTGGCAGAACCGGTTTAAGTGCTCATGGAGAACTTGATCTTTCCAATCTTTGGATTTTACCTGTAAAAAGACTGCTTACTGTTTGTGGCCGTGTGGACATATGAGGGAGATCATTTTTCCTTTTTATTTTGGTCCTTTCACAAATGGAATTTTGAATGAAGTTGTATTACTACACAAAAAAAGAAATAAAATATGCTTGTATCAAGTTGTTTTCCATCCATGAATACAGAAATGAGTTGAGTAGAATGTTTAACTCACTAAAACATGCATGGATGTTAGTATTGTCCTCTTGGTGAACTATCAGGCATTGCTTCTTTGCAGAAGCTGGCAGAATTGCTGCAATTCCAGATTCTTCAGGGTTCCTCTTAATTTTGGCCGTTCCTAGAGATGGAGGAAGAGCAATGAAGGTGCCTCTCTGATTTAGTTATTATGTCACGTTCGTTCACTGATAAAAAGAGAACAGCTGATCTAAGCTGCTTCAGAAAATGGTGCTCTTAGTCTTTCTGTCATAGAAAAAACAAGTATCTTCATTTCTGCTCCATTCTCCTCTTCCTATCTGATCCTTGCTTCTACAGGCCTGATTGCAGATTTAGGAGGGTGAATAAAGCCTTGGACCTGTGTTATGCTTCACCTCCATCTTTTACATCTCGAAAGGAGAAGGTGACCTTACTTCATCTGTCCTTGATGGGGAAAAAAAGGGCTTGGGTAGACTCTGCTATAGCACAAGGAACAGAAGTGGTCTGAGGGGCAGGAGGTGTATGTGGGTGCAGTTAGCCCACAGTCTGAGCTTCAGGCAGCTGTAAGGCTGGCAAAACAGATACCTAGTGAGAAATTTGGAAAGTTACAGGGAACTCTGCTGCACTTCTGGGTAGCCAAAGCACAGCTGCAGCAGGAAGCAAGGTTACTGCACTCTGTAAAATGGCAGCCCTGCAGCTGCTCCGTTTGTTACAGATGCATAGGAAGAGTTCGGAAGTCAAAGAGGGCTAGGAGGAAACTTGAGTGCCTTCCTACAAAAAAAGGCTAATTTTCAAGTCAGTTATTTCTGGTCTTTGAATAGAGTTAGCACTACAAGGGGAAGATTGTGCACATGCTTAATGGTAAGTAAATAATTCAGGGTTTTAACAAACACGATTTTTTTATGTATGGTTGGTTTGCTCACTGCTGATGAGAATTATGTTTGTCTTTGGTTAAGGTAGAAAAGATACTAGATTTGCATGGGTGACATCATGGTGGTGTGATTGCTCTTTCTGCCTTTGGCACGATTGCTGAGTTGTATTTTTGCTTAAGATGGGAGCACATCATGGTTACAGTGGGGCTTTCAGTTCTGGGCAAACCAGGATAAGGACAGGTAATGATTTAGGAAAGCCTGGGAAAAAATTGCCAATGCTGTTTGTGTCTTGGTCTTTGAAAGTCTTTGAAAATTTTTTTTGGCTTTTGTTTGTTTTTTTTTTTAAGAAAAACCTTTCAGCAGCAGGATACTCAGAATGTTTACTGGAAATTTCATGCACATTTTCCAAAATAAATACTCTGTAACAGTGCTACCTAAATTTCTAGGCATTGGCATTGACTGTTTTGGCCAAGTACATTTAAATTCATATAAGCTGTTGAAATTTAGAAAATTAGTCAGTTTAATAGAAGTCCCTATTGATGAAAAATAAGAACATTTGATAAAACAAATCTTGTCTGTAGTCCAGCCTGATCTTACAGAATTTTGAGGGCCCTTCCAGCTTCTCCCAGTTAGTTTTTCATTGCAAAAGACAGAGTTCCATGAGAGACCATGTATGCAAAAGTCCATGGGAAAAGGAAATATTTAGGGCCTCAATGAAAACCCAAATAGTGAGGGAAAGGATTTTTGCAGTGGCAAAAATGCAGCAGTGCTGATATCCTAATACATGGATAATGTTAACAAACCACTTAAAAATATTTATATGAGAAAGTGTTTTACAACTGCCAGTGCTATTCTGTAATCTTAACAGTTATGCAAATACTAGTGTGAAAAATAAAACCCAGAATTACCCCAGTTTTCTTTGCCCGTGTCGAAGGGGCAGGGCCGGGTGTGCTCGGTGGCCCAAGCCCCGTGGCAATGGAGTGTGGAGACACACAGGAGACACACAGGTGCTGCCAGGGACCTCCAGCACCTGCCCTGACTCACACCCACAGGACGTGGCCCTGGGAAGCCCAGCTGCCTGTTTCTGGAATGGCAGGAGCCATGTCAGTAACCTTGGGAGGTACAGGATTCCTGTAATTTGTAAATCCTGCTTAAACATCAGCTGAAGTGAGGCTGCAAACTTGTATGGCACAATATGACCACAACTAAATGATAAATAACTATCTTAAAAGCAAAGCTAACACCCCAACTCAGAACTGTCTCTGCTGAATGTGGAGCTGTGTTTTGCTAGGGAGTCAGTATTGAACTTCCTAGTTCCAGTAAAATTGGAGGCAGTAAACCTTCCTCCTACTTCTAGAAAAGATACAAATCACATTTTAATAAAAAAAAATAGCAGAATGATTCACAAACTATTCTTCTCCTCTTTCGGTGGCCATTTACAGTTGCTAAGCTCTTGCTATATGCCAGTTATATTAGCTATTTAACTCCATTTTCCTTTTTTTTGGGTGGATAACTTAGCAACAAGCTATCCCAGTGAAAATAGCACCAAAAAATACCATTGAAAATAGCAATAACGACTTTTCGCAGTTATTACAGCGATCTTTATTATTGCTAAGACCACAAAGGATTTGGTTTTTCTTCCTTCAATAGGAAGGGCTGTATGAGGTCAGGCATCTTTGGCAATGCACTTTGTTTCAGAGCTCTGCTCATTCTGTAAAGTTTTACTCATGCTGTTGATAGAACACTTTTGCAGGTGTGGAGGAATATATGGAGAGTAGAATTTTATTCCCTTGCTACTCTAGAACATAATGCCTCTCATTTCCATAGTTAGAAACTTTTTATCCAGAAAAAAATGCTCTGTCAAGTTCCCAGGAGATGAAACAGATATAGGCCCAGTTGCAATTCTCTGGTTTGAAGAGAATCCAAGAAGGTTTCTCGTACAAATCATTAGTAATCAACAGGTTAGGACAATTTAGAAATAATGTTTTTGTTGACCAGTTTGGGTTTGGGCTGCTAGCTGGAAACACTCCCCAGTCTATTTCCCCATGTTTTAACTAGGGTGAGTCATTTTAGGTTGGACAGTCTTCCTCTGCTGCTCCTCAGCTTTCATCTCTGTCCTCCACTGTGGGCTTCTCCTGGGAGCTCTAGGGTGGTGCTGGAGGTGTCTGCCCACAGCTCTCTGGGTGACCTCACCAGCAGCTCCTTGGCTCCCTTTGTAAATCATTTTCCTCTGCAAAAAGCCATGAGAGGAAATGGTAGAAAGGGCTAGACAGCCTTCTCCCGAAATCCCAAGGCAAAAGGCTGGACTGTGTCTAGTACTTCTCACTAATAATGCTTCAGATCTATTATTTATTTTTCTAGGATCTTTTAAGTAAAGTCTAATGTGAATATTTGCTGTACTGTGTTAGTCTGAATTTTGTTGAGTATAGAAGTTCTGTATTTTTGCCAAATGTGCTGTGAATACTTAAAATTTGTTTTTTCCTTCTGCCTTTTGAGTGTGTTAGGGAGAGTAGGAAGACACAAGTTCATGCTTTTCTATAATGATTTGGGTCTCTATTTCTTGTTGTTTGAAGTATGTTTTGGAGAGAATGCAACATACTTTATTTTTGCTACAAGCTGTTTTAACTGATTGGTCAGAGTCGTTTTCTGTACACACGCAAATGGATGTGTGCACATGTATGTGCATGCACACACATAAACATATAAAAGCACTCTAGACTAAACTCTTTAAGAAACTGTTTTTCTTCTGTATTCTCTTTCTGCTTTGCTTTCTGAAATGTAGTAGCTTCAAAGATTTTAACTGATTTTCTGCATTCTCATCAAATACAGTATTTGGCTAAGTGTTAAGGTGTCAGCTTGCCCTGTTTCCTCTTCACAGAAGCATTCTTCACACCTGCAGCTTTCTTCTGTTTTTCATACCAGAAATACTCGCATCAGTCTTAAACCTTTGCCAAGTCACTGCTGACACATATTTCTGTAGCTCTTTATTTACAGTGTGGTTCTCTTTCTTGATATGAAATGTCAACATCTGTACTGGACAGGCTAATTTATTTGGAGAAGGTCACAGCATCACTTAAAGAAAAGCCAGGCCTTCTGCTGAGAAAGAGATTTAACATAATCCTTACCTGTTATGATTATGCTGAAAGTAAGCTTGTTGTAATGAAAACAGTATGTCATACTGAATTAAAGATTATCTCTGGTATAGGGAGGAATCTCACCACATAAAAAATTTGGCGCATGATTTTTTCTTCTCTCTTCTGAGACAGAAATAAATATTTCAATAAACAGAAGACTTGCTTCAAGTAATAAATTGAGGTAGTTGAGTAGGAGTGCATTAACTCTTTATGTGACGCATTTACATTTCAGTAGATCTGTTAATGCTGTTATATTTTTTGGCCTTTTAAATATATGATAAATAATACTTATATTTAGTGCTGCCTTACATCACCTGATCATACGGAAATCAGTTTTGTGCAAGGAAACTCATAAATGGGTCTTCTACTTGAAGAATAGTTGAAGAAACTGTCCGATACAGAGGTGCTTGTTTTGATCTGGCAAAGCTCATGGACCACATGGTGCTGTCCTAATTAGTCCCTCTGGTGTGCTGCAATGCTGAGCTTGTAATACCTCATTTCTTGTAACAAAACTGTGGTGTTTAGGAGGAGGTAGAAAATGCTGAATATATAATCTTAATTTGTAATTACACCAGGCATATCAACATAAACATTCAGGTTTTTACTCTTTTTTGCATGCCTTGATGGTTTTCTCCTTTGTCAAATAATTGTTCATAAGCCTCTCTTAAATTCCCTTCATCTCATTTTATCATCAGACTGCATTGACAGGTACTTGATTAGATGTTTAATCTCTTGGGTATTATAGGGTGCCAAAATGAGGTAGTAAATATGGTAGCTACTGCAGTCTATTCCTTGTGAGGGTTAAGCATGTTGCAAGAAAAACCTCATTGAATTTCAGTAATTTGTTGGTAACTAACTTGGCTTTTCAGTTTTTGCACTCTTGCTCTCTGAGTCATGGAAGTATAGGTATTTACACTTCATGTGTGAGAGGCAGTGAGGACTGAGGTGAGCTACTGCCTGTGTAGGCTTAGTGGAAAAAGGGGTGCCTGGAGGATGTTCATTGCTATGGTCTTCAGACAATACAAAACCACCTTTTTGGCAACCCCTAGCAGCAGTAGATGTCCAAGATTCTCTGACCTTGTTGCTCTCCCAAAAAGGAAAAAAAAGAAGTACAACAGGCTCACAAGTACTCTCATTAACAATTAATTTCTGTTTTACTTCTAATTTGCGTAGTAGTTCTGACACATAAAATGTTACCCTTATTTGATAAGGCAGGGGTGCCTTATTTTGAGGTGCCAGGAAACTGTATCATCATCCCTTGCCAGAAATTAAGTTTGTGTTCAGAGCAAGTTACACATTTTCTTATTGCTTATGTAAGGTCTCCTTTGAACTTGCTACGTGTGATATTTCTCAGGAGCACTGCAGTAGTGTTACTGTTCAGAATGCACCATCAGACAATGCAAATACTGTCAGTTTTCAAGATCCCAGTTTATGGGAACATAATATTTTCTGAAATATGTTATTGTAAAAATTGTGATCAAGTGATGACAAAAATCAGTAAAGCTAGGGGATTTTCAAAGCAGAGACAAGTCTGAAACATCTCTACTTCGTCCTTCCTGTTGTGCACTGGTACTAGCTTCTGCTCAAACCTTAGATTTAGTGTCAGTTCTAATTCTTCTGAATTTATCTGACAGATTTATCTCTGTCAACCACAGGATTTGTATGCCATCTCATACCGTAGTTTCTGATGCCTGTACTTAACTGATTTGTTTCCTATCTGCCTCGTTCATCTTTTCATCATCTTTTCATTTTTGGCAAACTGGATTTATCTTGTTTTTATGATTAAATGGAAGGAGTTGCTAAGGAATGAGATCTGGATCCTTTATTACATTTCAGCATTGTTCCTTGGAAACCTGATTATATCTTGCAAATTAGAGTAACATTTCAAAGGTAATAAATCCTGCATAGCTTGTTAAATACCTCATTTTTTACTTATAGATTCTTACTGAAGCAGAATAATATTATTTCAAACTTTGCCAAGTGTGAAGTGTTCTGCTGTTGCACTGTGTTCACTAGTAACTAAGCATTTGCCATGCTAGAACAGAATTACTTTGTCTCAAAGACTTTGCATTCAGAGTATGATTTTATAACTGTCAGTTAAATAATGGCTTTTGCTAATAATATTTAAATATTTATCACTTCTCGAACCGTTATGATGAAGCAAGGGAAGTACTTTTCTAGACAAATTCAAATCCATGTGTGTTAAGCCTCTGTTTATCTTCAATTTTCAACTACATGGCTGATATCTGGCTTTTGTTATTTGATGGGCTATAAAATTTGGTTTTGTGTCTGATGCATTGAAAATGTGCAGCATATACATATATTTTGTTACTGCTGATAATGGGATTAGAGTTTTGCTAGTCATATTTGCTTTTAAGAGTTTATGGTATAGATCCATTTGCATTTATGAAGTGATTTTAATTAGTGTTTCTAACTGGGAAGTGTTCACAGTATGTGTGTGTGTTTTCTCCTCCTGTCCTGGCATCTAAATGCCTTACAACTTTACTCATGTGAGCAGCTTTCATTCATAGAGAATTCTTTGACAGTCCCTGCTCTGAGATGTTTCTTGTTGTTCTTCAGTATTTTTCTCTGATGAAAATCTTTTTGCTGGATGACAATGAGACACTGAAATGGAGACAGTGCAGAGAGCTAATTGACCTAGTATCAGATGCCCTTGGGCACAATGTATTTTCAGTCATCTCTAGATGACAACCTTAAAAACAAGTGTGTTGAGTTCTGTCTTCTAAAAAAATTCCTCCTCCCACCCCATTGCAGATTTTGGCTTCTTATCATTGATAATGATACAGCTGATCACTTTTGGAAGGTAAATCTATGATGTGATTACCTCTGACAGGATTTCAGTGACTGAAAAGGGCTGGTTCTTTGACAAATCAAATTTTCAGTGATGCTTACTTGAAATATGTGCTTTCGATGGAAGCTAAAAGCAGTGGAAGCTAAAAGCAGTGATCAGGAATAATTGCACCTATAGGCAAGGAACAGGAAACCAAAGTGATGGATTAAAGGGTGTGATTAGGAAGCTAAACCAAAAAAAGAAGGATATCTGGGGAGAAAACAGGAGTGAAACTGTGAGTAAGTGGAGCGCTTAAGCATCTCCTGTAAAGGAAATTCCTGCAGGGATGCAGTGGACCCAGGAGTACTTCCAAGCCATGAGGTAGAATCTGGGTTCATATACCTCCTGACCTGTATTAGATGGGAACTTCACAGGCACCAGCTCTTTCACCTTAATTTCCACAGAGGGGACACCCTGGTGAAAGTGCTGGAGCCTTTGTGAGTGCAGTTGGCCTCCAGCATTATGACATATGGACAATCACATTCTGCTGCTTGCTCACAGAAATATGGGAATACTTAATGTAACCTTTCCCTCTGGAGCTGTAGGGAGATCGTGGTTGCTGAGCTGCTGCAGTCTCTCCTCTGGGTTATTGGTCCAAAGGGAAACTACTTGTGATGTAGGAAACAGAATATCACCATAGAATAAAACATCCCCATGCTGGACCAGCACTAGCAAATGGAAAATTGGCAAAGTACAAAGAAGAAAGTAAATGAAGAATTATTTTTGGTCCACAGAGGGATCTGAGATAGGTTGCTCTCTGTACACAAGCAAGCTTGCATCAATTACCAAACCCAAATCTGACAGCAGAATTTTTACAACTAAATCAGGGCTTCCCAGTGTCATGTAGTGAAACTGAAAATTAAAACTGGGAGACATGCTACTTCTTCACTTGTTGGCTTTCTAAAAAGAAATGTGGTTTTATTACCTTTATTTTGAATACATATTTTTCAAATTAGTTGTAGTTCATGATAAGCCTCTTTCTTTCAAGTATTTTAAAATGAGCGTGATCAGTGTATGGCATTGTCCTGCCACTGAGGTATACCTGGCTGGAGCAGCAGATGTACCATGTGGATAGTCAGGACTTCAGGCAGCAAACTCCTCTTGTGCAGTGTCTTTAGTAATTGTAAGTCATGGTGGCCTGAGGTTTGCTTTAGTTTATAGACATAGGTTGTGTTTCTTAGACAGGGCCATATAGTGAAAGATTGATGCCATGGAGGCTCTCTGCTCTGGCTTCCACATATTTCCATCTCCACTCCTGGAGGATGCCAGAGTAGGAGAACGCTGCCTTGTCAGTTTGTTAAAGGTGAGTGTTCCTGGGCTTTAGCCAGGATCATCTTGCAGATAGAATGGTTTCCAGCTGCCTACTTGCCTGAAACATCTGTCTGTTACATGTTATTTGAACTCAGGATGAGGTCATGTTTCATTTCAGTGGGGTGTGTATATTGTGTAGACTCTCACTGTTCTCAAATTGTGTGCTCTTGGTCCATTGATAGTTGCTAATTAGAGAAGATAGGTGGAAAAACTTCATGTGTGTGTTTCAGTTCCCAAAATTCCCTGAACCCTTGGCATGTACTTCATTACCAAAACAATTGAGAGCCTGCACTCAGAGTGATAGGATGGTATTATACTGGGTTTGTCAAGACTTGTACTAGGAAAAGAAAGAAAAAGGGATAAAATGATTGCAAGAGGAAAACTCATTTCCTCCCCTTCTCCACTATGGCTTCTTTTGGTTTATTTTTATGCCAAGGTCAAAAAAATTACTCTTTTACAGACATTATTTACCTGCTTTTTTAATGTCTGTTGCATAAGATGGCTAAATTCAGGAATGCACATGCAATATTTATGTTGCTGTGAGACAAAGGTATGCTCTTAACTTGGCCTGATCTGGAAACAAAAGCTCTTTTGATCAGAATCACTATTGCTTTTATGAAGTCTACAATGGTTACACTGCAGCCTGTAGTGTTAATGATGTTTACAGGTACCTCACATTTCCCTTTCCGTTTGGGATTAAACTAGTTCCATATAAACAAATACCGTATCTTAATCAACAATGTCATGAAATATGTAAAGCAGTGCTCATTTCATATATAATGCTAAAAATACCACTTCTTTTTCTGTGGGGTTGCCTTTCTTGGTAAACTTTTGGTTCTTAATTCATGGCCATTGTGACTGAATCTGCATTTTCCCTCCAGATACTGTCCTGGGTTGTACTTCTGTTCTGAAGAGCTGCTAGGTAATGAATAGCAGTTCATTCAGTGTTTTGCAGGGCTCAACCACCTGCTGTCAGAGTAGGTCAGAGGATAAACTGTGACTCATTCCAAGAGTTCTCCTTAACTGGTGACCACAGTGAGTGCTGAAGTCAGTGGAGTTATGCAGCAGCTCTGGAGAGGGTTTTAGCAGACAAAGACTTTTTGCAATACTGACAGAAATGTGTGGAAAGCTGAGCATGAGAAATCATGGGAAATTCTTCATTTCTATTTGCCCAGTAAGATCTTAACCACGATGCAAGCCCCTTCTTGAAGATCACCTTGTTATTTCAAAACTAGTTATACTTTTCTATCTTCCGTTTGACTTTTGCAGACATAGTTAGAGTCTTGTCTTTTGTGTTGCACAGAAGTCAACTCATCCCTTCTTTCCTTCAAGCTGCACAGGGTCAACATGACTGTTAAGACTGCAAATATTTTGATAAGGGCTGTTTTGACAATATGCAAAAATACTTGCTGCAAAAAATAAAATAGTTGAAGATAGAAAAAAAAAATAATTTCCTTGAACTTAACATGATAGACTACTTAGACTCTTGACTTTAATTTCTGTCTTACCCTTTTTCTAAGCACTTCCCTTACTTCCTTTGTCTTTGAAAGGTGGGAACTTAAACGATGAGCATCCAAAGCTGGAGAAAAAGGTATTAAAAATAGTGCTCTAAAATATTTAAAAGTTTTGAAAGAAGTAATTTAAATGGGAAAACTGTCATATGATTGGTTATTGCTTTTACTTCAGTAATTTTCCCTTGAAAAATTCCAGTGTTCTGAGTACATTGAAATGTGTGGGTATCCTGCTGTAATTCAGAGTGGAGTCGTTCTGCTCTCTCATATTTGCCTTTCGTGATCTCAACAGCGTGTACCCCAAAACAATACATTGACTCATTTTCTTACTCTGTTTTGCTACTACGGTGGACTAATCTTGACTCAGTACTGGATTGGGTGGAATTGACTCAGAGCAATGTCTGACTGCTGGTCACTGGTACAGGTGATGTTTCAGGGAAATTGAAAGTCTCTCCTTTTAAACTCTCCCTGGGGGTATCTCAAGTTATTTACCACAATTTTCAGTGAACTTAATACCTGTAAGAAATGTTTTACCATTATTGCATGGAGTCATAGCTCTTTCAGGTAGCATGGGTTATTTAATTGTTATATTGATATTTAGGATAATTGGGATGTGAACTTTTATTTAGCGTGCTTGATCATCATCAGGAAGGTGTAGAGGCCTTTAAGTAAATATTAGTATCTTTAATCGTTTTCCTCTTGCTCTTAAGTGGATAACAATCTTTTCTGGCAGGTTTTTTGGTTTTGGGTTTTTTTGTTGGTTTTTTTTTTTTTTCTTTTTCCTTTTTTTTTTTCTTTTTTTTTAATAGATATTTGACTCATATGTCAGGTAGCTGCAAACCAAAAATCTAATCCTGCGAACACCAAAACATGTAAGAAATTTTCTCAGATAAGGATTTTTACTAGCATGGAGATTGCTGAGGTGAGTGGTGGTTCACTTCATGTAGTAAGAAATCCTTGAGTAGACTCATTGGCTCTTAGAAGTGTGAAGGTGTCTGACAATTAACTTTAAAATATTTTTTTTTCTTTATATAAAGAATTACTTCAGTGAAAGCACTCCCATGTATCTTATCAGAGAAAGTAAGAATTCTCCAAAGTGTTCCTTTTAAAAACCTTTCTCAGAGGTCTTACTATATAATATAAGGCAGAATACGCGTCTTCTTGTATCTAGACCAATTTTCAGAGGCTTTGATGAGGCAGTTTAGTCTGATATGCACCACAGGAGTCTATTAAATAAAATATACATAGATTAAAAATTCCTATGATAGTACCTTTTTTAAAAAAAAATAATTTCTTCATCAGTAGGTCCTGTAGGAATAATATAAAATTGTATTGCAGTAATGTTTTTTCTTCCACACTGATACTTTTTGCCTTAAATTACATTAGCTTAGTTTAATACTTGACACCATTTAGCTCTGTATAGGTATCAGGTATTTAGGTTCAGCCAATTCATACTAGGAGTTACTCAGTTTCTAAGTAATGCAAGTATTTCTACAGATCTTTCAACAAAGCTGTAACTTTGTATCTCAACAACCAACTTCCTGTGCTAAGTACGGGGTACTCTGTTCTGTGGAGAGTCCCCAGTTCTTTGAGTGTATTTCCTTGCACTCAGCTGTAATGTGTTCCTACGAGACTGAGTCTGCTTAGTGTAGGGGTTCAGCATGGTTTGGTTTCAAATTCTGGATTTGGGCAATCTTGCCATGTGTCATCTGTGTCAACCTGGAACCAGTGGTGCCTCGCTGTAATTAGCATTGTCTCACAGGGTTCAGTGTTGTTTAACTTGTTCATCAGTGACTTGAATGATGGGGTAGATGTCTCCTCAGCAAATTCAGTGACAATACAAAGCTGTGAGAAGTGGCCAATACCCCAGAGTGCTGTGCAGCCCTTCCCTTCAGAAGGATCTCAACAGGGTGGAGTGGTGGGCAGGGAAGAAATGCCTGAAATTCAGCAAAGAAAGGCAGGGTCCTACACATGGGGAAGAACAATCCTCTGCACCAGAACAGGATAGGGGGTAGCTCTGTGGAGAAGGACCTATGGGTCCTGGTGGACAATAACTGTCCATGAGCCAGCATGTGTTCTTGTGGCCAAGAAGGCCAGTGGGACCGTGGGGGGCATTAGGAGGAGCATTGCCAGCAGGGAGGTGATTCTGCCCCTCTGCTCAGCCCTGGTGGTGCACATCTGGAGTGTTCTGTCCAGTTCTGGACTCTTCAGGACAGGAGAGACATGGAGTTCATGGAGCTGGTGCAATGGAGGGCAGCAAAGATGGTTAAGGGACTGGGGCCTCTTAGGAGGTAAGGCTGAGAGAGTTAGACCTGTTCATCTTTGAGGAGAGACAACTGAGAGGGAATCTAAGCAATGTCTATCAGTATCTGCAGGGAGGTGTTAAAAGGACGGAGCCAGGCTCTGCTTGGTGGTGCCAGGCAGTAGGACAAGAAACAATGGGCAGAAACTGATGCACAGGAAATTCCACCTGAACATGAGGAAGAACTTCTTTACTGTGCAAGTGACCAAACACTGAAATAGGATGTCCAGAGAGGTTTGGAGTCTCCCTCATGGGAGATATTGAAGAACCATCTGGACACAATCCTATTGGATCAGATGTCCCTACCAGTGGTCCCTTCCAATCTTACCCATTCTGTGATTAATTTACTTGATAACACATTCCACTAGGATGTCCTGAATGTCCTAAAAATGATGGGAGATCTAGTCAATAGTCCACTGCCAAGTGTTTGAGTGGCCAGCTGGTTACTTTGTGTGGAGAACTTCAGTGGGTCTTTGTGGAGTGAGTAGTATTTGGAAATTTTAATTGCTGTGCTGCTGCTTTGATGCAAAATTCAAGAGAGTAAACTGAAGGAAGTAATTTTGGTCTTATGTGTTTTGCTTTTGATTTTCTGAATAAATTTAAGTTTACTGTAAATTTATCAAAGTTAGGAAACTCAAGCTAAAAGCATTACTGAAGTCATGCCCTTAGCAAACCTGGTAAAATATCACTCATAAAATTTTTAAGTGCTCCTCCTGTAGTTTCTTTCTTCCTTTTTATGGCCGTTAACTACGCTGTATTGTTTCTCGTTTGCAGGTTATTATCCCACCTGACATCTGCATATGCTGAGACCTTATCCTGTGTCAAATCTGTACTTTCACATCATACATATATATGCACGCTGCATTTACAAAATACATTAATCACAAGATTCTTCAGTGTTAGAAAGGAGTGTGCTATAGATAAACACATGTTTAGGAGCTTTAGATTCCCTGGATTTGAAGGGCATTAGACTTGCTAATGTAGGCATAGGCCCTGTGTTTGGCTTATGCTTTATTTTTTTTTTTTATAATTTCAATATAAATATTAAAAAGTAAAGTTGCAAGGTTAATCAGACGGAATGAGTGGGACCTAGTGACTAGAAATGGAAGTACTGATGAGAACTTGTCCAAGTGTGTTGTGGTTTGAAAAACCTCCTTCTTTCATGCTAACATCAAAAACACTGCTCAGATATAGATAATTCAGTGTTCTTGAGATGTTAGTTGAAAGATCAAGCGCCATAAGGCAGCGATGCAAACTTCCTTAATGTAGTCTCTTAACTGTGTATTATCCCTGGCCAGTAAAAGTAATTTACTGTAAATCACTGTGATTCTTGTCCTTCCTGATAACACCCTATCACACTGTCAGTTTGAAACACTGCATGCTCATTTTTGCTTGCAAACTGCAATGCTGCTTTTTTGTACGTATATGTACAAAGATTTTGGTATCTGTTTGTACATGTGCAAACTGTACCTTCTTTGCAAATGTATCTTGACAAATGTATTTTCCAATTCATTTGGAAAACAGAATGTGAGTGGATTTTACTGGTGGAACTTTATAAGGGGTACATACATTTGTGTTCAAATAGAAGTAAATTTTGAATTCTTATGGATTCTGCTAGTTTTCTGAATGGAGATTCCATATTAGAAGTAAAAAGTACACTTCTGTTGTATAGATACTGAAATTTTGATATAAAAATATAATGTACATAGATCCCAACTGCAAACACCAGGAAATAGTTGTCCTGGTTTTCAGATTACTTACTTTTTGTCAGTATAAGTCAAGCATGCACTCAGTCAAAAGTATGTGTATTTTATATTCCAGGTGTCATGGACCAGGAACTTCACCAGAATTGTGCCTGGTACTGCCTTTCCTGATCTCAACAGGGTGTACCCCAAAACAATATATGCAATATCTGCAAATTCAGGGAAGCATAATCTTTCCCATTATTAAAGACCAAAGGGCTAAGCTGATACATTGAGATCCTGCTAATGAGCACAGAGGACAGAAAACCATCTTTGCAAACTTGGACTTGCACTAATGCAGTTTAATAAAATGCTGAATAGTGCTGCAGTTTTGTATGAGATAGGTCATGCTCAGCCTTGGGAGGACTGGGTGCAGGATGGAGTTTCATCGCTTCTGTTGTAAAATAAAACTTAAGCCAGCATGGAGAGGTTCTTCCCTCACTGCTGGGCAGTGGTGTAGCTGTGGAGAGTATCTACCTCTTCCTGTAGCTGACTCAGCTCAGCTGGCCAGCAATAACATGCTGGATCATGCCAATCCAGTTGTTTCTGGTCCATACCTTCCTTCAGGGATTCGTGAAAGTGCTCTGAAAACATAAATATCCAGAAGGTACATATATTTCATCTGTGGAAGCAATGTAATGAGCTGCCTACAGATTTCTCTAAGGTAGTGCACAGCTGCAGTATTTAATTTTATTAACATTGAATTCTACACCATGGGCAGTTAGCAGAAGTTATCCTGTTTGCCTTAGTTATTTGTGAGCTTTTTACAGTAGCAGTAGTGGGTTAATCTGTGAAGTTGGATCTAAACAGGAAATGGTTAAGGTATATATGTGATAATGAGTGAAAAAGAGAAGCCAAGTTTGAGTGTAGCTAGGATATTTATTTTCTGAGAAGGTAGTGTTCTGCTTGACTAGAATGCTTGCTGTATTTATAGAAAAAAAACTCCATGTCCTTAGCTCACAGGACAGTTCTGACTCTGCTAGTTGCTTGGTAGAAAAAGTACTTTTTGGAATGTGACTGCAAAACATTCATGACATTTCTTGGCAGTTGACAGATCCTGAGCATTATGGGAAAGTAGTTCTTGTTTTGTCTAGTTCTAGCAATGTTCATGTTTTGGGTAAACTTTCCACAATGATAGGTTTTTGTTGGGAGTATTTGATTGTAATAGTGAAACTAACACTATGATGTGAGTAGCTACAATGTACTGACTTGTGTAGGGACCACCAAGCTGTTTGGTACCAGCCCCTTTGTCCATCATAATTCTTTGAATTGGTGCTCCTGCATTTTTAATTGTTTTGTACCTTTTTCTTGTGAAACCAGGAGACTGTCACTTCCAGTATGATGTAAACTTTTGAACAGAGTGTTTGAATTATAAACTCAGAATCCTGAAAACATTTTTCAGGAGAATGTATCAGTGTTGATGTGAGCTTCTGTAGATATGGTTATCACTGAGCAGCTTTTGCTCTGGCAGCTAAGAGCAAATATGTGTGAGAGGAGGTGGCCTAGCACCTAGTGACTTGTCTGGATGGAATTGCCACAAAAAGGCAGTTTCAGTGCTGGCTGAGGACGTAGAGACAGTGGCTGGAGGTTCGGTCTTTCTGGGTGTCTTCTGTGCAGCTCCTCAGCAGGCTGATGTAATTACATTGTAGACAAGTGGCCATGTAGGACTATCCGTGTAGAAATGATTTTTGAGTGCAAGTACAGGCATTTGGTGTGGAGTATCAGGCATGTTTGTTACTGTGCACTGTGTAGTTCATTTGCTTGCTGCTGGAGTTCAGGGGTGTATCCTTCGGGTTAAGAATCTGAAAGTCTCAGTTGCTAATTCAGCTCTGCAAGCCCTCAGTGCCTCGTCTGAGACAGGTCACACTTATCTCAATATGCAAATACCTAAAACTAGAAGAACATCTGTTAACATCATAGGAGGTTGTATAGATGATTTAATGGTTGTAGCAGTCTGAATTAGGTAGAGTGCTGTGATAACGCCACTAAGATGGCTCTAAGCCACCAGTATGATGGTGCTGTGAAAGTCTAATGTGCTTCTGCAAAGCATTAGACATGATATTTTTGGAGAGAGAGAGAGAGAAAAATGCTAACAGCATTTTGTAAAGTCTTCCTGAGACCTCATTTGTAATAGTGTGTCCGATGATCCTCCTTTGCAGTGAACAGAAAGATGGAATTAGATTGGAGCAGGTGCAAAGACAGTTTAATAAGCTGCACAGGAGATTTATTCTGGAATGACAGTAGAAAGTTAAGTTATGAGCTGAGTCTTTGGATTTGAAGTATTGCGGTCTCCAAGGGGTCTGAAGGGAGACTGTAACTGTTTGTTTTGATTATATTTATTTGCCACTAACAACATGCTTCAGTCTTTGCAGTGGTTGCTAGTGGATAAGAGAAGCATGCTTTTCTTGCTCTTCTTCCAAACCCTTTAATAACCCTTTAATAACAATGTATTGTCCCCTGTTCTAGCCCCCACCTTCTAACATTCATCATGGAACCAATTACTAGATCTGGGGTCAGGAATGAATGGGTCCCCTCAGGAAAGAGAACATACAATAGATATTTCTGTTCCTTTTTTGTTGTGTTAAACATGGTCCACTTATCATGATCATTTAGAAGTTGTTATTTAGCAATTACTAAAAACATGCAGCTATTGCAAAGACATAGAAAATAGCAAGTTGTAAAGCTTTAGTATAATTGTAGCCTTTCCTATAGCTGTTCTGCCTTTTGTAAAGTATTGAGAAGCATTTTGTGGGGTTTAGCACACGTGGAACAGATACACAATGGAAACTGCAGAAGTGAACATTCATCGTGTGGTTGCCTGCAGTTCATCCCGAAAGGATCATCCCGTGTCTCTGAACTGTGCTGAGGCACAGTGAACTGCTGGGTTGGTGGTCCAGAGGAGGTGTAGCATTCTTTCTGCTACTCATACTTTACTGTTTGGTGCAGACAAGTTTCTCAGTCATTTGTTACCTCCTGTAGCCCAGAAGAACTGTTCTCAGTAAGTGATGTCTTGCAGTTCTCTTATCACTCTGCCTTTGTGTTTTTGGTGTTTCTGTGAGAAAGTAGACTCGCAGGGAAATCAGCATATCATCAATGACCTCAGATTCAGGGGGGGAACTACAGAAGCAAGATGAGATGTGCAATTCTTTCAAAAGCTCTAAATTTGGTATTGAATTAAGTGACCAGAATGTGGGCAGGAAGCAAAGAATGATAAAAAAAAGTGCTTCCATTAGGTTGTCCTGTTTTTTTCAGAAAGCTGTGCAGCCTGAGAGGAGCATAGTGTTTATAACATATTCATGGCATAGCTGCTTCCTGGTAAGTGTGCAACAGGAGGAAGTTTTTTTCTTAAATTAGTAAGTGAAAAAGTGGCTGATAAAGGATGGGCTGCAGCCTTCTAGGTTTTATTCCAGACAGGATTTAAAGAGAAAGTTTCTTTTCAATGTCTAGTTGGAGGGCCAGATAAAAAGTAAGATATAACATTCTGGTAGGATAGGCTGATAGGCTCAGGCCACCACCAAACATTTCAGTTGGCTGTGAAAAGGCTCTATGCTTTATGTGAGTATTGTTGCTTAAAAAAAATCTTAGGGAATGGCCATAATGTAAGCCTGGCTGTTTGTAACATACCTTGTTAAGCAGTGGTGCACTCTCAAGGAAGAGAACCAGTTAAATAGGATATTGTTCCTGTTTCTGCTAGTAACTTGCCATGTGGTTTTACACAAATTTCAAAAGGAGACAAATAACTTTGAGTAAATCATTAATGTTATAATTGAGGCCAGCTGAATTATTTTTTAATTTAATTTTTTTATTACTTTTATTTTATACCATAAAAAAGCTGTAGCTCCCATTCAGGATGAATTTTATTTCAAAAATGAACTATACTTCTACTTGGCTGACTAAATGTAATAGCGAATCCTTCAAAAATTCTGGCCATAACATTTACATTAAACTGTTAAAATGGATCTGACTTATAATTTACTTTGAGATCAAACACAAAAAATGTGCTAGGAATTATGTTTTAATTGAAGAGACTTATACTGTGGTAAATTTCTTTCCTGTTCAACACCTTACAGATCATCAGTCTGGGTGGAAGAATGCACTGAAACCTTTCATGGACAATTGTGTGACAGCAACTGCACTGTTCATATTTAAACATCTCTATTACTTTCTAGCAATGCCCTTCACGATGAATTCCTGTAATTAGTGGTTCCTGAAAGTATCAACACCTCCTCTCTCCCTCAGCTCTCTGAAGTGTGAAACTCAAGGATCAGAGAAATGTTAACTATATTGGCTTTAGGCTGTATAAAGTATAATCCCAGATCACTTGTTTGCTGGAATGTTCTAGGATTTACCTGTGTGACCAAGTTAACTAGCACCAGCCAGACCATAGCAGCTATAGTGGTGATGCTAAAATCCGCTTGTTCTAGAAAGAGAGATGCTCTGAGGTGAGCTGGGATTCTTTTGAATGAAGACTGTTAAGCAAAAAACCTTTTTATTGCCAAACCCTCCCCACCAGACCCTTTCATGGAAGATTTAAACTAGTTCATTGTATGATTCTGTCACCAATACGCTGGTAAATTTTCCATGTCAGGAAAACATTAGATGGTAAGAATCATTCTTTTCCTTCTTGCAGGCTTTGGAGAGACACAGGCACTTTTGATTGTGATGAGGTGGGGAAAAGGGTGATTCTTGTCTTCATACTTGTAATTTTTGGGGGAAAATGATGGACCTTATTTTGGAAAGGTTTCTCCCCACCTTTCTGGCAAGGACATATGTGTGGGTGAACTAAGTGTATTTTTCATGTCACTGGTGATGGAAACTAGAATATAAACATCGTGGTAGAAGGGATGCCAGGGACTTGTGAGGAAGGGAAAAAAAACAGAGTAGAAAGATTTCCTAAAATAAAAGGAGGCAAATACTTATAGTTGTTCTATGGCTTTTTGATCAGTTTACCAGTGATTTTTTTTCTATTTTGAGGGGTTTCATGTGTGTATGTGTTGGTTTTTTTTGTTCTTTATTTAATTTAAAATCAATCTACTACTAATAGCTGTGTTATTAATTTCCTGTTATCCTAGCTAGCAAATCCATTTGAAGATACTGATTAATAGGATACTCAGAGTGCCAACTTTGGAGTAATGCCTCAGATCACAAGTGATAATTGGCTTTTGTATGAGTTGTAATCATTGCATTAGTTAGGTTTTGAAGCCCAGTTCCCAGAGCATGATTCATATTGACTGTCCTCCTTTCTCCATGGGAAGTGACAGTGGTGATTTCCTGGGTCAGGCAATACTGGAGATGGAAGTCAGGATAACTAAATCTCTTTCTGCCCTCAGCACCAGCAGGAAGTGGGAGAACAAGCAGTTATATGAATTAAATATATTCATGTGACTGAGATCTTTTCAGAAGAAATAAGTACAATCTTACATTATCCTAACATACCTTTCAATGTTGAGTGCTTATCATCAGCAAGATCCAAATATTTTTATTTCCCTGTTGCATTTGGGATCAAGTAAAGGTAATTAGATACCACTTTCAGCATTAAAGTGTACTTAAAGTGTGGCTCAACAGAGGAATGAGTGATTTATTTGTAAATACTGTGTTCATTAATGATACTGCATTCATACTCAATTTTTATATATTGGACGCACAGAAAGGTTTGTTGGAAGGTTATGTTGTTGTAGTGTACCTAAATATTTTGATAATTTGCTATTTAAATATAAAAAAGTAATTATTCTGTGGGATTTTTTTCAGTTAAATCAGGGAGATATATTTTCTTTTTAGATTCAATATTGGAAGAATCAAGATATAATAGAAATTTCTCTTCGGCAGAAAACTTCCAGTGCTGAATTACTCATCTGTACTCATTTAGTAAAGTATGCTCTTATTAAATGGCTACAGTAGTAACATAGGAGGGATCTGTCCCTAATCCAGGAGTGCAGCACAGGCTGGTATCTACCCAGCTGGGAAGCAGCTCCATGGAAAGGGACATGAGTGTTCTGGTGGACAGCTGGGCTGCATCAACAAGGGAATCACCAGCAGAGATAAGTTAAAAGTCATTGTCCCACTCTGCTCAGTGCTTGCATGGCCACACCTGGACTGCTGTGTTCACTTGTGGTCTCCACTGTGCAAAAACATGTGGACAGGCTGGAGAGGGTCCAGAGAAGGGGCACAAAGATGGTCAGAGGACTGGGAAGCTGCCGTGTGAGGAAAGGCTGAGAGAATGGAGTTTGTCCAGTCTTGTGCAGAGAAGGCTTAGTGGCTACAAAGATGGTGGAGACTTCTTTTAACAGGGAGTCCCATGGAAAAGGTGAAGGGTAGTGGTTACTTTCACAATGGGAACAATTAGCCGTTGGAATAATATCCCCAGGGAAGCTGTGGATTTCTCAGCATTGGACACTTCTAAGGTTTGTCTGGACAGGGTGCTGGGCTACCTTACTTAGACTGTGCTTTTTGCAATGGAACATTGGATCAGATGATTGAAGAGGTCACTTCCAACCTGGTATTTTATGATTTTATAGAATCACCTTAAATCCAGCCTGAGCGTTCTTAACCCACCCACACATCTAAGGCAGGGAAGTTTCAGACATAATAGGAAGATGTCTTTGGTTAGCTCGTACTTTCTGGCAAAAATAGATGAAGGTATGCTACAATCTGCTTTCTTCTGTAGAATAAAGATAAGAACACCCATCCTTGGTAAATAGTGCCAAGAAAACCCTGTTTTTAGTTAAAAACCCTTTTTCCCCTCCCCCACAGTACTTAATATATTTGACTGAATCAAGGGCTGTTTTCTCTTGGGAAAAAATTCAAGTACGAATGGTTGGTTTAAAAAAGTATGAGTAACTTGCTGTTAACTGAGATGTAGATTGAGTTTAGGTTGGGACTTAGACTCCAAGTGACTTTATTTTAATTCATTGTAGAAGGATTTTGTTTTTAAATTTAAATGAGTGGATGCTGTTAATCTAACAGCAAGACAGAAGTCCACAAAGCTTTCATACAGCTGCCTCATCATCTAAATATATAGGTGTCTGTAGTGAGGTATTTAAATGCCTAAAATTCTATTTCTGCACTGCTGGTTTGGCTTTTCTTCTGCCCCGGTTCTTCTGGGATATTGAAATTAAGTGTTCCTGCTCATTAGCCCTTGTACAGATCTCTTTAACACCCATCATTAGAAGTGAGTTCTGCACAAAGCGTAGCAGCCATGGCTATAGCATGCTAATCACAAAGAGTGCGTAGGAACCAGGGAAACACGTGGAGTGAGTTGTTGAGAAGAAATTTGGAAACTGCCAGGGTGAGAGGGAAGCACAGGAAGTGAGTGGGGGAGTAAAGAAATGGGAAAAACACTGGAAGGTGAAAAGTGATATGGAAAAACGAACAGATCTGTGAAGGGTGTAGAAAGCTGAGAGATTAAAAGGAATGCTAGTATAGGAGAGCTAATGGGACTCTGGTTGTGGCATGGGAGCAATATATGAGCAATATATCAGATAATGACGTTGTTGAGAATGATGTGGCCACTGAAAAAAGGCAGGGAGGCAGGACTGGGGTCCCAAGTAGAAAACTGAGCCTAAGGACAAGGGTGGATATGGATAGGGACACTAGCACATGTTCACAGGATTGGCAATAATAAGGCTTGGATGATAAGTGCCCAGGTTTTGAGGGACACTGAATATATCTGTGTTGAGCAAGACGGAGCTTCTCCTTTTCCATGGCGACTGTCTTAAAAAAACCAAGCTCAGAAAGCTTCCTTGAGTAAAGAGCTACAAAGAGCAAGTCCTGCAAAGCTGGGAAGGTGCAGAATTAAGATTGTCTAAAATATGTTAACTGAGCTCCCCTGGACATGTGCATTATGATACACTTTTAAATTCTGTGATATCAGAATCATATGGTCTTTCCAAGTGGAACAGATGTGTATGAAGACTGCAGCAAAGAAGGACAGGTCTCTGGAAACGTACTTTTATTTATTGTAGAAACCCTAAGACAGATAGTGCATGGGGCAGCTCACAAGTGAGGGGAGATGTGTCACCTTAACTAGGAAACTAGGTGGATACAGCTTCTCCAGGAAATTAGTTAAGGTATTAGAGAAAGCTAAATACTCTGAAAAATGAGTTTGAGGAGCCTGGTTGAACACTAAAGTTCATAATGCTCCTGATTCTAAGTTTTCTTGTCTCTGGGATCATATGACACCCCTGGCAGGGATCTGTTGTTACCTGATGTGCAGCACCAAAGAGGAGCTCTGTCCAAGAATGGACGTTTCTGTCCTCAGTGCTGTTCTGGAACAGCACAGGATAACCTGGAGCAGTGAGCATGTAGAGTTGTGTTGTGACCATATGGAATGCAGCCACTGGGTAGATTCACTGCTCTCTTCTAGCTGCTGTATTCAGCAGGGCCTGTGGAAAAAACATTGTGCATTATCACCTAGTAAAAAGTCAGTTGAACTATATTTGAACAAGGGTGCCCAATAAACTGTAAATCCTTGGGGAAAAAAAAGAAAAAACTTCTGAAGAGCTTACCTTAAAATTTGTTAGTTTCCATATCATTGGATACCTATCTTATATTAGGATTTTATTTAGGATGTTGATGTTTGTGTGTAGCTTGTTGACTTCTGTTTCTTTAAATGGCATGTTTCTTTAAATGGCATGTTTCTTTAAATTTACATGCATTTATTCTGGGAAAATATGTGCAGAAAAACCTAGGAAATTCTAGGAAGTATGGCTACAGTCAGTTTTTTAATTTCTGTTGACTTCTGGTAAAATCTCCTTTGAAAAATTGTACCTTGCTTAATTTTCCAATTATATATTTACTTGCATAATGGAGAAGACGAAAAATTATTTTCTTTTGATCTGATGTAATTGGAGCTGTATTTTAGGGGAACTAATTCAATCTTATCTGATTATATCCTGACCATGGTCAAAAGTAAGGCTGCAATTGCTATTTAAGGAGACTGCTTACAGAGGTTGTGTCATATCAAATACATTGCTTTTCTACTCTGTTACTGTTAAATGGGCTGCTCTAAATTAGAAGGTCTAATTCTGGAAAATTTGAATACGTGCAGGTGGACTTTTGTGTCAGCAAAGCCACACTTATTTAATTGGAGCTCCATATGTCTGCAAAAATTGGTTCCATATGGTTGAATGGCACATTTTTAAAATGTTTCTTTAATTCATACTATTTCCAGGAGAAAGAATTACTATATTTTTTGAGCTCCTTAACTGAGTGACAGTGCACCTGTACCAAACCTTCTTTCAATTTTTAAAGCAGTAATTGAATATGTAGGATTTGCTTGTCACGTATTAACAACTTTAAGGTAACTTAAATAGGTGGCTAACAAAGGCTTAACTGTGTACTCTCTGTTTGTACTCCTAAAAACAAGTGATGAAATACACCTAAATCATGCAATCTTACCATCTATTAGGTTGAATTTACATGAGTTTTCTTACAGAAAACTCTTTCATTTAGGGTCATGGTAAATCTAAATTATATATATATATATATATATATGCTGGTCAAATAAAACCCAGTCTTTTTGCATGGGGAAAACAGCTTTGAGTTTGCTTCTAGGTAACGGTATGTATGGGAAATAATCCTGTGAGAAAAGCTGGATATAGGAATTTTTAAATTGGGGCCATAAAAATTGATATAATCAAGAGATGAACTTATGAGGAGTAATGTTAATTTTTTTTTTTCACTGTGCACAGGTACCTAAGGATAAAACTGGCCTGAAGGGAAAATCTGGGGGAAACTGGGGACTTTGACTGTTCTTGCACCTGAGTAAGTGAATACTTAGTGGAAATCAGCTTCACAAAATGTTAAAACTGAAATATTTTTCAGCATCTCCATGCCTAATTGCAGTTGTAATTTTGACAATACTTTGGCTCTTGAATTGACAGAGACCAGAAGTAGTAGAGCTACCTACAGGGGAGGGAATATGGTACAAAGCCTTCAGTGCTTTGTGGTACATTTTCTTTATATTGCTACTCTGGCAGTCACCATAGAATGAAACATAGTTTATAAGCAGGATTTCTTGGTATTTTGATGTTTTTTTGCCTTTTCAGTTTTTATCTTCAGACTGATGTCTGAATTTCTTAAAGCTTAACTTGGTCTTGCTGGTTTGCAGTCACAGTAAGGCACTGAGACTCAGCGGAGCTGAAGGTCAGGCCAGGTTAAATATGAGGTTATCAGAGGGTGAAGGCTGAGAAGATGACCTTGTGGAAGGTTGTCCTGGAAAGGATCAATGCTCATTTCATGAGGGGGGTATTTTTGAGACAAAAACTGTTGTCTTGGTTGGGGTTTGCTTTCACTAAAACAGAACAGGGACAGCTTTTCTTCATCAGCTTGGATGTGGTGTGTGGTAGACATTCCTTGGCATCTGGAGGCCCCCAGTCCCAACCCCAGCCTACTCAGTTTTCTGGAAGGAAGGAAGAGTATTTTCCATTTATCCACATAGCTTTCTTTCCTGGCAACCCAAGCATTATTCTGGTTGCAAAAAATTATTTTATATGTCAAAAAGGTACATTGATGTGTTATTTATTATTTAATGCATTTATTTAGTCATACATATTAATATATGAAATGTCTATAATATTAATGAGCAGATAAATTTTTTGTAGTGTGAAACTTCTTTCTACTGGTAACATATTTTTAAAAACGGGCAAGTCAATTGAGTTTTCTGAAACAATTGCTAGAGCTGGAGCCTTTCTTCCTGATGGCATTTCTCATGCTAAAAGAATTATCTTTGGTTTTAGAAAGCTTTACTAAGCTGAATATCCTTACTGGTATCTACATTAAATTTTGAAAGCAATACTTACCACCTGAAAGTCTCTCAATTTAATCTGGTCTAAACTTGTTACCAGTGCTGTTTATTCCAAATCTCTGCCGTGGTTTATTCATATTTTTGTACTGAATGCATGAACTTATAAATTGATATCCATCACATCTCTTCATAAAAAAGTGTAATTCATTTTGCTAGAGTATTTACTGTGTTAATCCCTGCAGTAGAGTAGTAGACAAAAATGTCACTCATTGCATTCAATATTAAAGAGAATTAAATATGTAACCTAAAAATCTGCCAGGCTTTGTGAGCTATACACACATAAGACTTTTAATTCATTAAGAAATACATCATGGTAGTATTTAGCATTGTCATTCTTTGATTTACAAATCAAAGTTAGGTACTTACTGAATTACAAATAGTGCCTGAGACTGTATTATAAGTAACTGATTGCTTTCCTGTGCATTAGCAGTTCTTATTGAAGTTCTGGTTCCTTGTCTTGCACTAGCTGTGTATGGTTTTAGGAATTAGGTCTCTGGACTAGCAAACAGGTGTAAGGTTTATTAAAGAAGAGAAGTTCAGTGTTCTTAAATGATAGTGACATGTTTTGAAATCACAGTTGGCTCAACAGCTCTGTTTTAAATCCATCAGGGACCTTTGAGATGGGTTTTTTGCCTTGTTTCTTTAACTTCCATACTAACATGAAGCAAATGTTTTCATTTATTTCCTGTGTTATCAGTCCTACTCTGCATATTTTAGTCTATTGCTTTTGACAGTGATGAAAGGCAGCTATTTCCCAACCTTTTGTATTTTGGGTGCTACATAAGCTCAGCTGTTCAGTTTGGGAATACTTTCTTCTCCTGATTTGTTCCTGTTTCTTCATTTGAATGGCAGTGCTAGAAATTCCAGATACCATTGCAATCTTCTTGGAATTGTCATTCAGATTTTGTGCCTGTGTACATGAGACAGAAGCTTGCCCATACAAAAGAAAGACATCCATTCTGCTAGACTGGAGAACCTGTAGTATAGTGACAAAAGTACTGTGTCAGTGTTACATTACTTTGTACTTGCAAATTGTCCTTAATTGTTGTCTAATAAGGTAGAAGTCAAGAACTAGTGAACTAAGAAATGGGGATAATCCAATTGAATTGTGTAGTGTGTTCCTTCATGAATATAGGATTGATCTCTAGGTGTTTTATCCAGTTTATTATTTGCCAGTTACTGTAGTTATTGCATCACCTACAGATTTTCTCATTCAGACTTGAAATTGAGTGCCTTGGGGCAAGATTTTCTCTGTTAAGCATGAAAATGAGCTGGCCTTGGTTTTGAGAGCATCCTCTGTGTGGCAGTTCTTGTGCCTGCTATTCCAGAAAGATCAATGAGTTTTGTGAAAATCTACATCGGAGAGTGTGGCAAGATAAATGTATCTATGATGTAACCCTTGTTCTGCTGAGGTTTGTTCTTTTCCAGGGATTGGTGGGTATTAGTCCATGCCGATTTAGAGGCTGAGGTGAAGCCAACTGGTACTGTTGCTGTAGCCTGTTGATACTGTAGGATGAAGCTTTTCAACTTCTTTTAGCAGTTAAATTCACAGAGATTGCTATTATTTTTGTAAATCAGAGTGTATGGTTTCTGACAGCTTTTAAAGATGTCATATGCTCTGCTGTTTATAGTGTAGGACTCTCTGGGGATTTAAAACTCTATCTCCACAGTATCTCTCTCACAGAGATCAATTAAGTTTTTAATTAAAGTTTTATCAACATAGCATCTATTGAAATCCTAAAAATGTTGATGTTTGTTGAGACAAATATAGGAGGTTTTCTAATCTCCTGAGAAATTTTTTGTTGAGGATTGTTGGGGATTTTTTTTTGTATTTTTGACAGTGTTTCTTTGTTGTTCACAAAGTGGTGTTTGAATAATGGAAAGCTTCAGTAGCAGAAAATTTTAATGAAAAGGAGCCAAACAAATTTATTTAAACAATTTTATTGACTAAAATAGCTTGTTCTCAGCTAACAAAACTGTAGTTATAATCCTTCCCCATTATTTTTGTCTTTGAAAGGCTACTTATTTTGATCAGACCTAAAACGTTGATGACAATTACATCTCTTTGTTTCACCTGAAGCCTTTCTTTGGTGTTTGGAAAGTTGTATATCACTACATTTGAAAGGTACCAAAGTCCTGTGGTCGGCCTCAGCATTAAAATACATAGACAGTTTTGCTTTATGAGGCTGTAAACCAGATAGTTCATCACTACTGATGACCTGGAAGTAGATGTGGGCTTTTAAAGAACAGTATGTTATATTACAAATTCCTTGGGAGGAGGAGTGTTTGTTTTTAGGAATTCCTGGAGAGTGGAAGCCTATTAGGATGGTATTGTACATGTAATAAATCATGTACTGGCCTAGGTTGTTTTTTTTTTCCTTTTTCTTTTAAGGTCTAAGACCATTTAAACATTCTATCATAATCATAATAATAAGTAGTATCCTCTCTGCAAACAAGGAAGAGAAGGGGAAGCTTTTTTTTTTTACTTTTGCAGTGTAATATTCTCAGTATCTATATAAATAAATGATAGTGTGTGGCATGATTCACATGAACAGCAATGCAGCTGTATTGCTGCTGTCTGCCCAAATAACAAGAAATGAGAGGGAAAGAGGAGGTGACAGGGGGGATATGAATCGGAGAGGAGCATTGTGGTATGAATAAATTGACACTGTGGTTTTACTGGGGGGGGGACACTCATTACAGGAGGCTTCATCTGTTTACTGCTTTCCCATATTTAGAAAGCATCTTTAGTGATCCTTTTTGCAAACAGCTCATGCAGTAACTGGCAAAACAGAAGCAATTAGTGGTGTAATCTCAAAGGGAATCTCAAGCTTCACTTTAAGTGCAATGATTAAATCCACTAGAATGATAACCATTGCTGCCAAGAACTCCTGTAATTGGTCACTAATGTATTTTGTTGTAGCAGTCGATAACTGCTGCATTTCATGCACATAATTAGTAATGCATACACGTTTGGTCAGTAAAATTGAAACTCCTGATAACCAAGGGTAGAGGGGGGTGGAAGGAGAACAGAGCTGGAGAACTGAAATACTGCTCTGTTGATAGTACCTAACTGGAACTGTGTGCTTCAACAAAACAAGTGTCCTACTGTGCTGGAATACAAATGGGCTGTCTGTGGCAGGATATAGCAAAGACATTTGGCAGAGAGGGATTTGAAAGCTTCTGGCATAATGTAATTGAATTGGCCATTTCTTTAAAGATACAGCAAATTGTTTGCTGCAGCATTCATCATCATAAGGAAGGTCAGACAGCTTGCCAAACATATGATATTCATAATAAAAAGTAAAACGGTGACGCTTATATTTAAACACAAATCATCATGTTTGTAAAAGCTGGAGAAATGAATGGGAATATTTTTGGTGGTGCTGAGCATTAGTAATCTAAGTAAGACTGTAATTCAAGAAGGGGACAGCTTATAAGCAGAGGAAAGATCCACGGGGAAATTCAACTACTGAGCAACATATGATCCCCCTGATTTGAAAGGGTGGTAGGTGTTTTGGTAGGATTATTGCTGACTCTCTCTTCTGATCACTTAAGGGAAGATAAGCTTTTATGATCCTGTTTTTTGCCTTTTAAGAAAACAAAGGGAAAAATAACAAGAAGGACTCAAGTCTTTAAAAAGAGACAAAATTTGAACAAAGTGTTTCTGGGGGTTTTTCTGTTAGTCAGTTATGCTGTGACAAAATAAGATGATGCAACAACCTGTAGCACATCTGAAATGTTACATGAAATGCTCTGTATTGGTACGCTGGGAAACCCCTCTCGAGTCACATCCAGAGCACTGAACGTAAATTGCCTGGTGACAGGGCCTTTGGGCCGTGCAGTGATGCCTCTGCAAATGAGTAGCCGTTAGCTTTTAGGTTCTGACACATTCAGAAGACTGGCATTTTGATTTCTTGCACCACTGCACCACTGATAGGGTTGGAAATGGGAATCAAAATAATTAGATTGGATATATAGATCCCAGCAAACCAGCCAAGAAAGCAGCTGGGCTAGGGAGGGCTGCTCTGAATTCTAAAATTTGCCAGTGCTGTTTTTATGAGAGTGTGAGGACGGAAGGAGTAAACTAGAGTGCAGATGCTCACAATTTATATTCAAAGCACGTAATAAAATAATTGAATGTATGCTTCCTCCTATTAAAGCCTGTTAAAATCAGTAATAAAGTACATTACTGTTGTATTAAAAAGGGAACACAAATTTTCAGGTAATATATCTTAGTTGTATGCATAGTGTACAGATAAGCAGACTGCAAAGTGTTTTTTTACATTATCCAAGGCCATTTACATTATCCATTCCTCCTTCTAATACAGGACTGTTCTCATCAGTTCTTTTCTGTTACTTAGTCCAGCAGTATCTTTGCAGTATTCCCTCTGGCAGTTTTTTACAGGCCAACAGTTGTTCCCCTCCAAAAACCTTTCCTTCCAGTCCCTCAATACTTTTATGTAAAAAAACCCAACAAAAACAAGCCACCAAAAAAACACCCACTTTCCATGTACTCCTTCTTGAGTTTCCATAGCTGTTAGAAAATGTCATCCTTTTTCTGTGCACATTCTTCCTTTAGATATTTGTAAAAAATTACCCCACTATCTTTGCCCACTTTACCATTTTTCACCTGTAAAAAAAAAAATCTCTTTCTTTACTCAAATGTCAGTTCTTCACCTTTTTTGCTTTTGAGAGACACACCGAGACCCACCTTCATTTAAGCAGGGGACTCAGAAGTCCAGGTTCTCCTAAATCTGTAGAGAATATATATATTTTTTCTGTTAGTGTGATTCCTGATGCTTTTCTTTTTTAAAATTCTACTCTCTAGGTTGACTGCCCATATTACCTCCTATATAATTTGTGTCTCAGTGCACTCTCTCCCTTCCTTCCCTACCTTCCTTATTATTAATCTGAATTTTTTTCATACCAGACATGTTATATCTTGCATTTTTCCAAGCCATACCTTGCTTTCCATTTGTATTCCTATTTTTGCTTTTCATTGCATCAAATCCCAAGACCTTGTGTCTGCAACTTCATATCTATCAAGTCAATGTTAAGCATCCATCCAAAACAGCCTGTTGGTTTGTGTGCTCGCCTGCCGTGAGGAAGGCCGTGGCTGCAGTATCTCCTCTGCTTTGAAGCCAGATGCACAGACACACAGGTGTCTCTGGTAATGCTGTGTGATAATAGGAAGTACTTGCCTACTTTTGCAGATGCCTGTCCTGCATGCTATCCGTAAAATACCAACTGATTCCATAAGCAAATACAGCAGTTATTGGCTCCAGTTGTAGTCACTGGAAAAAAGCTATGTTGAGCTGTATTTCTGAACTAAATACCAGCATTTTTTTTCCTGTTTCTCTGCTTTGGATCTCCAGGATGTTTTAGGTGTTACTTTTCTTATTTTCTTATTGTGCTCTTATTTGGTTCTTTATTTCACTCAGTTGTAAAGATAGTGATGAGGAGTAGCAAAGTGATGTCTTGTTTGAATCTGTGCAAGCCCATAATATCTAAAGCTCCTTCAGAAGTTGACATTTGTGTATCCTGAAAGTGCACTGTGGCCATACCGTACAGCTTGCATATACAGGATTACAAGACTAACAAATAAAAAGTATATTTGGTATCCATATGAAATGGAGGATATTTAGCTAGTATGGGAGTGCAGCATGGATGAGTGGTACTCATACCAGGAGCTCTAAGCATTTGGGTTTACTGCAGAAATAGTTGGGTGGTTCTGCAGGAGCTAATTTTTCTAGTAGAAAACATAAAATCCAATCTCTTGTTAAAAGAAGACTGAAATTATGAGTTGGTCATCATCTTGTAATAACCATGATTTATGATATAAGAAGGCTCTTGTTTGGATGTTATGAAAATAAAAAGATGCACTAGAAATAAGAAAAAGGAGAATTCAAACAGGAAACAGATTTTGTTATTCCCCCAATATTCATAAAGCTGGCAAAACTGTTGATGTTGAGACAAGGAATTAGCTGAAATTTTTACATCCAGCTCAGATGAATTTCTAAAATACAATTTCTTTCAGTGTTTGAAGATTGCGTTTAATGCAAGAATTGCATGTTTGAGTTTCAAAACTTGTGTTTTTGAGGGAACCCAGTAGAGTTAGGAGGTAACTTGTGTCTCATGTTGGATTCCTGCTTATTAAAGCCTTCAGTTAGGTTTTGGGCTTTCATACATGCTGGTTATTTAGTTCAGATGATGGTCACAGGTTTCTGGAGGGCAGTTGCAACACAGTAGTTGCTCTGCAAGAAATAGTTCAGTAATGCTCCAAAGGTTAGCTCTTAAAACACACAGCTCACTTTCAAGCCCATTAAGGATTGACCTATGTCGAGAGTTTATTTAAATGCTTGGCACTGTTCTTTTATATAGGGAGTTTGGAAAAAAAATGTTATTTTATTTTTTTAATAAATTTTTCCTTGACCTTTATCTGCAGCAAAATTGGCTGGCAGTATCACAGCGTGTCTAAATGCAACACTTTATTTATGGCATTAATTTTATAGAAGAACAAATGGAGTTTGGAATCAAGAAGAAGTGAAAGACTCCTTAGCTTTTTTAGATTAATAACTTGCTGAATGTGAATGAATGCAAATGCCACTGAGGTGAACAAAGAGATCAAATTAAATACCTTGGGCAGGTTACACAATGTCTGCCTAAGGAGACTGGAACAGTTGATCTCTGTTCTGTCTACTGCCACTGAGACAACAGTATAGCAGTGTATCACACAGGTAACATTTTCTGCACCTTTTAGGGTGTTAACTGCTATTAAATATTTCCTGTTCCAATGTATAAATAACCTTCTGTGACATGAATTCTAGGTAATGAAAACACCTTGCATATTTCAGCACCACAGAAATATAGCATTTGTTTTATTTAGTAGATCTGCAGATATATTTCATCTTCTATTGTAGATTTATTAACATCATATGATATAAATATTAGGACCTGTCATATAACTAACTTCAATATGCTGTAACTCAGGAAAAACTGGGCTGTTTCTTCCTTGCCTGGAAGACTTTTCTATGCTTGTTGTCTTATCCTTGGTTATTGGAACTGAGTTTATGCCCTTCTTCTACAATAATCTTCAGAACTAAGTATGGTCAGTGAATATGTTACCCCTTGCGAATTTTCACTGATAATGCACATTTTATGGGATGATTTCTTTTGCTGTTAAACTAATAACTCAGCATGTTATTCTGTGTTGACTTGGCTTTTGAAGCCCATCTTAAAAATATACAAAAGAATATTCATATTACTTTCCTTTTTCTGATCTCTTAGGCCAATGTTTAGAAACATAGTGAATGGTCACATTTTGTGAGATAGTATATAATCAAGGAAAGTTTTAGATTCTTTGTGAACCAGTAGAGCAGTTTCATTTATACACAAACTTAGCTGTGAAGAGATTCATGTATTTAGTTATTTAAAAAGATAAGTATTGTGGCTGTATAGGATTGAATTATACCGAAGTATGTGAAAAATATTTTTTTATTTTTGAAGAAAGAAAATATCCACATTGTTTTTATGTGTTCTTAGGGGAATATGGTTTAAATCTTGCTTTGTTACGGTAGCAAGTTTTTTTTAGATTTTCAAAGCATTAGTCCTTAAATGAATAGTACCATTCTGCCACCCATGTATTGTTTGGGAAAATTAAATTTGTTTAGGAAATAAGTGACAACACTGGTATCTTAGCTCCTTATCTTGGGAAGTGCTCCCCTTATTTTCCTTTTCTGTGCCCCTCTCCAGGAACAAAAGCAATACAAGAATGCAGATGTTGAAAGGCTTGAAAATGTGCTTAAAGTATTTTCCTTCTGTCTTGGAACAATGGTTGCTGACAGCAGAAGGCTTGCTTGCTTGTTAAAATTAGATTTGAATCATCAGTGTAATAGCAGTAGGAAATTGTAGGATGGAAAGGTGCCAGGAAGCTGATCTGTATCTGCCCCTTCGGAGCCAGGGGGCCGCAGCCACTCGAGCTATCTCCTCAGCTGAGTGAGCCTGCCCTGTATGACAAGTACTGCTTTAAGCATCCTTAAAGCAAAATTGTCCTTGGGCAGAAGCCATTGAGGTGGGATCCCAAGAACAGACAAAAGCACAACAGTGCAAGACAGCTGTTACAACTTAGGCTTCTGAAGAGTTTGTTTCTTGTTGGTTCCTTACATCACATTTAATTGGGTACACTTCCATTACCTCCCACCATTTTCCTGCACTAGGATAAAAAAAAAAAAAAAAGTCTTTGTTTCGGGGCTTGGTTTTTTGACTTTTATGATTGTAAAAACACTGGGAAGTTTTCATAAGCTAGTTGTGAATAAATTACAGGATGATGCTTGCTCTGAAGCTGCGTCAGAGCCAGCATCATTTTGGCTTATTATTTTTCTCTTCAGTTGTTTTAAGGCAGTCCAGTGCCCAGTTACTTCTTTTATGCAATTATTATCTGCTAGCTTTGCAGTTACCCAATCTATGGAACACAGTGACCTCTCTATGCACCTTAAAACCATTCACAAAAATGGTTGTAATTCTGCTGATGCAGAATGCAGCTGCCCATTTAAATCTCTTTTTCTTGCAGAGAGGATGGTTATGTCTCTGCTGTGTACTGCCTTCTGTTTAATTTCAAGTGCAGTTTTTACACTACTTCCATAAGCAGCTTTGTTCTTGATTACTTCAGGGAGTGCTTTGCGTGATACAGCAGTAATTGATATCAGCTGAAGTGCTAAATTCACCAGTCCCCTCATTTAAATTAGTGCCAGTTGTGCCTGGGAGAGGACTCTGCTTTTGGAAATTATTTAGTTTGCTCTCATAACAGAGTAGGAATTTTCTGACCTTCTGGTTATGAGGTTATTCTTGTCCTGGAGTGGCAAAATAAAATCAAAGTTATGTAGGAACAATCAAGGAGGAATTTTAGTTTAAGTGTTTAATGATATTTAGTGCATTACTGTTGTCTTCATAAGTGCTATGAGTGCAATCAGGCATATTTTAAGATAAATCTACGTAAATAACTGGATTATAGTAAGTGCAGCATTGGTTTATATATTTTTTAATAATTTGTTTACATTTACTCCATTTAAAACTGTTTTGTGTACATATATATCCATCTATCTGTATATATCTGGCATTTCTATATATAATGTTAATTTATTTTGTGGAGAAAACAGCAATTCTACAGCTGGGCTGTATTGTTTATAGGTATTATTTAATTATTGGCAAATATTTAGGAGGCACGGGACCACCATAGTTTCCTGAGACTGCTGTAGCAAATTTGATGGTGCACAAGAAAAAACTGGAAGCAGTGCCTGAGCATCAGTGGCCATCTTGCCTTGACCTGCTTGTGTGTCCAGCTTTTAGACTGCAGTCTCTACTCCTGCATGTGTACCAACTGGGAGAGCAGTGCATTATACAGAAGATTTTGCTGGGAGTTGCTGGCATATTTGTGATTGGAAAAGTGGGTAGGGTTAGGTCTTTTTTCCCGCAGGGTCCTTTCAGGACAGTAGAGTGATGTAGTGTGAGGTAGGCTTCAGGTCACTCAGATGACAGTGGTTTGTACTTGTTCTTCTCTATAGTGGATCAATTATTTATTGTTGTATGTGTCCTTTATTTATTGTTGTATGTGTCCTGTGGTCCTGTATCATATTTGTGGACAGTTATTTGCCAGTTTCTCAAGATGGCAACACGAGCCATTCCCTTAAATAGGCCAGATACTTGCGTTATGTAGAACCTCTTTGTGAGTGTTCTTCCTATTTGTCTTGTAGGTGTCTATAAAAGTATGTAAATCTAATCTATAATATTAAAGTGTTTTGTGGCTTTAGTACTTACATTTCAGTTCCATGCAGTGCATTGTGAGACTGCATGTACTCTTAATCATATTGTTAACTATTATCATCTTTAAGCATATTCCATGTCCCTTGGGTGTCCACCTACCATCTGTTACTTTATCCCATTAGATTTCCACCAGATTTCTCATTTTTTCTCTAGCATACTGTGCTGAAAAAAACCCTCCTTATAGTTTCACTCGTTGATCTCCCAGTTTAGTCTTAATTACACAGCTAATCAGATTACAATGACTGTCTTTATTTCTTGCCTCCCTGGACTTTCCAGTATGACCAAAAGCATGTAGTATGTGTGTCCATGCAGGATGACTATACAAGATTCTTCAAAGCAATGCTTTCTGTTCCACTCCCTTTGCATGGAGGGTATAAAGATGCCTAATTCTTCACAACTTCATCAGCTTCTCAGCTTCCACTTCCTCCTGTGGATCAAGGGAATCCAACTCTTAGCAATTGACCTGAGCCAATTCAAAAGCAGCATCCTGCCCTCCTTCCCCTTCCCCTTGAGCTGTGCTCCCAGTCCAGGGTACTGTCAGCCCTGTCGTGCTGCTGCCTGGTGCTGAAGGATGCACGATGAGCTTCCAGCCAGCTCGACAGTCTGTCCCCAACACATGGCAGGCATAGGCTCTTAAATCAGCTTAGGCTGGCTGTTAATTCACAGTGCTGAGTCACTGCTGAAGTGCTTTGCTTTGCTGTGCACCTTTTTAAAGCAAACCATGGCCAGGTCAGGTCTGCCTAGGACAGGCTGTACTTCGTTGTCCCTGGCCTCTGAACAATGAGTGACTCAGCCATCGGTGTGGAGAGGCAAGGAAGGATCTGTGGAGGATCACCTCTGCAGCCACCCTGCTCTGCTTGAGCATCACCACTTAAACTAAAACCTGGGAAAATACTCTCCACACACAGAAAGTGTCTGTTTCCTTTAAAACCTGTTAGAAATGTAGTATTCTTGGAAGATGCATGAGAATTATTTGCAAACCTGGTGACAATTCGAAAAAACTGAGAAAGCATGTTTACTGTTAACTGGCATAAGCTGACATTCCTGCATGGGGAACCATTGTTTTATAGGGCAGGAAGGGTTCATCCATTCACTGCTCATTTTTTGTATTGCTGGACAAAAGCTTGCCTGATAAAACAGCATGTTTTCGTGGCTAATGAGCTCAGTCAGTCTTTGGTTTCTATCCATGTACTACAGGAAGTAAGCCGTATGGAATATTACTGTGGAATATTTAGGTTCATTTATAAATACAAAGATTCATGTGTACAAATTGGCTTCACTCTTAATTGATTTAGAATACTTGGTTAGACAACACAGCTGAGCCAATGTAACTCTTGCTGCCACTGAGAGAGGTGGTTCAGCCCTCACTTTTTTCTTCCCATCTCTTCTAGCCATATGGTGCTTGTCTGACTCCTCAGTCCAGCACTGAACTCCTTCCTTCCGGGGAGAGATCAAGCCATTTTATCTGGTTTGATGGTATGAAACAGGTGTAGGGAACTGTGTGCTTCATTTCTGGAAATGATGTTTCAGCATGAGGGCTGCAGGTCTAGTGAGAAGCCTTCCGTGCAAGAGGTGTATGAGCTACATCAGTATGGGTTTATTTCTGCTCACTGTTTGGATCAAGAAAATGAGTAGTCTGGTTTTACATATATCTTCTGTGATACATTTTTAGATGTTGCCACCTGCACATGATATAATAGTCTTGTGGCAAAAAAAAAAAAAAGTATTTTTAGCCCAGATGGCATGATTGATAGAGCTGTGGTTTTACAAACTTTGAATTTTAGTGGAGTGAGGAGACTTTCTGCTCTAAAATTTAAACTGCATTAGTCCTGCATTTCAAAATTAAAAACTGTATTGGTGCATGAATACTTGGCAGAAAAACAAGACTTATTACTTTACTCAGTAAAAATCAATAGCCACAGAACAAACATGTTCTTCACCAGCTAATCATGTAGAACAGGGCTGTTTCAGTAGTGTTGATGACTGATGAGTGCATCACATGTTTTAAGTACTGGTGCTCTACTTGTGTTTATTCTGACTTTCTGTCTCAAAAAGCTGGCCAGAATCATCTCTGGTGTACAGCCATCCTTTACATTAGGCTCATTGCAAAGCCATGTAGTAACTTTGGGAAACAGTTACAGAGTTTGCAGCATTAGGAATGATGTTTTGGGAACCATTTTTATTTAGCAGCCTTAGTGAGCATGTGTGAAATTGGAAATGCAAAGTTTTCAAGGGCAAACTTAATGCTTGTGCTCAAGAGCTGGAGCAGGTACGGGGGCACAAAATGTCTTGTTAGTTGTGTTCAACTGCTGCTGTTTGCCCTCGTGGGAGCAGCAGCAGGTGGTGGGAGGGGCTGCTGATGGCCCAGGGAGACAGGCAATAGGAAGGGAGAGGTCAGAGCAAGACTGTGCTTTTGTCTGGAAAAAGCAAAGCAGAGGCAGTGTCTTAGGTTTTGGCAGCTCAGGTGTGCTTTTCTCACATTTAGATTTTCTACCATCTTAATAGCATTTTCATTTGTGTGTCATCTCCTTGGCTGTTCTCCTGTTTTCTGTAGAGAAAGGAAACTTCCCAGGTGTTGTGCTAAAATCACATAGCATTGACAGCAGTCCTAGTTTTGGTATTCCTGGCCACAGACAGCCTGTGACAAAATTGCTTAAAGCTGACCAAAATGATTGCCTTAGGTAACAGGATTGTACTGCTGTCTCTTGTGGACCAGCCACTGGAAAGAGATGTCTGAGTTGGATGTAATGAATTAAATGTGCCTTTGCACCTGCAGAGCCAAGCCAGGCACATACGCCAGACCCTGTGTGGGAACTGAGCCTGAGGCTTGGGGACTTTGGTGGCTTCAGGGCATCACCTTCTGTTTGGGAAGCCTCCATCCAGATGGAGGGAGCCCAGTGCAGCACCATCAGGCCAGCCAAGCAGAAGCCATTGGAAGTGGCCAAATGGGGACATGTACCCCACTTCTGGACTTCCTTTGGGCCTGGCTGCATGGTCTGGCCTGCCTGCTGGGGTCTGGCTAAAGCCTGGCTTCATGTTGAGAAGAAGAGCCAGGGCTGGGCAGAGGGTACTGGGGGACTGCAGCAGATGGATTCTAGTAGTCTCTGTTGACATTACTTAAGTGGGATTTTTTTTCCATCAGATTTGAGCATAGCTAAGGCTGAACACATTTTACTGAGACTGAAATGGCATCTCCCAGGATTTCTTGCTGCCCAGTTTCAAAACACTCTTGTAAAATAGGGATATTTACAAAAAGTGACAAGAAACTGGGTTAATAATACAAGACAGAAGTAAACCTAAGTATAGGTACCATGACTTCTTGCTTTACATCTAGAGACGGACCTTTCTATTCTCAAGTTATTATATTGAATATCCCAAGCCGTACACTGTAAAAAGTCAGGGTGCTCACTGTTTTTGACAGTCTGATTCCCAAAAAAGTTATTTGTGTGAGGTTAGTTACATGTGAGAGAAGTTACTTACAGACAGGTTGCCGATGAAAATTGCGTCACGTATGTGTGTGCATACAGGTGCATCATGTATACTTGTGCTGAATGCAATTAAAATCACTCTTCCATAAGGACCACAAGGTTTGGAGGCTTTTTCTACACAGAACAGTGCCTCATACACACAGGTTCTGTAAAAGCCAAGTATTTTCTCCCAGTGACAGTTTATTTCTGGAAACACAAAACCGTCAGCAAGCAGCTCTATGTCGCACATCCATAAGGTTTTGCACAGATGCAGGGTAGCGCAGCCCAGGAATATGGATATGTTCACATCCAGGCCTGCATCCTTCCCTCGCTCCCTGGCCCCCTCCGTGCTCAGGCTCACAGCAGGAGCACAGAGATGGCTGTGGTTGTACCTGTTTGTGGGTGATGGGTTGTTTTTGCCCTCGGTCGCTGCAGGAAGAGAACAGCAGCTTATCGAGCACTTCAATCTGGTTTGCTGAGTGTAACAGCTTATGAGAAAATGGCTGCCTTGTTTTCCAGCCGTGTCCCAGGGATGGCCACGCAGGAGAAAATGAGGATCCAAGCTTGAGGAATCTCTCAGCAGTTTCTCCTGCAATTTAACATTTATAAATACGCTATGAAGGATCCTTTTTTCTTTCCAGGTAGCTGCCTCGCGTTAGTCCTTGCAGCACAGTGGGAGGAGGGGCGGGAAGGAGGCTTTCCAGGCACTCATCAGTGCTCCTAGGGAACCCTTCCCAGACAGGGGTGCATGCACACGTATCTCTCCATATAAATGCATTTATATGCATTTATATACGTGTATATACAAGATGAGACTTTAGGCTTGAAATTTGTCTTGAGGAATCTAATCACTTGCTTTTTAGTGATTATATTAATGAAGTGTTGTTTCCTTAAGTATATAGTGCTTCTAAAAATTACTTTCTTCATTTTCTCACGGTTTGAGTGACACAGCATTGCATTATGAGCAGACATTATGTGCCGTGAAATAGAAATGCATACAGCCCTTACACTGAAGTAACTTGAGGTCAGAAAAGTTTTAATACTAATACACAAATGATCTGCACAAAACAATTCCCCCTGAATGACCCACTAGAAGATTCTCTGCTGTTCAAGTGCATTATCCTACTAAGTGGGAAAATGAAAACAATTTTTAGCAAATGGTTCTAGCTTTTTTGCAGCAGTTTGTTTCCTTCTATTCTTCAAATGATCTTGATGTTTTAATGAAAAAATTCCCTCAGTATCCTGTTGGAAAAGGTAGAAGTAGCATGAGGAATTAAAAACTCTTGAGAGAGTAAGAAAGCCACTTACTTGGAATATAATGGAAAGTCTTTTAAAAGGAGCGATTAGCTGCTTTGGTATCTGAACCTTTAACATAAACTACTGTCTCATAAACTCTGGTAGATTTAGCTGTGGTGGTTTAAGATGTGACAATTACCCCTTGCACTCATCTGCTTGGCTTAATCCTTCATCATCTGCTCAAGAAAACGCAATCCACCCTGTGAGCCCTGTGGAAGCAGTGGCTTGAGATCATGTAACCCCTTCTGTCTGGCCCTGCCTTGGAGATTCTCTGGGCTGACACTACCAGAGCTCTTCACAGCTAGGCTTTTAATCATCTGCATCTGTTTATGGTAATAAGAGAGAGGAAAAAAGAGTAGGGAAACAACCCTACAAAACAACCAAACAAAAATTCCAGTCAGAGCCAGGCACATTGCCTTTAGCTGTGGACTTCCCTACCAGCTTCCAAGCAGTGTTTCTGAAGTGTTGTTTTCAGGTAGCTAGTAGCAATACCAGTTTTGTGGCACTGATGTACATAGGTTTCTTGTATTCCCTTGAGTAGGCTCTTCTTCTCTGCCATCCCTTTAAAACAATAAGCAATAAGCTTTTTCTGCAGGACCGGTGTTGGTTTTGAGCATAATCACAATTTACGCAGTCCACATCAGTGCTAAAGGCAAAAGGTAGTGTGGTCTGTTCATTTTGTAATAGAATCATAGAATGATAAAGGGTTGGAATAGACCTTAAAGGTGAGCTAGGCCCAACCCCTGCTGCTGTGGGCAGGGACACTTCTCACAAGAGTAGGTTTCTCAAGGCCTTGTCCAGGCTGGCCTTGAGCACTGCCAGGCTCAGGGCTCCCTTTTTCTGAGTTAGACAAAGCGCTGTCAGACCTGTGCGGGAACAGCTCTTTCTGTGACTGCTACACTGCACATTGGTTGGAAACTCGAGAGTGCCCATGTAGCTGTTTCCCTCTTCCAGAGGTCAGCTCTGCTGCTTCGGTGTCACTGCAAGCCCAGGGAAAACACTTCACACTGCAGCTGTACCAATATCAGACAAAGGATGTGTTCTTGTGAATCAAGCTCTCACTGTCTTCTCTGTATTTTCTAGAGCTGTCCAGATAGCCTTTTTTTTTGTATTGGTGAAAAAAAGGCTTTTTCAAAGAACTGTACATTCAAAATGTGAGTGTACCACAGGAATAGGAGGCGTGCTGTTTGTAGGAGATATTACTGTTTGCTTCACATTTATTCTTCTGCCACTGTCTTTTCTTTTTTAACAACTGGAGCAGAGGAGTCTGAAAAGGGAACTGGAAAGACAACTGCAGGTTTTGTTTCGAAAAGCCCTTTGGAAAGAATACCTGTTTCATACCGCTGTGCCAGCATGGAACCTCTCAGAGCAAGGCTCCACTGCAGTGCTTTTTGGAGCAGGCTTGTTACCTGACTGGTTGCTTTCATTATGTCCAGTATTTTGAATGATCCCATAAGGTCTGTGATGACATTCATGTGGGCAGAGTGTGACAGGCTGATCAGGTGACTCTAGGATGTATCTGCTTAAAAAAAAAGAACAAATTATTGCATTGAAAATGCTGAGCAATGTTTGTTTATTGGCTGTAAAAGCACCGCACAGTGGGGGGTTTTGTGCACAAGCCCAAGTTAGCATGATGAACAAAACATTGCAGCTTCTTTAGGGCAGTTCTTTACCTGGGCCAGTCATACTTCACTAAAGGAAAAACTGAGGAGCGTAGCATGTCCTGCAGTACTCAAGCTACTGTGGATATGTCTTCTGCAGTGGGGCCTGGAAACTCATTCATTGTTTTGTTATGCTTTTCATCTAACAGGATCCATCCTGTATCTCTGATTTTATTCTAAATTATATCTTCTGGGGACAAGAACTATCTTGTCTCTCTTTTCCTCTGGATTTTTCTAGATTTTAATATAATCTTCCATATAAGATTCAGGATTAGCCTTTCTAAGCAGCAATTTAGTACAAATAATTATATTTTATTATTGATCAAGGTTTCCTATCTCCTGTTATATCTTAAAAACTGCTGGCTGGATTCAATGCTTCTCAGCTTCTTTATACTGATATTCGCTGGCTTGTAATTCTGAAGAGAAGAATAATTCACATGTGGCTAGGAGTTTTTGTTTATCTTTTAAAAAAATGTTGCAACAAATCCATTTCAGTGTTAGGCCATATAATGCAATTCCGAATATTTTTAAAATAGAAAACTTATGAGATAATGTTTTTGATGTTCTGTCTTGCCAAATAAATATTTCAGTGGACTGATAATGTGGAGCTGCTTTGGAGGGATTTCTGCTGACATTATTGTTACACAGTGTGATTGCTATGCTGCCGATGTCAGGCACCAAACCTGACCCACTGTAAAACGTTTACAGTTCTGCCTTCTCTGTGTTCTAAAAAATGGAGCAGCTTTCACAGTCTTTTATTCTCATATAATTTCTCCCTTTTCACGCAATTGTACCTAGAAATCAGCAGCTTGCTTTGCTGGACTGACATGCATGCTGCTTTATTTTTCAATTTCATCAGTAATAGGCTTTTCCTAGCTTGTAAGGCTGCTCCACTGACACAGTGAAGGTTATTCCTTATTCACACAAAAAAAATCTAGTGAAGTCTATCTGAAGATTCCAGTTTTTATGGTAGGGTTATTAAAATGTATAAAATTATTCAGATTAATAGCTTTCATTTTTCAGCACTTTATTCTATTTTTTCTTGAAATAGAGTATACATTTGTAATCCTACTAGGATGTATGGAGTCTGATACATATCTCCTCTGGCTTCTGTGTTAGCTGGCTTTGACGTGATGGTATACTCTGTGCGTTCAGACTTCCACAGATGGGGGAAGAGGAAATAAAATTCTTCAGGACTTGTAAACCCTCTTCAAAAGTATCAGGGCCAGAAAAAATGTCAGCAAGAGGCCATGTCTGCCAAACTATGGCTGCTTCTACTTTGGTACCTAGTGGTGTTTAAGAAGACAGTGGGTCCATGATGGTGAAGCAACACCTCCTACTTGTGTGCGCAGTATCTCTGCTGGGCCAGAAGCAGCTTTCTAATGGACACAGGTCCTCAGGTCTGAAGGCCAGATCTACTTAAACTCTGGCCACATGACTTCAAGCTGAAGTGGATATGTTATTTGTCCTTGCCTGACCATTTTACCAGTTAAGTACCATCTCCCTCATTTGTTTTGGTGGCAGCTGCTTTGCACAGCTGATGCCTCTCCAAGACTAAAGGCTCTTAAAACCTTTTGGCCCCAGTGGCATATCCACTTGTGCCTCGTGCTGTTTGGCAGCAGATAGCTGGAGCCTTTTTGATTTGTATGGTTGTAGTTTCAGGTAGGACTAGGCTTTATGATACTGTGTAGCTCAAAAAGCTTCATTTCAAAAGACAGTGTAAATCTAGGTAAAAATAGGCCACTTTCCTTACAATGTAGCTACTCGGTCCTTTATTAATGCATGCACTTGGGAGAGGTTTGGTTGGTTGGTATTTCTGTTAGTTCTGAATCCGTGAGGAAATAAAACTGAACTGGGTTTTTCTTCTGGGTCATAGAGTGTTAAACTAAGGACTATGGTGTCCCACCCTTAGGAAGGAACACCTATAAAGGGAGCACCAAGGGGTGCTTGGTGGTTGAAAGGAATGACAGAAGTCAGACGCTCCACAAAAGCTGACAAAGTTGTATTGGTAAATTACACACCTGGCATGGAAATTGGTGTTCATTAGTCCCCTGTCTCCAGATATAAACTCATGGCAGTGAACATGGATAAAGGTTTAGGGCACAAGGAAAGAGAGTGACAGGGATGAATTAAAGAGGGGAAGAGAGAAACATGGGATGTAAAGAAAGAATAGAAAAATCCCCAGTCCTGGTTCCAGCATTGATCCAGCTGATTGTGTGGCCAGGATCCTGGGCTGCATATGTCCCTAGGCTTTGTTGGGTGCCTTTTTAATTATAGGATTCCCCACTTTGGAGATAAGTTTCTCATTTTCTATGCAAATTAGCTGTAGTGTGCAATTTGTTCATCTAGACCTTTCTGGAAATGTGTCAGAGGGCTTCAGAGGTCTTTGGCAGTCTTGATCTCCCACTGCTGTCCATGCCTTCTTCTCGACCTCATCCCCGTGCTTCTGCTGTACTGTGTTGTGTTTCTGTCCTCAAGCCAGAGCAAGGATGTTTCTCCCAGGAAAGTGCTGCCCTACCTCTGAATGTCCCCCTTCTCCAGCCACATCCTGTTCCTTCTCGCAGTGTTATTGCCAACAATCCTTGGTTGTTATCACACCAGTCCTTGGACGGCTCCACAGCTATTGGTGCCTGAGACATACAATAAACATCAGTCCCCTATCTTCTACAGGAACATGGGAGCATGTTACTTGGGCTAAAAAGTTATTTCATGTTCAGGAAAGAGTGCTGAATTGATTTGTGCTACTTTTTATATGCTATGAGCTTAGAGTATCTACATAAATACACCTCTCTGTTTTTACAGGTAGAAAGTTGCAGAACCTCAGTTGCTAAGCCTTAAAATTCAGTTCTGTCTTGGGATCCAAAGTAGGGAGGCATACTACTGTCAGTGATAATCACAGTCATACCTATGCACTTATGATTTCCCAGTTGTGATAAGGGAGCAGAATGATCCAATGTCATGGATGTTCTGAGGAAAGGTATTGGCCTGGCTTTCTGATAAAGCTGGCAGTTAAAAAATTGTTTGTATTGTTAAATTGGACAAATTTGATCTGGAAGTAGCCGAACACAGAAAGCAACAGACACAATAATGTCACTAGAATCAGTTTTCATGTTAAGACTCACAGACCTTGGTTTGGACCTCAGATTTGCCAGTGGAAATCTGGAATAGCTTAATCTGTAATTCATTTGAGTCTCTCCAGGCATACTTTGCTGGAATTTAGCCAACCCACTCCAGGCTAAATTGTTCACCTGTTTATTCACCTATGAATGCGTGCATCTACTCACCCATTGACACAGTTTCCTATGAAGGCAAAAGACAGGGGCACATTTTATAAAAGCAAGGAAATCTTGAAATTCATAACTTTTGACAGCCATGACAAATAAGCAGCCATATCCATTACCAGTCCCCAGAGTTATCTAGTATCCTTTCTTTATGTAATTTCTTACACTACTTCTTTTTTTCATCAATCTTCTTTTCACTTGTTATTTATTATTCATAGCATTAATAAGAGTTCACCACTTCCCTTTTATTTTCATTGGTGTCTTGAATATTTTAACATAGTAACTGTGCTTGCTTTGTTTCCTTGCTGTGGATTTTTTTCTGCTTTTTTTCATCTTGTGTTTTCTAGTTTTATCATCTGGAAATATTATTAAGGACATTATATACCTTTTCTTCATCCAAAGATGTGGTGCATCTGTTGACCTTCAGGGCATATTGCTGGGGCCATCTGGTTTTCAAGGGAAGTGGGGGTTGGCAAGGAATGGGGAAGGATTTAAGGGAGAAGGAGATATTAGGTTACTTATTTGATTTAGGTTTTGCTTTGTTGAAGAGTAAGAGTGATTGGTACTTTGTTACAGTGTTTGTCTTTTTATAGTCTTTGGTTCTTTTTGTGGTTTTTTTGCCATCCCTGTTGTTGTTTTGAAGCTGTGCTGGGCTGGGGAAGCTCTTGTGTGCATGTGCTTAGCTTTATAAAAATAAACAAAACATTATGGCCCCAAACTGGTGTGAGGTGTTTACCAATGCTGTTGTAGTCTGTTAGTACCAGGATTAAATGACACCATTTCAGACATTGCTCATCTCTCAGTTGCAGCAAGTGTTAGTGACCAGTGAGGAATTAACAGGACAAAGTACCAACCCCATTTTAACCTGAGAAAAATTGTATTTAGAACAAGTTTGGGTTCTGGAACTTTTCCCCCAGTTTTTTTAGAGGGAGCCTGATAGTCTTTTTCTAGTGAATTCACAGCACATAGATAAGAGATACCATTTAATTTCTACTCTTATCCTTCCAGAATAAAGAAGTCTGACATGTGTGTGCAGGTTTTACTAGGGCTGGAAACAGAGCAGGAAAATAGGGAATTTTATCAACTCTGGATGATCTCTGTTTCAATATAGCCACAGCAATTGCTTTTCAGTGGTTTTGATACACCTTTGCTTTATTATTCTTTTCTCTTAGTACCATTAAGAAACCACTGGTTGGCCGCACAGAATATAAATTGGTAATTTTTCTTACATTTTGTAAATGTTTGTCATATATCATATTATGAAATACACTACAGTGCATTTGATTTTCATGTGCTAAAAGCTGCTACAGTTCAGTTGCCCAAAGTCCTATACATGAACTGAAAATATGATGCACACTTTCTTAGGAGAGGACAAAAAAAAATTTAAGTAAAGTTACAGAATAAAGTATTTGTTTTAACTGAAAATAAGAAACAGCCTGGTTCTAAGAGAAAAGTTTAAGCTCACACGTTAGAAATCTCCTCTAAATTAAGAAGGGGCTAATTTCAATTAAAGCAGAATTTCCCACATTAAATTATTGTGTCTTCATACGTGTAAGTTCTGAGTGATCTGTTTAAAACCCAGAACAAGCATCCCAGGAGGAGGGGGAATGTGACTCTGTGTGTGTGTCCCAATGCTGCTCCTCATTGTGTAATCTCCATAACTGACCCCCAGTAAAACAAAATATCCCCCCAGTCCAACAGCTCCTGCCCTGCACAAGCCTTCTCATAACCTGCAGAAAACCAAGTGTCTGGGTTACAGTTAGGACATGATGATCTTGTCATATGCTTTTCTATTTATAATGTCCAGAGCACTCACTAATTATGCAATTTATTGACAGTCTTCTCAATGGATTTATTTCTCCATCTTGACCACTGTATTTTAGGAAGACTAAAGTCAGTTGAGTTATACACTTACCTTACAAATAGACCAGTATGTATGATGAGGAAAGAGTAGAAGAAACAATGCATCTTTGTAGTGTTTAATCCTTTCTACTTGAATTTGGAGAAGGAGACAAATAGGGGGTGAAAAAGCTCCTAACTCTTGTGAAGAAAGAGGAAATGAAGCAACTAAATTAGGAAAGTCTGTTAATCCATTGTGATTTTGGGGGTACTTCATGTTTCAAGTATGTTATCTGAGGTGTCATTTCAACCTTACTCTTAGGTCTTTCTTCAGTTTCTTTTAAATAAGCAGTAAAGTTGAGAGAAGGCAGAAGAGCTTATAGAAGCATAGTTAAAAGCTTGCTTTGATGTTTGCCTTGTGACCTAATAAATGCATTGCAAAAGCTTACCTAAATAAAACTGATAGGGACCTGGTTCCCTGTCCTTTATTTGTTTGCTTGTTTGGTGTTTTTAATTTTGTTTTTGGAGGAGGATTGGTTACTTGATCTTAATTTTGAGGAACAGCAGAGGACAAAAAGACAGGCTACTGTCTTTTCCAGTGACCATGATCAAAAGCTTTCTCACAAAGTCATACATGGGTTTGTAGAAATTCCACCCAAGGCTCGTAGCTGCCTGCTTTGGCTTTCAAGACTGTGTAGCTGTTCTTAGGAAAGCATGTAAAAGCATAAAACATCTATCAGAAGAACTTTTTGTTTGGAGAGCTTCGTGAACCACACCTTGGAATTCCTTCCTTGGTGGTAGTGAATTTGTGTAAATGTGAAATAACCAAGAGTTATGTAATTTGATTTCAGCAGCTCAGGGGGTTGTGAAGGTGTTCAAGAGACCAGGCTTTCAAAATAGATTCATAGTGCCATAAAACTTAGATATAGTTACAGGTTATTCTTTTTTAACAACATACAGTAAAATCAGGCACAGTAAGAACATGAACAAGCAAAGAATCATGTTGTGTTCAGGTGAGCATGCAGTGCAAAAAGTTAAAGGCTGAAAATTTTATTTTACAAAACTGAAAGCCTGTACTCTAGATTAATTTGTTCAGATCTTATTCTGTGGATCACATCCCCACTTCCTTTATTTTTTAATGCAGAGTTCCTGTCTTCTGCTTTTTTATTCATGCAGAAGTGCTTATGGAATTGTAAATTAAATTGTTTTCTGAATCAGACACCGACTAGGTCATTAATTAAATTCCAAGTATAGAGCCAAACCATATCCTGGCTGCCTCTGTAATGTTGATGGAATTAAAACAGGTGCGGTGACAAAAAATTTTATGTGGAAAATTGTGATTACTTTGGTTAGACATAACAGAGTAAGTCTGTTTGACTTTCAAATCCTGAATGAATTTGCAAGATGTGAATCTGGGCTAACACTGGTAGGCTGAACAGATTCAGTGACAAGTGACTGGAGTCCCTTAACTGTAGCCATTCTTCCCATGCATTTTTGAAGGCACACCTGAAGGAATAAAACATCTCTAAATTCTGTTTGAATTTAACAAATAATTTTTTTTTCTCATCAGTATATCATATTTTGGTTCTCTTACCAAAGCAATGTTTTTTCATAGAAAATGTTCATATTTTCTAAAATTCTGAAGAATGTGAAGTAGCTTGATGGATGTTTATAGGAAACATTTTCCCAATAAAAGGGAAGGCATGAAAAGGATGTGCAGATTACCATTTGGAAATGTAGTAAGTAAATAAGGACGCTGACATGGAAATCAGGTAAAGAAGGTTGAGAAGGGCTATAAAGGACTTAAAAAAAAATAGACACTGGAACGGGTTGCCCAGAGAAGCCATGCCTGAAAGTGTGTAAGGCCAGATTGGATAAGGCCCTGAGTTACCTGGTCTAGAGGGAAGTGTCCGTGTCCATGGCAGGGGGGTTGGAACAAGATGATCTTGAAGGTCCCCTCCAACCCAAGGTATTCTGTGATTCTGTAGAAAAATAAACTTGCTTACATAAATTTAGAGATTTTTCCAAATGTATAGGGGAAGGTCACATTATCAAGGGTTGCAAATCTGTGTGACAAACAAGATGACTGTGAGGTTGACAGTACTTAAATAGTGTGGCAAAAGGGCTGCAGAGCAAAGGGAAGAAAGAGTGTTCAGAATAATTCTGGAGAATAATCACATTAGCAATGGATAAGGATTCTGGTCTTCAGTATAGAAGAGGCAAGTCTGGAGCACAGAGTATCTTTTCAGAAGTGATAATTAAAATCAGTTTTGAATGAGACTCCCTTTTGCATGGAGAATAAGAGAGTCAAGGACAGAGCTCTATGGATTCCCCAAATGAGGTGTAAAATTCAATTAACAGTGCATAGAAACATCTAAAACAAAAAGTAATTCCATATATAAAAAGAAGTGTAAAAAATGAGCAGCTTCTTTTTCAGTTGAAGCCATGGTTATATGCACCATTCACATTTCAGTCAGTGGTTTCTTTTGGTTTCTTTTACTGTAGAATTGGATTCAAAAGTGGAAAAACCAGTATGCTAGAGTACTTGAGGATGTGCTGGGTGTTGAGTGAAAAACCCTTCTGTCTTCTGATGGACATTTTACATCTGCAGTTTCTGTGGATTGTAAAAAAAAAACCTGTCCTTTTGCCATTTATTAGGTGATACACTGGATGGAATTAAATCTATTGAACAGGAAGAAATTTTGAACAAATCAGTGTATTTATATGAAAAGTTAGATTAAACTCCATAGGTGAATAAACTGTATAAACATGGAAGATGAATTCGGATTTTCAGGGCAACACTGTCTAACTCCTTTTCTTTGAAAAAAACCCCAACCAAACGCACACACACATACACACATACATGAGATAAGAATGTAGAAGCATGTATTTCTAGTCTAGAGAAAAGAATGTAAAAGCATGTATTTCTAGTCTAGAACATCAGTTCTTTTGGGTGGGATCATCTCAGCCAACTTTTTGCATAGATGTTACGTAGATGTCAGGAAACAGAGGTATCTGTCTATTTTGAAGTCATCCCTGGTGCAGGCTTAGGTGCTCCCAGCATAGGACCTTTCTCTTTGTGGGGCAGTCTCACCCATCAGGTGTGTCATGCTCCAGAAATGCCTATCTCCCGAGGTGGAGAGGAGCTGCCTTTGGACACATGTCTGTATTGTATCTGTCAAAAAGACATCAACCCAACTATTAGCTTCTGCTACATTTCACTAACATAAGTAAGTAGTCCTTACTGTCCCTCAAATACTTGGTTTAAAATATAGCTGAGCTTGCATTCATTATATATGTATTTTTAATCAGCTATGCCTTCTGGCCAAGGTTTTTATTTGTCATAATTGATATCTGATGTTGTCATCTTTCTGAAATTAAAATAACTTGCTATAAGGTATTTGCTAAGAGAGGAAAACTAAGGTAAAATTTTTAAAGCAGAGAGAATGTTAAAATCTTAACGTTTTCTCTCATAAATAAGAACATGGGCTCACTGTTAAAGACATGCCAAAACAAACAATGCTTGAGGTCAGTAGGGAGGAGCTGAGTAGCTCCAGGCATGTGTATAACTAATTTTTGAAATACTACAAGTGTAACTCACATTATAAATAACCATATGTTCATTAAGTAACTGAAGAAGGAAAATCTGGGAAAAGTTTGTCCAGACATTTATAACTTTTTTAAGGGCAGTTGATTTTTTCCATATGATTTTCAGATTAAGAAGTGATTTTCATCTCTTGAGACTTCTCATTGTTGAGAGCTGCAGTAAAGGAAAGGAGCAAAGTTCTCATCCCAGCTTAAATGCAAAACATGAAAACCTTTGGGATTTAAACTAGCTGTTGGTTTCTTGATATAGCTTTTACTTTGTAGCAGAAGTGTATAGCAGATCTTCACCAAAAACTCAGTTTAGCTTTTTTTCCTAAAGTCCAAAGTGGTGATTGAATGCCTGAACAGCAAGGGAAGAACACGCCTTCTGCCTGTCAAAATGAAGATGTTCAGTACATCTTATGCAATTCATCCTCATCATAAAGAATGTACTGTTTCTCTGTTTCTAATGTCATATTCAGCCATAGTATGATGGTATACGAAGGAGGATAACCTTTATATGATGAGTATACAAAGAAAGTGAATTTATAATCTAAGAGCAAGGGTGGTTCATAGTGGAAAAAATGGAATAAAGACAGGTTACTCTCCAGACACTATTGTAAATGTCAAGTAGATTTTGACAGCTGGTAAGTTGGAGACATAATTAAAAGAAAACTTCTATACATGTACAGACTGCCTTTTAGTGTGAAGAATTGGCACACAGTGAAATGAGAGGGTGAGTAGCATATGGGGGATTAAGGCAGCTGAGTTCTAGTGGAATCTGGAGGCAAGCAAACAGACCTTCAAGACAAAGACAACTATAGTGGTCACACTGGTGTTATGTATTTGTTGATTCGTGCCATAACAATCTACCCTAATGAAAGGAAGGTTCATCTCATGCAGTTTTCCATCCCAGAGAGAGCCCCTGTAATACAGAAAAGAAGAAGGTGTCAGAGGAAAACTTGACTGGTGTGATGAAGATTTCTTTTTAACAGACTGGCCTCTGTGGCAGTCTCTTTTGATGGAAGCTCTTTGTACACTCAGTGAATTGTTAGACATTATGGTCAGCTGGGTTAAATAAAGGCTTCTAGGGGAGATCCAGATTTAAGCAAGCATTGGTATTTCTGTTAAACACAGTTTCCAAAAATTACTTTGGATTTAGACATCTCTTGAAGTCTCCATAGAAAATCAATTACATATATACTTGTGCACTTTAGGTATTACTTCAGTATGCATTTGTTTTTGGCTTCAGTTTAAATTATAAATAGAAGAACACTTGGCTGTGACCCTACAGGGGGAGAGATTAGTTTGGTAATGCAAACTATTTCAGGAACTGAGCTATATACATTTATTTCTGTATCTGTCCTTAGTCTTTTGCTTGGATTTCTCTGGATGCTTTCTTTATTGTTGTGCTTACCACTCCAAATTTAAAGACATGCTTTTTAATCAACGTTCTGCAAGTCTAGCAGTATTGCTTGACACAGGGCTTCCACTCCATGCAGTTGCTGCATCAGGAGGAGATTCTGCTGAATCACAGCTCAGTATGAACAGCTTAAAAAGAAAGTATTTGAATGTTAGATAGAAATCAAACAGATTTTTTTTACATTTAATATGAAATACAAAATCATGACCTGTAAATTGGGGCCTACTAACTAGTGAATTATTATTAATGAATTATTATTATTATTGATCTAGTGAAAGTAGTACTTGGTATTTGCTGCAGGAGTTTTAGAGAAAGTCACCAGCTCAGTTGTGAGAAGACTTAACTGTGTACCTGCATCTAGCAAAGGTAGTAAACCCCTGGAAAATGTAACCTTTTCAGCAGGTTTTCTTCATTTCTGCTTATCAATTTAGCGAATAGCTTAAAGATGAGAAACTGCTTGTGGGGGGGATTACTAGTCAGGAAAGCCCCTACATTCTCCCAGTTAGTAATTTCATTAGAAAACCAAGAAGGAGGGGCTGAGATCTGTTGGGTTTGAAATCTTGGAGGGCATAGGGACCAAAAATACTCAGTTTCCCTAATTATAGGTAATTTCTTTTGTATGTATTGAATTGGTTCAAAATTTAGAACTGTTTACAGGGTCATGCGTGTTTTACATAAACTTTATTAACTGGTAAAACACTGTTTGAAAAGATCCTGTTGTGTTGAAAACATGGATTTTTCGTCTTTTTCTCATTTTAATTGAAATTTAATTTCCATTTTAGAAAAGTTATGACCTTGTATGTAAGAAGGGGCCATTCATTATTTTGCAGCTAAATGGTGTGTAAGAAAAGTAAATGTAGGTTAGCACACATTGTTCCTTAGGTATGTGTGTGACACAGCTTCATGGTAAGCAAGTTGCAGTATTGACCTGGTGTAAAGATTGTATTTCATTATTTCAGTGTGCACCAAGAAACACAAAAAAAAAATAAGGCAAATATCAGTGTTGTAAATGGCTGTGCAGTTCCAGGATATTTGGCCAAGATCCACAAAACATGTTGGGTGTTGGCTGAATCGAAGTGGGCAAGCTCTGTGGGGGGAAGATAAGAGCAGCAAGGCACCGTTTGCAGCCTTCAGGAGGGGTGGGTGACACTGGGCACTGAGCTGGGGCCGTGGCCATCCCTCCTGCTGAGGGTGCCCTGTCCCTACTGCCTGCAAGGCTCTGGTGCTCCAGCAGCCTTTCCTCTGCCAACCAGGGGCTGGCCAGCCTTCCTCCAGGCTAAGCACTGCCAGTGAAGGTGCTGGAGAAGCTGAAAAAACCCAGGTTGGTTGGAAGTTACTCTGTTCTTTCCGTGATTCATGCGTGTGGACTGTGTGCAATATGTTTTCTGGATCACTTTGAGGGAGGTGCTAACTGAAGGAGGTGCTAACTTTCTAAAGCTTGAAGCAAATCTTGGTGAGACAGAAAAAAATTGAAATAAGTAATAAATTAGATCTAAAACATGCATGTTCTTTTCATGTTACCAGTAGGATTGGAGTGAAAATATTCTTGCTTTTTGCGAAATTGAATTTCAGTGAAATGCATCAGAAAGTATGGTGTCAAGATTAATCAGTTACTTTGTAAGCTTTTTCCATTCCAATTGCTGGCTATTCCTCATTACTCATTACAATGTGCATGGGTTAAAGTTGAATTAGAGTGTTTTATAGATACCAGGTCTTTAAACACAAAATATCAGAAGCCACCCAGAGCAGAGGAGCATAAAGAGTACAAGAAGTCTTCTACCTCTATGTCGATGGCTTGATGGTGTCATCATCACTATTAATTAATTTATTTAACCACCTGAAATTGACCTGTTTGGTTTCTGAGTTCATTTGCTGGCCTGGTAGGAAGTTTGAGGTATTTCTAAATTCATTACTGGTGTATTTCATCAGAAAGGAAGAGTTATTGAAGAGACTTGGGAACTGTGTCACCTTTTCTCTGGGAAGAGAAGAGCATCAAGCAGGACAGCGTGGGGAAAATTTGCACCCCTTCATGTGAATTTTTTATTGGTTACTCTCAGCCTAAGGCTGATCTTAACAACGTATTGGCTCATTGCAGAGCAAGAACATAATGAAAAAATATATAACTTATGGACAGTTTCTAGTTTCTAGAGATCCTAGAAAAATTCTCAATCTGTTGGGAGCATAAGTCTTCCTAAATATTTAAATTTTCTGAGCAGAATTGACGTAGTGTTTATTAAATACATTTTGTTTATTTTTTCCGTCTGCAGTCATATGGTAGAATTCTCAACTGGTTTCATGGAGTCAAATTCTGCCTATAAATTGAGTACTTTAAATATGCTGGTGCTGAGAGGTTTTTTTCAATCCCAAAAACATGTGGAAAGAGAATTTAGGAAAGAATTGAAGAAATTACTGTTGATTGCCATTATGGTGTAACAAGTTTCTGAGATTAATTTGGATACCCCCATATCTGTATATGTATTGTGTATTCTCAAGACTTGAAAATACAGAAAATTATTCTATGTGAAAGAGCAGAACTCTCCATCTTGTCTTATCCATCCTGCCTTGTGCAACAGTTGCCTAAGCCTAATTCCCTTTTATGTGATATTGATTAACAGCCATGCTGAGTCTAGGACTGTCACAAGGACTAAAGGGTGTTTAATTATTCAGCTCCAGTAAAGTGGAAGACAGCACAGCAGCAGCAGCAGCTGTAACATAAGTCATTGGTGCTTCATCACCAAAATATAAGAATTGTTCAGTAATAACGTAGCAATTCTCTCCTCATGGCTTGAAGGAAATTCATAGAAATCTAAAGACTGAATATTTGGAGAATGTGTGAGTGATGGGCTTGTCCTCAAGATAACTCCATTCTTTGGGTATGTTCTTAGGCACAATGCCAAGTAATAGTACTCACATCAAAAGAACACTTTTTTACCAGAGGCACAATATTCCTAAAGTCAGATTTTCAAAAAGGAAGACGTGCAAGAGCATTTTTCTGGTTATTTGTTTATAGGTCTATCACCTCTGCATGTACATGAACATTTCACATTTGTTGTGAAAATCCCCAGTTCTCATGAATAGCTTCAATGTGCAAATTTATTGTGGAAATATTTACATGTTTGTATAGTTTTGGATTTGGGCTGGGTTCAAAAGACGAAGTTGATGGAATCTTTTTCAAGCTTGGAACAAGACATAGAAAAACTGGGGACACTGTTGTATTCAACAAATAGAGCTGAGATCCCTAGAAACACAGGTATTTTGTGCCGTAACATGCCAATGAAGCCTGCCACAAATTTGCAGCATTTTTCTGCATTTTAGTGTTGCTCTAAAAGATATGTTGGTGTACTTTCAGTACTCTCAGTACTGGAACCATGAGGATGTCCCAGAGCTGTAGGCTGCTGGGGCTGGGAGAATACCACTGTGTCTGTGCTTCATTCATAACTACTTTTGTCATGGTTAAAGAAGAGATACTGACCAAAGTGGATGTTTGACTTACGTAGTAAGTCTGTTTAATTTAAAATTTGTATTTAAAATAATTTTAAATATTGTGTATATTATGCAGAATTGTGTTTTGTGATAAATACATAATCTTTAAAATGCTTCATAAGATGTGTAAATTGGAACGTAAATAACATGTCTTCCGGTATGAGATTGTGAGTTAGATTTTGTCAGGACTGAACTGTAAGAAACATCTTAATAGAATGTGATTTCTTAAATTAGAGAGTGACAATAGTCTTGTAGTAGTTATTTTGTAGTTCAGCTTTGGGAGCAATGCCAGCCTGTCCCAGAGCAGTATGCTTTTGTCTTTAAAACACAAGAGCTTGGATGTGATATTATTTGTTGTTAATGAATGCAAAAAACAGCAGTATGCTGATGTTTAAAGGGTTTTGGGTTTATTTATGTTCGTATTCAGTTTTCAGTTATGGATAGATTTTTTTCCCTTGTTTGGGGGACGTAGGGGAGAAAAAGCAGGAAAAGAGGATTCAGTAGTTTGTTTCCAGGTTTTAAAATAATAATAATAATAATAATAATTATTATTATTATTATTATTATTATTATTATTATTATTATTACTATTATTATTTTCATAATTAAAAATAGTTCCTCTTTACAGATTAAGAGTCATCAGAGAAGAATGAAGATGTCAGAATGAAACAAGTGCTGTGCTTTCTCGTAAAACAATTTATTGCCCAGTCTTTCCACCTCATTAGTAGATCTTCACATCTTTTATTCTCAGTTGTGTTAATTCTTCGGTGGTTTTAGGAATGGAAGATGGGAGGCAGCTCTCTGCACCAGGGTTAAATCAGATCAGACTGTGTAGTCACAAGGCAGAGTGAAAAGAGAGTGAGTTTATGGAAAAAATCAATTGTTGGTATGCAAGTACATATTAAAGCCAGCTTGCCTCACTGTTTATTTAAGAGATGAACTTTACTGTGACTGGCAAATGGATCAGGATCCTAAATAATGTCATTGTTTTACTCATTAAAGCTGGGGCAGCAAAATAAACCAGCACAGCCCATGTCTGTGCATGGTCTCTTCAGAATGAAATGAGGTTGTGCTGCTAGAAAAAATAAATTATTTTAAATTAATTCTTTGTTGCTTCCACAGCTAGACCTTAATTAATTGGTACATGATCAGGAGAGAGCAGACTGCTAAATCTCTAGAGTGGCTGATTTTCTGCCCTGTGCTGTTGAGGCCTTTAATGTATATGCATGGATAAATGGATATATATGCTCTGCGTGGATATTTTTAAACTGATACTGGACCCACAGTTCAGGGTATAATTTCATCATTTCACAAGCATTGTCTGGTTGTAGAACAAGGTGTATAAACCTCTACACTTCATTTGTATTGGATAGTATTTTCAGAACAGCAGTTAGTAAAAGTTTCTCAATGGTATCATTCCTTTAATAACAGTCACTGAGTGCACAGATGCACTTGGTTCTATGTATAAATTCCATATTGTACAAGAAATAAGTCCCGCAGTGCTGTGCATTCAGTTTGATTATTATTGCATTTATTGAATGGCTGGGGTTGCTCAGCCTTTGGCCTTGAGCCGTTGGCATGCCTCAGGTGGTAAGCAAATTGCATACAAATGCACTGCTTGTCATGTCTTGCTGCTTAATTTGTTCTTTGGAATAAGTTAGTCTCATAATAGGCAGACACATCACAAAACAAAAAAGCATTGGAGATGAAACATTGGCCTTGTAAAGCCCTTCCCAATATTGAGTCACTTTACTTTCATGGAAAGTAATAAATATTGAAATTAATGGCATGCTTCTGCTTTACAGAATTTGTGAGAATGTTTGCATCTGTCAGCAGACTCCTAATAAAGTGCCCCTTCACTAGCCCTGTGGTGGGTCTGCATTGTTGTCTAATGATAGTATTCAAGCACAATTTTCACAGGAAGGTAGGGAAATGCATTGATGGAGGAATTGCCGTACCCAAAAATCTGATCACCCGTTAATTTGAACAGATTTATTGCCTTTAATGGTAGTGACAGTTTAGAGTACATTTTTGGGGTCACAAAGTCAATACAGTGCTATTTTTATGGTGGTTTATTTTAATGTGGTGTTTCTGAAAAGTCACATCAGTGCCTCCTTTGGAACAGAGAGTTATATAGTTCTGAATAGTTCAGCAGCTCACAGAAATAATAAAGGACAAACAGCAGATCATTTAACTTTTGGGTAATGAAAAACTTTGTTCTTACAGAGTATTCATTGCAATGTAAAGTATACATTGAAGTGCACACAACAGAAAATCACTCAGATATTGACCATGGTGTGTATTGCTAGAACCTCATAATAGCATTTTTTAATGACAGATATGTTGCTCCGCTTGTGTTGGTTTCTGTTATGTTACAGTGTATCTCAAAATTACTTGGTGCATGATGTCAGGTTTTAGAAAAATTGTCATTTTGGGTGACTTTGTATTTATCGATTGGCTTTTAATCAGACTATGTGCTGTTGTATCTTGCTACATTCAATAAACCCAAAACATATTTGTCCCAGACAAAACATGTCTGTGTGTCTGGGAATTTCTGTGGATGATGGATTCAATTTTATTAGACAGTCACTTTGATTTCTTTGATACATTTTTAATACTTTATGCCCAGGATGGCAGAGTACATTCTCACTATTTTTTGGTGACCAAGCCTGGACGACTAGAACATGCGGTCTAAATAAATAAGGCAGTATCAAGATTCTTCAAGTCTAGTATATAATCTTTTCAGTTTAGTGGTGAACTGGTACCTTTTTCCAAGTTCATCATGCTTTTGGGTATTCTGTATATCATAGCATCAAAGCTTGGATGAGTTTTTAATTTGTAAAATGTGAGTCAGTAGGATCTGAACCCAGTTGAGTTTATGGACTAATTTCCAACCTTAAAATGTGACAAATAATGGAGTATTTTATTTGTTCCATTTGCAGTATTACATCACAAATCCATCCTGTCTGCCTTTTGCACAAACAATGTATAGCCTGTGAGAATAAAGAGAAAGGATTTGTCACTTGCAGCCCTCTTTGTTTGGGATTTACATCGTGTTTTAAGGCCACCCAACAGGTGTGTGTGGAATGGTGACTTTCATATTTCATATTGTGACCATTAGCAACCACAGATAAATGTAATCATACCACTCAAAGAATACAGAGAGCTGTACAGAATACTAATAATGTGAATCATGAATTTTTAAGCTCTCAGAGGATGCTCTAAAAAGAAACTGATTAATCACTGTGCTAAAATAATATAACACCTCAAAATAGACTTTTACTTGGGCGAACATCATAAGATAGTGGTTTAGTGTCAATACTGGATGGCAGTAGTCTCCATAAAGCAGTTCTGGCTCAGTAATGAGTTTGCAGGTATGTTAATTACTTTGCAATCACTTAGGATTTCTCTAATGTTCATCTTCTGCTTAACTTGGTGCCCCTACACCTGTGTACGCACTCAGCACATGAAACCCTTCCTTGAATTTGATGGAGTTTTTGTTGGTTCACTCATCTGTGTTAAGAAAACAAAACCAACCTGCTCAGTAAGCAAGGTTGGTGTTGAGACATTTCTCCAGATCGTACCAGTTTTCTTTCTACCTAGGGGCAAAGAGCAGTATTTCACATGTCTGTACAAAAGGACTGTGTGCAGTTTTTGTTGTTACAGCACTAAGAACCATGGCATATTCCTCCAGAAATCCTGGCACTGCAGCCAGCGGGCCCAGAAACAGGAGCATGGTTTTGCAGCACAGCCTCTGTCATGAAAGCTACTCCATCACTCAAGTAGATCCTGAGCCATCTTGTTGTGGAAAACTGTCAATTTATTGATTTTTCTCTTTCTCCCTTTTTTTTTAACACTTTCACCCTGCAAAAATATGCTGTAGGGAAAATGGTAGCAAAGCAATTGGTAATTCTTTATGACAAATTGCATAGAAGCAGCAGGATGCACTAGAGATGCTGACTAGAACTACAGTTTAAAAATAAACATCATATATGAGCATAATATTTAAGGCTTCAAAACAGGTTAACATAATTGACACTAAACATATCTAAAGAAGTAAAGGATAAAAATAAAATAAATATTGTAGCATCTTAATCAAAATTAGATTTCACAGAGTACAGGAGGGTAGAACTGTGAAGTCTGAGAGATTGCTTCCATTTGCTGTTAATGTTCAGCTCTCATGCACTGGGTTTTCTGCCCTGAAAGAAAAATATGAGTTCTCTGGAATAATCCAGCTTTTCATTCTATTTTGCAGCCTTGTCTAAGCAGATGAATCTGATAATTCCTTAAATGGGAAATTTGCCAGCTGAGAGAAACCTAGAGGGCAACAAATGGGCAGTGATGACAGAATGTCTTGAATGCTGAGAATGTTGTTTTGATTCCACACTGTTTAAAAATATATTTGTCTAGTGCAAGGTAAAATGTTACACAGACAGATAACACAGGAGATTTCTGAGGCATTACACACATACATACACACATGCACACACAGTATTTGTTTGGATTATTTTTTTTCTGTAGGCTTAACCCAGATAAATTAAATTACAAAAGCTTAAAAAAAAAAAAAAAGAGGGGGTGGGGAGGAGGCAGGGCACAAAGCAGTGAAATCAAAGCAACTCTGCCTTAAGGCTGCAGAGATTTCCTTATCTTATCCTGCTGTTTCTAGGTATTGCAAAACATATGGCTCACCTTTAGGGGCAGTCCCCAAACAGTGGGAGATGTTGCATCCCATCTGTGCTGCAGCAACTGGAGGTGCAATAACAAGGTGAATTGAGGACACCAAGATGACTGTGTTTAAACTCATTGCTGGTTTACTGAGGTGGTGTTGGGGAGAGGGTGGTGGGGCACATTTAGTTTGGCTGGGGTTTTTTAGCTACCATGTGGATGTGCCTTACCAGTCTGAACATGGGTTCTGCTGGAGAAAAGTTGTTTTGAGGAAACTTGGTAGCCTGAATCTAGAATAAAAATTTCAGGATCCTAGATACTGGGAAAAGCAAAGAAAGGAAGAAGAGCTAAGAACGAAAGCATTTCTCTGTCTCCCACATTTTATTCTGGCAGCAGCTGAACTGGCTGAATAGGCTCCTGTCCCCCACTGTTCAAAACTGTTCAGCTTTGCTCCCACGAGATTTGGTTGATCATGTAGTCACTCTCTAACCTGATTCGTTCACTATAATCCAGCTTAGTTGGAACACTTTTTAACACTAACTCTCTGAACTCTTTAATAAGAGTCATTTGGACATGAGCAGTTATTCCACAGACACTGAGGGGCAGCCATGTTCAGCAGGAATGTAAGGGAAGAGTGATTACGAGGAGCAAGGGAATAATGCTACACTAGTGAAGCTTCACTCAGAACAAGAAGCATAGTGACAGACTGAAATTGCACACTGCAGTGGATAAAATGGAGAATATAGCTAGACTTACCCTGATGAAAATTAATGTTTTAATACCCATCACCCAAAATTTCTAAGCCAAGCTTCTCAGCTCCTCTAAGTTTATGCCACAGAATTTTCCTAAATAATTTCAAAGGCCAGGGCAAAAGATAACTTAACACCTTTCCATCTCACTAGAACACTTAGATGTAAACAAAATCTGTAAACTGAGATGCAAAAGGTCTCTTAATGATTTTTTTTGTTGTTGCTTCTACCATTGCTGTAATTATTCTTTTACTTCAATGAGTCTTTTGCTACTAGGTCCTTCTTTTCCTGCTAATGTAATACAAGGAAACCACTTATTATAATGAAGACTGAATATTCATACCCAGCTTTAGGCATCAGCATCCATATGCATAAATTGGAATCAAAGTTAAGTGGCATGAACATCCCTTACGTGTTCTGTCATGATATAAAAAGGATCTTTTTCATTTAATACAGCAAATAGAACTAGTTATCTTCCTGTGCACATACTTGTTCTCATTTTTCATAGCTTTCTTAATTTGCAGAAGGAGAGTTTAGCTTGCAAGATGAGAAGACTGATGGGTTTCCAGTACTGCAGGCCACTTCCCTTTTGTTTTGAAGTCAATGGCAATTGTGAGACCCTGGGAAAATCACCTTTTAATGCTGACTAAAAGTAACATCACTTACTGTCTGCATAAAATGTAGTGATACAAAATCATGAAGGTGTAGTGCTGTCTTAGGACATGCACATATATGTACAAATACGAATAGTCTGAATTGCAATTTGAATTGTTGTCCTGATCTGTATGACTTTCAGGTGTTCCTAATTTATTAGTTAGCATTTCAAAAAACAGACCTACTATTCATTGAACAGACCTAAATGTATTAATTTAATAAAATGAATGCACAGGTAAGCATTAAACGCTGTGGGATACTTCACATTGATGGAAGTAATAAAAGCTTTTTCTTTTTGCCCTTTCAACTTTTAAGCTCCTTGTAAGGTCTTTGCAAGTTTTCAAGAAATGACATTGCAGCAGCAGGAGCAGTGCCTTTGGATCCTAGTGCTGGAGTTCAGGGATCTGAAAGCTTCAGGGAGAAGGAAAACAGCTTAACTTTGTGGTTTTCTGCATTTCAAAAGTCTTCCTTCCTTCCTCAACAAGTTCAACTAATTAGTTGAATTTTCAGAATTTGGTGTGGGTTTGGATTTGTTTTGTTTTATTGTGTGATTTGATTTTATTAGAGTTTTGAAACTTGATGCAGCTTTTTTTTCATCATGGCTTTGGAAAATACTTTAGGAACTTTACTATATGTGAACATACCATGAAGCAGAACGATGTATTGGCTGAATGGCTTGGATAACCGTTTGCTAATACTAAGATACTGAGTATGTTTTCTATGAGTCCCTTCAATGCCATAGTCTAAAGAATCATAATAAATCCGTGAGCTTCATTAGCTAAATATCTCTTAAAACAGATAGGAAATTGAAATAAAAGAAACCAGAGATGGATAGATCGTACATTTATGGTGTCAGAATTGCATTAAAGCACAGAATATAGATATATTGAGAGATAATATTTTCTTGAATTCATTAAAATAATTTATCCTAATCTTTTTACGTAAACTAACCTTTCTAACATATTTACTGGTCAAAGTTGTCATATATACTATCAAAAACGGTGAATTTTGTCTCCGTGTAGAGGTGTGGATACCCATTTACTCCTGTATGGCATATAATGATGAGACAGCTGCTGTCAACCAGCAGGTTAATCAGAGTAACAAATCAGCAGGACCCAAATTTACTGAAGTTATTTCCTGTAACATGCAGATGGTAATTTTGAAAGGTTTTTTCCCTGAAATTTCACTTCTGCTGCTGACTCTTGAAATATATTATTAAAAAGTTCAGATGTGTTGAAATTACCTGTGTTACTGACCCAAGTCCAAGGACTGGGTTCCTCAGACCAGTGCTCTTTACCACCAAGTCTGTGTGATGTTCACTGGCAGGTTATTTCATCCACATCTTTCAAAATGCTCAGATTTAGTTTACTGCAGATGATTTCATGTTCCTGCTCTTTTTTTTTTTACATTTAGTGTATTTCTATAACCAGTATTCTCAGCTGCATTTTTCATATCCAGACAGTATAACCTATTAATCTGTCCTGAATTTTAATTAGGGGTAGATTAAAATTCGCATACATACTGTTAAACTGCAATTTAATTTAATATAAATAGTTTTTATTCCTGTGTCTCTACAGTGATTTAGGTAAAAAGAAAAGGCAATGTTGAAAGAGAATCTGCAGTGTAACAAAAGCATTCTATATCTTTAGTCATCAGTCTTAGCTTTGTTATAGTTGCTTAACCAGCATAAGCTTTATATGCTCAGAAGGAATGCCTCACATTTGGTAAGACCTTGGATCTGTCTGGATTCAATATACAACTTTGTGTGCTGGTGGTTTTTATTAAACCCCCTATTTTCTATGTAAATAGCACAACAAGCGTATGTCATTTTAGTATGGAGAGATTATTACCGTAGGATCCTATGATAATTCAGGACTTTAGAGGGTCCAACACTCAGGTCAAAGGAGGGCCAGCTTTGGGGTTAGTTATGGCTATTCTAGGTTTGATCTAGTCAGGAGTCCAGAAATGGAGACTGCACAGAAGCTGTCTGGCAATGAAATTCATTATCCTTCTAATGCTGAAGACAATAATTACGGAATATAAAAATAATTTTTTAAATACATATTACAAAGGGTGCTCTTTTTGCAGATGAATGTGTTAGGTCACTTCTACCATGCTTTTTAGAACAGGCATTTATTTGCCCTCCTAAAACGCTCCACATTTTTGTGTTTGACTGCTTAACATGCCATGTCCTTCCAAGTGTACACTTCCTACCATACAAAGTATGGATGTTGGTGGACTGTGGCTTCAGCTGTTTTGTTCTTAGATGATTCCCCTCTTTTCCTCAAACTCTTCTTTGCTGCTTTTATTAAGAGACCTTGAGAATTCAGTGAAGCTATTTAAACATAAAGCTGCTGTACATTAGGCCCTGATTTACAGGGAAGAATCTGTATATATAATAATTTTGACTGGGCTTTAAAGAGATACTATTTACATCAAGAATTTAAAAATTGTCTCAGAGTTAGTACCCAAGAAATTCAGCTTCACTGACAATATAGCTAGTTTCTTCATAAAGCACACAAATGGAGGCAGTGTTTTGTTCTTTGCCTGGCAAAGACTGTTTCCTAGTTAGGAAATTCAGGACCATGATCTGTTTCATTAAAGATGACTAAAAACAGGAGAAGATTTTTTGGCATTTTTTACTGCAGAATGTTCTTTTGATTAGATCTGATGTTTGCTCTGCTCAGTACCACTGCGTTTCAAAGGAGTATGTGTTAACAGGAGTGTGAAATTCTGCATTTCATGTGAAAGTGTGACTGACAAGTGTTGAGGTTTGTATGGTTTGGGGCAACCCTTGCTCAGGATAGTGTCTGCCCTTTGTGGGAGTAGAAAATACACTAAGCAGAGAAGATGAGGCTGGGAAAGAATAGGCAGTCTTTGAGCGACAGGCAAGTTGACTGGCTGATGTGCAAGTGTCAGTGTCTCTGGGATGAATTTTCCAGTTTCAGGCCGGAGGGAAGGAGTGGGTGGAGAATGGATGTGAAACTGAGATTTCTGCTCTGGGATTCACATGAAGAAATCTCAAACAGCTCAGTATTTAATAACCTGCTCAGTACTTTAGCGGGTGGTGTGAAGACCTATGATTGCATTTTTGAAAATCAAGTAATGTCCAAGTAGCTGCTGTTCTTTTTGGCCTTGTTCTGAGGTGGTTGGTGCTGCTCCCAAGGACTGCCGGCTGTACCTCAGCCTGCTGCTGCTGCTGCTTGATTCACCAGCTAAGTCACTTTACATCACTGAATATATTTTACTTATCTATTTCATTGTTAAAAGTTCAAGTATAGCTTTCCTATTCACTCTTTGAATTCATACTAATGTCCACAAGTTAACTTTAACTTGTGCTATTACTTTTAAGAGAATTTCTGAATATTGGCTGTTGGCTTTACTACAAGCATATTGTTTTGGCTCATGTAGAGTACAAGAAGTACAAGTTTCTTGTTTTATTGTTTTTCAACATCAGTATTTTCTGTGTCCATGATGAGAACATCCACAGGAAATAAACAGATGAAACAATGCTACTACTCTAGCTGGATCCTGTGATTCCAAGCCAGAATGTGGATTATTGACCACAATATAATTGTTCTAGAAGAAGGGCACCTTTTAAAGCCCTCTTTCTTACTGGTCATTACCAGCTTCATCGCTTTTTGGTTCCTGTCCCATAATTTCTTAGAAAGGAAACATAAGCATATAACATCCTAGAGTATTTTTTTTTCATGATTTAAAAGAATTTAGCATTTTTACAATTACTTCATTTCCACAGTGTGGCACATTTTGGAAGACCTTGGCTCCCCATAATTTCAGCAGTCCCCATAATTTCAGCCTCTGCAGAGGTCCACTTACTGAAACCTGTCTGGAAATAAAAGTCATGGGGATAAAATGGGTTTCATTACAACATTAGAAAATTCTGCCCAAGAAATTAAATAAATGTTTTTTGTACTTTTGTGAGAATTCTCTAGCAGCTTGCAAAGGGCATAGATTTATGGTAGCATGATGTTCAGTTCGTGTCTATTCAATATAACTCAAACAGCTTTAAAATTTCTTTTGTCACCTATTGTTCAGAAAGATGTACAAGAAGTAATTAGTATGAAGAAATTTTAGCTTCACAGCTGTAGTCAGGCCATCCTCAGGAGAATATGCTGAAAATTGTCCTCTTATGCAAACTTCTCTTGAAACTTCAGAATGGCTGGAAAACTTCCAAAAGTCTTTTCAATGTTTTTATGTTTCCCTATTATTTTTGGCATCATATAGTTCCATAATGCATACATTTAATTCTCATTTTCTGCCTGATAGCTCCAGCATTTTATACTTACTGGGCTAATCAAACAAATAACATTGGTCAGTATTAGGAAGAAATGAATGAGTTATATGTCTGGTTCTCTCCCCACTCTTAATATTTGTTTTTCCTTTGCAAAAATGTACTCAATAAAGCACAAACCAGAATGTGGGCTTTAGAAATATTATTAGTAGAATGGGTCCATAGTGCCAGTGATTCAGTCATCTGTCAGCCTGATAAATGGATTAGTGTAAGAGGTGTTCCAGTGGGGAAATGAAGCCCATAGGGCTTCCAGCTAATTATATTTAAGTTGTTTAGTACTGCTGGGAAGCAGCATCCAGGCAATTACTGAAAGCTTTGATGCAGTGTGCACTATTAGAGTGTGGGTTCAGAAACTCATTACCCTTTCATGCTTGTGTTGGATGGATTTTAGGAAACTGACATGAAACAGAGAACAGGAATCAATAACTAGAAAGGCATTTTAGTTAGCTTCTGAAGCATTTCCTGATTCAGCAGCTTTTAGCCTAGAGCATTTCATATAATTGCTATAATGTAAGGGGAAAATGTGACTTAAATATATTAATTATCACATATATATATACATCTTGTTACAGTGATGTGTAGCTGAGGTTCCACCCAAGACAAAGTTTCAAAAGGTCTTTCAGGGACAAACTGCTCCTCTAATGCCATGCCACATGTCCAAAGCACCTCTCTGCCATCTCTGCTCCTCCAAAGTTGATTGTAGTAATTTCTCCCAAAGCTTGACCTTGCAGTGTTTATTGATGCCTCCACAACATTGAGATTGTATTACCACAACGCCCATGGTATTCCACCTTCAAAATCTCATAGAAACTGCAGCTAACCCAAAATGATACTGGTGATATTGGTATGCATATTAAACCTTGTTTAAGAGAATTGTGCTGGCTCTGTCTTTGCCATGGGCTGCAATTCACATTACTGATGCACCCTGAGAAAACTCTACAGACTTTGGGTCATTAGATGTGTGGGAAACAGCAAATCCTTTCACTGTAATGCTCTGCAATTGGGCACCTCCAAGGTGTGCACGCTGAAAGCAATGCAGTATTTGTACAACTGGGGGCCCAAGACTTGGAAGTTCATTTCTTAGGTTAGGCTGACGGATCTACTGAGGGCAAAAGTTACATGAATTAATCAAAATTGTGTGGTTTTCTTTTTAAGCTTGCACTCACTTTCAAATTCAGTAATGGTGACTGCTAGGGGCAGTGCAGAGGGGACTGCATTTCTTCTTTCCTGTCTCTTCCTCTGTGCTTTTGCCTGAGGTAGAGCTAAATAGGCAAATGAGAGTATTACAGTTCAATGCTTCTGAAAGGGATAATTCTTTCCCACCTACCTGCACTATCACAAAATTAATAATTAAACTCCTTTCTTTATGTTTCATCACAACAGTCCTAGACATGCTGTGGTTTTTGTTTGATGTTCAAAAAGTTCAGCAGAAATCTCATGAGTTACTGTCAAGAGAGAAGTTTGGGGTTTGTTTTTTTTGAAATCTGGACTTGTTAATTAGAAAAATGACATTTGGTTTGCCTGAGGGTTGGTAAAATAAATGTTGTGCTGTTTGATACTCACATATCTTTCTGATAAAAGAAGTATCAGAATTGCTGTGTTACAGGCCACAGCACCCATGAATCTGTCCACATACTGCAAAAAATCCTCTTACAGTAGTAAGCATTTCCAGTCTTGGTACTGGGTTTGGTTGCTGACAGCTAAGCTTTTCATAAGTCCATTATTATCACTGAAAGTTCTGGCCTATTAAATAATGGTAGATAATCATGTATCTTCTGTGAAACTACTATACATGGTAGAGAGAATATCTTCTACACTCAAATACACAGCTGAAGCAGAAAAAAGCTAAAGCTGTCAAAGTGTCTGTGCAGGCAAAGTGCTGACAGTGGTAAATGATTTTGAGAATTGATGCTGTCAGTTCCAGTCTGGCTCTAAGACTGGTTGGATTGAGTCACTGCTTGGGCTGGTAAGAGTTAATTTATCTTGGGAGGCACCTGTGTAAAAGGGGTAGCATAATACAACCAAGGTAACAAGACAGTGTTTCTGAAATTCTTAATTTCATGATGTCCACTGGCTTTGACAGAGTTAGTTAAGATGAAACATGAGAAGAGTTTCCACCTGCTGCTTTGTTTTCCCTTGAGAGACTTGCTTCAAAGGGGCAGCCCAGGCTCTGTGAGTTGCACCTGAGGAGACGCTTTCAAGGCTTAAGTATTTTAAGTTTTTGTGGGAAGATGTGGGTTATTTCTGAGGGTATTTTTGTTGCTTTGGCTTAGATACTGCCATGGGGAAGCTTTTTGCACTAGTAGTATAATGAAGATTTATTTCAATGTTGATTTTCAGATTTTTAACTGACTCGTGACTTTGTTTACTTCATCAAATCTGGACATTCATCTATGGTGTATTTAAAATAAAAAAATCTCTCACAACTTCCTTTAGAGGAAGTAGCTGTGGGGCAATAATAGATACGTAAGTGTCTACAGTGGGAATTTTTTATCACAGCAAGACATTAACTGGTGTTTATTTACTCTATAAGACCTCAGGGCAAATTCATTAATATTCAGAGATTGTGTGGGTTTTTCTGAACAGAGTTCCAGCACATAGGTACTCACTGAAAACACGATAGAGAAACCCAGCATGTTGTGTTGTGTTGTGCTGAAAATGATGGTCCTGGTTTCTACTCCATATGTCTGCAGTGTTACCATGATCCTTGTAGAGACTAAATGCTGGTCATGCCCCAGGGGAGCCACAGCTGTGGTTATTGTGCTGTGATTGTATTCATACATTATGTTAGTATATAAAGAAACTAAATTCCCGGCACATCAGCAGGAGTTTGGCAAATGCTGGAATGTTCTCTTCAGTGACTTGTACACTTTTTAGGAATTGCTTTAGAAAATGCCTTTTAGGTTATTTTTTGCAGAAGGGTGGCATAATTGATGTCCTGTTAGAACCTTCCATGTAGTCATGGTATACTTCTATATAGTATAGTATACTCCACCGGGGTAGTTTGAAAATATTGAAGCTGTTTATCAATTTCAAAGAATGCAAAATACTGTGCACTAGGTATCCTACGTTTCTTTCCCAGAGATATAATGCAATCTCTGCTTCTGTAATTCGGTGTCTTTTAAAGATGGCCTATTTAGCAGTTAAACTTTCCTGAGCCTTTAAAAGCCTGAAGGGAGTGGGATAATAAATTAGTTACCCAATTAATGGGTTTTTTCATTATGATAGAGTTAAAAGAAATATGCTGAAACAGGATAGTGATGACACTGGTTTGGTTTCTCCTCATTGGTAGTGTTTAGTAAAAAGAAATAAAATTATTTATCTGAAACTATGCAGAAATAGTACTTAAACAGAAATCATATTGGAAAAATATTTAAGCAGCTAAATGAATTTAGAGGAATTGAGTAGAATTCACTAAAACATCTTCCAGAACGATGTGACTGACTATTACAAGTTTAAATCGAGAGTAAAACTGCTGTACTATTTAGGTGCCCTTACCCCAGTCAGCTGCCCAGCTGGTAATTTCAAGTGTCTCCTATAAATCTGGCTCCCAGTTTCAGTTTCCTGAAGTTGCTCAGGTGCCTACAAAGGGAAATCTACATATGAAGCAGAGGATAAATGCACTGTTTGGTCTGTGGCCCACTAAGGGCAGTGCCAAATTCAGCCCTCCTTTCAGGAACATCCCTTCACTGACTTCTCAGTGCAAATGGTGCTGTGCAGTTTGTCCCTAACACGGGGCTTGTCCTCTGCCCTGGCCGGGGCAGGAGAGGCTTCATTGCTTTTGTTTGAGTTAAGCTGCCACTGGGGACAGTCGGGGGGGTTGGTGACTTCTGCCTTCATCAACGGCTCACATGGGAGGTGGTGCCAGGATTTTCCATAGTTTTGCTTCATGGAGATTGTGTCCAATGGAGAAGCTGAAAGATAAGGAGATCAATGAATGTGTTTGCATAGGTTGACTTTTGTGTTTTCAAGCACAGTGCAAATCCAAAGTCAAACCTTGTGTACCAGATTAACAATTAGTAAAAAGGAAAGAATTTTTTAACTTTTATTTTTGGTTGGTATTTAAACTTCCCTATCCTTTAGTAAAGGGGTGAAATTTTTAAGCTTGATCACTGTGACACCAGTGTAACCTTTAGGTCATAACTTGTTTTTGTTTCCTTTTCTTCTTCCATTGTCCCTTTGCAAGAAGCCCATGTTACTTGTGTGCCCAGAGTGAGCCTGCTGTTGCAGGGGAAGAGCTGTAAGCAAACAGCAACTCCTGGATTTTAGCTGAGGTGGGGAACTGCTTGGCTGAAATACCACTGAAATACCCCAGTAAGAAGGTTTTTCTGCCCAAAAAGCTTACTGTCCACAGGGACAGGACTGGCAAGTAGTTAGTAACATGAAGCACTTTATTTTTTGCTCCATGCACAGATTCAGAGGGCATCATTTGTATTGCCTGTCTTCAGTCATCTGACTGATGCCCCCAGTGACCCTTGTGAAGAGAGGTCCACTCTCCTGTGACTGAATTCTTTCAGCTCATGGAGGACAGAGTAAGCTTCCTAAATTAGAAGTCAGAGTATTACTCCAGCAGAATTTAGTCCACCTGTCTCTGGAAGGATGGCAGTAGTTGTGACTCCACATGGTGTGGACACACACTCCCTCTCTCACTGCATGTGTGTATATGTGCACATGTGTGTCACTAACTCTTTGCTGACACCAGCAGCTCAGCATGCACAGTGCTCATCACCACCCAGTGCTTTAGTTACAAAACCAGACAATCGGTTTTGATCATAATGTATTTAATTTATGAGCAGGAAAGGATGACTACAGCACCTAATCTCCCTTTCTCAGTATTGCAGACTTGGTCTATCTGTATGAAATAGGGTAACTTTGTATGACTGCAGGGGTATCTTGTGTTTTCACAAAAATTCATCTTCTGGGAAAGTTCCACTAAAGCTTGGCATCAACAAATGGAGAATCTCTGCATTCTCCTTTGGATAGTTGCACTAATGGTTAGGCACAGGTGATGGAAAGCATGTGCTTTGTTTCTCATTTGAATTTCTTGTCAGCTTCCAGATGCTGATTTGTTTTATGCAAACCCTTTACTAGATTAACAGGCCAGTTGGTACTTAGTATGTTCTCCCAGTGAAAATACTTAGGTGCTGTAATTAGGTCATCCATCTTTTTTTTTTTTTTTTTGGTAATAAACTATACCAGCGTAACTCTCCAGATATTTCATATTAGAGTACTTTCTACACTGTTGTAATCACTTTTGCAGCTGTATTCTGTGATCTCTGGTGATGGATTATTTTTCAATTTCTTTGTAAATTATGAAGATCTTACCCTACTGTAAGTAATTATAGGTTGCAATGCTGATATTACAAATGAAAGTTTAAAAGAACATTTTTGTCTTTGCCTACTGTTTATTTCAAAGCTCATATTATTATTTACTTCTGTATGAAATCGAATTTGAGGAAACTCTTGTTGTGTAAAGCATTGTGGGTAGGTCCATATGATACCATATGTTTATTGCAATTATCAATGCCTGCATGCTGTCACCCAATCATAAGGGAAATATATTTAACTTTTAAGCTTCACTGACGCTTATAGGTAATAAAATGATAATAGTCATGTGTTTTCACCTCTAGTATGTCTCTTTCACTCTACTATTCACTTTTTCAGTAGAGAGCTAGTATTTGCCAAAAAGTTGTCTTGCAAGGTAACCAAAGCTAGTCTTACCAAAGGATTGATTAGCTCTTTCAGCCTTTGTTACGAGTGCTGCCTGCCCTGCTGCCTCCTGCCTCGGTAGCATTGTGGCACGGTGAATAGCCTTTAAGTGATCCTGTCACTGATAGAAATCACCAGTGATCCAGTTTATAAGATTTGTAAACAAAACAAATGAAAACATGACCCAACCAGTTTATAGGTATAATTATGAGAGAAAGCATGAACAGAATTTCTTCAATAACCCTGATTCATCCACAGTGCTACAGTGGGAGTATCTGGTATTCTACAGTGTTCTTTAAACTGCATGAGTCTTGCAGGAGGCTTCATTCCAGATGAGCTAGTTACTTCCCTGTTATTTGACATGAGAGCAACCTCAGTGTGTGTTAGTTACTGTTGCATAGCATAATGTAAGGGTATTGAATAGAGGTAGTTTTAGTATAATAATACTCTTAATAATTTTCCCATGAGACATGGGAAATCTCTAATTTTTGCTTGGATTTTCAGATTTTATATTTACACACAATTATTGTTCCTGAGTATATTTTATTTTGCATAAACATAATATGCTCCACAGGAAAAATGAGATGGGAGACAAGTTGTTGATGTTGCAACCCTGGCAGTGTGGAAGGCCAGGCTGGATGGGGCTTTGAGCAACTTGGTCTAGTAGGAGATGTCCCTGCCCATGGCAGGAGGGTTGGAATGAGATAATCTTTAAGTCTCTTCAAACCCCAACCTGTCAATGATTCTATAATTATAAAAAAAAAATTAGATGAGATGAGATGGAGAGATGAGAACAGTCAACTCACAATGCCATCTGAGAATTACATAGGTAATTAGATATGTAGCCACATAGATGAAGATTTATATGCATTTAGTAGACTAACTCAGAAAAACTATGGACGTCCAACTGATGTATTGCTAATAGTTTGTGACGCTTCAGTAGGCAAGTGTTGTCCCTTGTGTAGTCATTCACCTCCGATCAGGATAGATGTAACTCTTTCTGAAGTGAGTAGGTATTTGGTTAGATGGTGTATTTATGTCACAGTGAGGTAAGTGAGAGCATGTTGTAGTACTGCAGACTGAGAATTAGAGCTGGATTTATGAAAGCTTTTCCTGATGATGTGTTTAAATATGTTATCTATTAAATTGATTATATCATAAAATGATAGTTAATGTATAGTTGTTGTGGTTTAACGTCATCTGATCACTAAGTACCACACAGTCACTTGCTCCATCCCCCTACTCACTCCAATGGAATGGGGAAGAAAATCAGAAAAAAGTGAAACCCATGTGTTGAAATAAGAAGATTTTAATAATGGAAATAAGTAATTAATAAATAAAATATAATACTAATTGTAATATTAATAAAGATAATAAGGATTAAAAGGGCGATAACAAACTGAGATAGAAATAAAACCTAAAAAGAACAAGTGGTGCACAATACAATTGCTCACTGCCTGCTGAAAGATGCTCAACCCAGCCCCAAGCAGTGAACAGCCCCTCCCAGCCAGCTCCCCCCAGTTCATATACTGGGTGTTACATTGTATGGGATGGATTGGCCAGACCATGACAGCTGTCCCAGCCATGCTCCCACCAGCTTCTTGTGCACCTGCTCATCCCTGACTCAGTGTGAGCACTGCTCACCAACAGCTAAAACAGCACTGTTTTACTGACATTACTCTCATACTGAATCCGAAATACAGCACTGTGTCAGCTGCTAGGAAGAAAATGAACTCTGTCCCAGACAAAACCAGGACAATAGTTTTAAAAGCTGTCAGACATTTGTGTGGAAGAGGATAATTAATTTTAAAAGTCTCCAGTGACTATCTCATTTCACTTTACAGCATTTAATTATTAAATTATGTAGACAAAAATTGAGCGTCAGACTTAAGGCTTGAAACAGAAGAATAAGAAGCTAGTCAATATATGTGGTGCTTAAATGGCAAAGGCAATAAGAAATAAGGCTTTACTTATCATGCTTGTTGGCAGGCTTGGAAAATCTCCATATAGGTTTATTATTGCAAATGAATTCCAGGCTGTCTTTCATGTTTGATCTTCATAAAAGCTTGCCTTCAGCCTTGCCCCAAATACATTCAAGAAGGTGACTTCTTTTGCCTCTTGTTTCTTGCACAGAAATGATGCTCAGTCAGTTTCCCACTGAAGGCTTTGTGAGGGAGCACATTTGTGTTCTGAGGCAGGGTGCTGCCATTTCAGTCCTAGGCTCAGCAGTGGTTCTGGGTGAATTGTTTGCTGTTGTTATACTTGACCAGAGAGGCTGAAAATTGTTGAGTCAAACTCATGGTATATTAGGATCCTTCCAAGCTCCTGAAAAAGTGCTTGGCTTTGCAGAGTGCTCAGATGCTGTGTGTCACTGGGGATTGCCCTCACCTCTCTAATTCTTTTGGTGATGGGTATTGGGTTTTTTCTCCTTACAGTTTAGCTAAAGCTCCTAATCTGGGAGCTCAGACCTTGGTGAATGCTGAAAGCAAAAGGAGTCAAGTGCTTGTGTTTTGTGGTGATGGACACTGGTTTGATGGGTACCTCTGTCTCTCGTTGCAGCCCCCTCAGCTGTCAGATGCAGTGATCTCCATGGTAACTCAAACCCCCAGACTCTTGACAGCAGCCTGCGAGGAGCAGCATTCAGCAGCTCAAGGGTCTCACGACCAGGTAAGCCAAAAGGAATCACCAAGTTAGAGCTCACTGTGTGCCACTCCCTGTCCTGCCAGGTTTTTCCTTGGTGAAGTCACCCAGGCAGTCAGGTCCTGTGCACATAAGTGATGATGGACTGCTACCTGTGCTGTCACTTAAGGCTGTGGCAGTCCAGCTCTTTTGAGCAGAAACATTTAACAAAAAGTCTGCATTTGTTCAGGGTTGGTTTTTAGGATGCAGACTGAAGAAGCAAAACAAAGAAATACTGTACAATTCTTTAAGTGACTTTAGTCTTAAGTAATTGCTGTGGTAGGAAGTAACCCCAAAACATGTCAGCAGTAAGATCTGTCTTGCCCACTGTACCTACACCACCAATACTGCCTGAGCTCTGACTTTATGCACTAGATCAGAGACAGCTTTTATGTTGATGTAACATTCATTGGTTCTCTGCAACGTTTTCAAATTGCTGCTGTGCTCTTTCCAAATGAGTTTCTGTGCTAATAGCAGCATGTGGGGCGTTCTGGTTAACATCTCAAGAAGGTACAGAATTTTTCCCTTTTTTGTGAATAACGGAGAAAGAACAAGATCTTTGCCATTTTGGGAAAACAGTGCAGGGGCTATATAGCTATATTCACTATTCCAGTACCACTAATGCTGTGGATTAAGGTAGTATCTCTGGTCTTATGCACTTAGATGTCTGGGAAGTTTATTACTCCCTTTTGTTGTCAGGCTTCACTGTCATTTGTATTGAGTTGTTTCTATGCCATTAAGATTCTATGTATTTTGTAAGTCCATTGTTTCTGTGCACTGTTTTCTGAGTATTACCTGCATTGTTTCTAGCTTGCTACATAAGTCCATTTGGCTGTAATACACTGTCCCCATCATACAAAGAAATCCGTATTATTCTGGATAACAATTCTACTACATTTGCTGACCAGTCTGACAATTTTTGTGCCATTATTGCTATCAACAGTATTTACTTTTGTATTGTTGATGATACTCTTAAATAGTGTTGAGTGAGTACTGGATGATTTTGTTGGAGGAATGTAGAGACTTTCTCAATTATTAGTTCCTGTTAACAGCTACTCTTTCATATCTATATCTTAATCACATTTGATGATGCTGGTAATAATTTCTTACTCTGAGTTTTGTGTGGCTGTAAGGTAAATGCTGTTCAAAAGTCTGTGTGTTTCATTTATGGAACAAAGTCTGCTCACCAGAGTTTGTAACTTTATCAGATGATTAAATTAAATTCTCTTTTTTATTTAGCAAGTTTCTATAAAATAGTGTTGACTGGCATCAGTTTTTTTCATGTAATTTCCCAGTGAATTTATCCTTTATAAGTTTGGTGGTTCTTTTTGCCTGAGGTTAGTAATGGCATACAGCCCTATAATTACTGAGATCATACTGCTTACCATCCTCAACTATTAGCAGAAAATGCTACCAGTCTTACTGAATTTCTCTGGTGCTCCAAAATGTATTGAAAATTAGCATCATTGAAATGATCCTCTCACAAACACTTTAAAGACTCTTAAGGCACAAATTATTGCACTGTACTAATTTAAAGTTGTCTTTTAACATTTGTTTTGGTTACTAACAGCCTCCTTATCTCTAAAAATGCTCTTCTTCTACTTAGAAGAAAGTATATATTGCCTGTTGGGGTTTTTTTGTGTAGCGTGTTTATTTTCCTTTAAAACATGAATCCCAAGTTGGAGGCTTTGTGCTGTTTCAGTTAACCAGATTTTCCTATTAGAATTAATTTCATTGGGTTTTCAAGTGTAATCTATAGTTCAGGCTAATTACACCCTAAACCCAGAATGGGAATATGATTTTTTTGCCACAGGTTGCATGTTTTGGGCTATTTAATCATTACCTTTGGTCCCTGGTGGCAGTGGGGTAGGAAGAGCTCTCCACATTTTTACCCTTGTACTTTCTCCCAGGTGCAAATTTTTTCCCTAGTTTACTGGGTTAATGAACTTCCATGCTTGCTATTAACTAAATTGTTTCAAATACCAAAATGATAATTACACTTTGGGCTTGTGTATTCAATATGTATTCTAGCAATAAAATTTGGGAGTGCCTGATAAGTTACTACTGACTGTATGGATTTGTAGCTTACTTCTCTCAGATGAATGTGCTTCCCAGTTCTTTTCATGTTTCATAAATACACATTTAATCAGATCATCCAGTTCTCTGATACGGTTTGGTGGTTTGCTTTATCTCAAACTGGCAACAGTATATCCTTCTGAGATCTGCTGGCATGTTATCTACATGAATGCAAGATCTTGACATCCTGAATTATCAGTAATTTTGAGGAATAATGGTGCTAATAATGTAGAGTACCATCTTCTGTACCCTTTGTCTGGCACTTAGTGGACATGTCCCCAGCAGTTAGAATGATAACTATTGATAATTGTTGTTGGTATGATAGCTGTGGCAATGGTACGGGGTCAGCTTTATCAGGATCATGTGGGCTATGTTGTATGAATGCACAGGGAATGACAGTATTTTGACTAGAAAACCTTCTAAAAAAGCAAGATAAAGCAAAGAGATGAGGTGAAATTAGATGTCAAAAAATGAAAGGTTGGGGAATTCAGTTTGAAAAAGTAGGAAAAGTAGGTGTATGCACATGATACCTAGGAAGAAACTGGTTACCTTTTCCTAGTTTTATGTTTCTTGTATGAATTAGTTACTTTAAATTTAAGAACAAGATGGATAGGATGTAGTGGAAGGTACTTCAGATGTATCAGCATGTCAGCAGATTTCTGTTGTTCAAAGAGCTTGGAATAAGTTTAGGAATGTCAAAATGAAATGTGGTAGTGCAAGTTGTGGCTTGGATTTGTGGTCGTGCAAGTTGTGGTAGTGCAAGTTGGTAGAAGTGCAGAGGCACAGATTAATATTAAAAAATGTTCTTTGTTTTTGTAAAAGTTTCCAGAACAGTGTTTTCTCAGAAGCATACATTTGGTGTGATTGAGAAGAATGTTCTATTATGCATAAGTTAGCACTAACATACTTTATTTTGAGGAAATATGTATCTTCTTTTTTGCTTAAGAACACTGCATTTTATACAAAGAAATTAAGAGAAACTATAAACAAAAAGTTTGCTTGCAAATGCATGATTTGGAAAAATACCATAATACCCTCATGCATACTGTTCCACAACAGCTTTTAAAATTTTTTTACAGTTACTAATTTTTAATGATTTTTTTCTCCTATTATTTAGAACTTTATAAGTAATATTACACAGACATAGGGTACAGAGGTTTTCTGTATGTTAACTAAAGTTACTGTTGGCACCTGATCCCACCAAATAATTTTATTGATCAGTTAGATTTATGGACTAGAAAATCAAACTGCTTTTAAACAATATCCTTTGTAATTCTGAAGTTTAATTAATAAACTCTGTATTGATTTTGTTTTCTAATGTTGTTTTTCAAATGTTGCCATCAAATAACATTGCACCTGTGGGTATATGCATCAACTATTCATAGTGGTTGTTCTTAAAAGTCTAATGGCATCGTAACTGTTGACTGAAAAATAGTTAACTGTTGTAATAATATTTTTAAATAAGCATATTTTAAAATAGCATGAACATCCTTTAAATTTGCAGCTGTTCCATGGCTGAAGTAGAGCTTTATTTGTATATTCCTTGGTATTTCTCTTCCTAATTGGTGAATCATGGTTAACTGAACTCTGATTTTATTAATGTAATACTAATAAGTACTCTTTGGGCTATCAACCAAGTCATAAAAAAGTGTATGTAGCTAGAATATGGATCCATGTATTTTACATTGTGGTAGAGAGATGAAACTACTATTCCAGTCATGGCTAACTTCTGAAATACTTGCTTTGAGCCTTTCTCTTACACAGTAGCGTTTTAAACTACTGCTAGTGGAACAAAATTATTCTGCTGCCTTTTTTTTTTTAATCTTCTATCTTTAACTAAGGTTGTCTTTAGCTAAGGTTCCAAGGAAGGTTTTCAGTGACAGCAAAGAGTATGCTAGCATTCCAAAATGAGATGGCAAAATGCCTTATCCTTTGATTTTTAATCTAAGCTGGTGATTATTTAAGGCGTAGCTCAGACCTTGTAGGACTGAACTGTGATAATCCCATACTCTGCTATTTGATTTGTAGAGCACATTATGATACCACATTCACTGTGCCAGTCACTTGAAAGTGCTAATAAGAGATATTCAAAGTGGGAAAAGGCAATTTTTGTTGTAGTCATTAATAAGTATGTATTTAGTTCAGCTGGAGTGCCAGCTGAAGGGAAAGGTTCATACCTTCATGAGCAAACACTATGCCACAAGGAGGGGGAAGTGGAGCTCTGCCTTACCCAAAACTGCTCCTCTGAGTTTGCCCAGAAAAGACTTCACACAGGTCAAGAGTGCTTTTTCATCTACCCAAAGTCTGCTTAACTTCTCTAGGCAGAACTGCAGAAATATGCCCGGGTCAGTGAATTCAGCTTAGGCTGCAGCACTCTTGGGGAGGTCAGGTATTTATTTCTTTGGACAGGTACTGTGCACACACTGTGTGTGTAGCACATTCCAGAGGCACGGTGCCTTCTGTGACCTGCCTGTAATGAGGGACTGTGTATGTGCAGAAAATCAGCTGCTTCCCAAACAGAGCTAGGAAAGTTTTCCTCTGAGGACAAATAGGATTTTCTGCTTTTTAAAGGTTGATTCAAACAAAGCTTTTATTTTAAACTGAATTATTTTACCATGTCATGGTGTAGAAATGGAATTACTACAGGCAGTCTAGTTAAACATGCTCCTGAATAATTTGAATGTCTCATGCAGCCATCCCACACAGAAACAGGAGAGGTAATATAATTGTTTTTTCAATAAGTTGTTAATTAAGCCTTGGAGATGTACAGGATCTGTATTTCCATTTACATTTTTGTATGACCTTGTTCCTATCTGAACTGCTTTGATTTAATGGAAGATTAATATAATTGATGGATAAACATACTGTTATATAGATAGTATATGCTAAAAATTTGTAATTTGTGCCCAATATACAGATTAGCATCAGTTAATTTCAGAAGAAATTCTGTCTTCAAGCAGCCTGTGAATATCTTCACCTGGAATTTTACTGTCTAGTCTACACTCTAAATGCTATAAATTAAGGGAAATAAAATTATTATTTTTTCCCAAAAGTTTTCTTAATGTAGTGGTGAAAGTTAAGGTGTAAACTGGAAATATTTCAGGTATAATTAATCAAAATGAATTTGCAAACATGGTTGTCACTGTAACTGTGTTTTTACTTACACACTGAGGTCACAGGTTCACACTTGGCTTTGTAATCAAGGACCTTGGTCCAAGCTTGTTTGGGGTTTTTTTTGCAAATGTGAATACAGTGGTTAGTTAAGTTGTTGTAGTGGCATATTTGGAGAGTGAGTGATCACCACAGAAAAAGCTGAGGTGATTTAAGGTATCACAGAGCCCACACCTGAGCTGCAAAAGCAGAGCACTCAAGTTCCCCAACTGTTTTAGTGCAAAGTCCATTCCCAGCCAGCTCTTGCTGAAGTCTCTTAAAATGACCAGGATGTTCTAACTTTAAAGAATGCAATGAGACATCAGTCAGTCTTTAGCTCTGGTTCAGCTGTCAGGGACAGTAAACTCCAGGTAAGGAGCAGAGGCAAACAGCTGCAGCACGCCTGGCTTTACTCCGGTGTCACCATTTCTGCAGTAGGTCTCAAAATAGTCTTTTACTGACTTGCCCATAGCCTTTGAATAATCTCTGCTGTGTTCAGACCTTCACATGTGAGATGGCTACTCAGGCTTGTATAGTGCTGTATCTTCTAATATATGGTTCTGGAGATTGGGTTAATATGGATGGCATCTACTCAGAAAATATCAGGGGAGTAGGGAAGGCCCTCTCCCGAACATCTCAATTGTAACAGAACAAAGTGGGTGTGTAATTTTTGTTATATCTGAAATGGTTAACATTTTTTTATTGTTTGCTCTGTGAGCTACAGTGGGATTTAGCAAGCATCCCAAATGTCTGTAACATGAATTGTGTTTATCGTCAACCTAAATCAGTTTAAATAAGCTTAGTTCAACTGATGCATGCACAAATTAATTTTCCCTTTTATCTAACCAGCTTGCAGTCCTAATAAACAGAGTAATCAATCATAGCTGCCTTCATCTATAGCATGATTGTATATCTCTGATCAAGGAAATGTCGAATAATTTCTCTCTAGTCCCTACTTAGTTCCCCCTGTAATCAAGGTTTCTGGATATAATGATTAATCTTAATCATTTTTACATTCATTGATTGAAAAAAATATTTCTTTTTATTTTTTAGTTTGTATGTTTAAAGGATGATTACATTCAACATTGTAAAACTTAATTTTAAAAGTATGAGGTATTTTTGTTTCTCTGCTACACAGAAAAAAATGCCAGTCTGACTCATAGAACTCTTTGTAAACACAATGGCAATGATACCGTGCTTTGAACAGCTTGTACTGTGTACTCATCCTTTTTAGTAATAGCTGGTTTGAGGGCACTGGCATCTTTCTTACTGACTGAAGTGAGTCCAAGACTCTGGCTAGACATTTTCTCTCTTCATTGAGTTATAAGGTGCCAAGCAAAACCTAAGGTTAGCTTTGTGTGAGATGCTAGGAAAACACCAAAACAATTAAAACTTCACTTTAGGTCACTGGACTTCAAATAATCCTTTAACTTTTATGCTGAACTATTTATGCTATATATCAGGTGTGTTTAATCTTTTAATTTTATACATACATAGTATATCACATATTTACTAATACTTTTGTCTAGATAGGCAATTATTAAAAATATATGTAAAACATTGGATTTGTTTACAGTTGCATTTTACAGCTTGAAAGTTCAATTTTGCCTTTGATAACCAATTCTGCCTTTTGAAACTGCAAAATGCATCAAGGAAGAAACATTATGTTTTCAGTGGTTTATCTCAAAATGTATGTTTAGAATATGTCCCATTAAGTGCAGTTGATAATATTAGGGAAACAGCAGCCTGTATGAAGAAATATTCCTACCGTAGTAGTCATTAGCAATTTCTGGACTGCTAGTTTAGAAATACTGTTTCAGGTCAAGGTACAGCAAGGAGTTGACATTGAGATGAATCTTTTCCTCTATATTAAAAATAGAGCATCATTATGCAAAAATAATAATTCTTTTACTGGCACAAAAGAAGGGTGCAGTACTCCTTTTTGCATAAACATTGTAATATGGCCTTAAACAATAGTGTGTCTTCTTGCTCCTTATGTGATTCTATTCCATGAATACAGATATTAAATATCTTTGGTCATTTAAGGCTCAATAGTATGCTTCAAAATTTGACCTCAAATCTAAATTAATCTCATGTTTAAAAATAAATTACATCAGGTTTTAGAACAATAATCTCATTTTGCACTTCTAGTTTCATTTTTTTGTTTTTTAATTCTTTATTTTTAAGTCAAAAGTTCAGCTGTGTTAAAATATGGCTAAGTCTAAACCTTGGTATCTGAAATGCCATGAGGTCTTTACAGCCATGTTTTCACAAAGCATTGCCTCAAACATTTCCAGATAAATTACTTCATTCTAATATTTTGTTTATTTCCTTCTTTTAAAGAACTCTGGGTTTATGTCAAGCTATTAATTATAGCTGGATGACGCTATTTTAAACAATTTGAGTTGATAAATGTTGTTTAGTAGTAAACTGGAGAAGCTGTTTTTCCTTATAATGTATGCATGCATTTGATTTCTCTCTAGAAACTGATAGGTCTTTGTAAATTATCTGCTTAAGAGTAAGCCCAAATCTTTTGAATTTTACCTAATTAGATAATGTTTTGGAAGTCTGTTAATATATACAATCTTTGCAAGCTCAAAGAATGAAAATTCTCCCCATTATGGATGTGTTTAAAATTATGCAAAGATCATTAAAAGAAAGAAAGAAAATTAACAAATACATTATCAGTTTTTGAAATAATAACCCTAGGCCAGAGCAGCAAATGTTAAGGAAGCAAAGCTATTTGTGGTGCCATCAATGTGAAAATTGTGCTCCAAGGAATGATATCAGTAGATGCACTTGGGTCAGGGATGTTCAGTGAAGGAGGATGAGGGAATGGTCTGACAGCCCTGGCTGGGAGGCCTAAGCCTGGGGATCCTCTGGATTTCTCTTCTCCATAGATGTTTGATTAGCTAGTGTGGCCAAAATCAAAAATGAGAGGAAAAAAGCCTTAGTATTAAGCCTGCTATTACTGTCTATTACCAGTTTTGTATAAATACAAATTTGCCAACTGTTCTTCCTATTTGTTTTTCCTATAAATTAACCACCTTTCTTTATATTAACTTTTTTAATCAAAATCATGTTTTGGAAATTTGCAAAGCCTCCTTAGACTCTCCAGAGTTTCCATTTATCTTGTGGATGTTATTTCAATTCTCCCCCAAAGCTTTCATGGTGCCATGTCTCTCAGAGCTCTCTTCTTGCTTCAGTCATCCGTCCTGTAATCAGTGCATGCTCTTGACTTACATACAGCAGCTCAGATGAAGAGTATGTCAGCTTTGTTGGAGTCTTGGCACATGTTTTCTCTTGACTCTTAAGTCAGGTGTGGATTAGGATTTCACAGGAGAGTGAGCATTAAGAACTCATTGATAGGTAATGGTCTGCATCATTATATTATGTTTTGTGTTCCTAATATTTTGACACAAGAATATTGGAGACAAATGAGATAGCATTTGTATTGACTTAAACCACTGTTGCTGTGCAGCAGAAGAATATGTCCCTTTGAAAGAGAGAGCAAAATAAGAGTGGCTTTGTTTTTACAGGGATGGAGAAAATAAAATTTCTGGTATTGTGGCAAGTCTGTTACTCCTGGAGTGGATTTGTTGATGAAATCTTTCAGGTGTATGGTTTTTGCTATGGCTTTGTCCCATTTGCTCGAGTTAACTACTAAACTCAGCACCAGGGCTTGTTTACAGAAATGTAATAAAGCTTTTCAGTGACTCTGGAGAGCATTTAAACAGCAGATTTTATTCACTGTGTGATTTCTTAGTGTTCTGGAAACTTGCATCATTCTCCTTATTGAACTTTTTTTCCTGTCTTGAGAAGATACCAGAAGCTTAAAATGGGTGATTTTCCTAAAACCCTTGCAAATAGAGCAGCTCTCAGTCTCCTGTGAAGATGTCCCCTCAGAAGGCAGGTGCAGAGCTGTTTGCCACAGTCAGACATGACCGCGCCGCTCTAAATTAAATCTGCCCGAGATGGTGAGCAGGGTAAGCTAATCACATCACTTGCACCATTTGATCTGCTCCCATCTCCTTTCATTATCAAAGCTCATTTAAACTGCTTTAAACTAGAACTGAACTGATAAAACAGATAAATTCATACATTTGTGGTCACGTTTTCCTGCTCTTGTTCTTTGTATTATCTGAACCTAAAAACTAGGCATGAAACAGCCTAAACCCAACACCAATTTATCATATACTGTACCTTGTTCTATTAATTTAGCCACTCTTAGTTTAGTTTTGAACAATGCAGAATAGCTTTTCATTAACATGTAGTATTTTTAACTAATATAGCAGATAAAAATTAGCATTCTGTCCTTGGAGTTACCTCATTTCCTTATGGGTAATAACCAATATATAAGAAGTTGTTGGGGCATTACTTTAAAAGCACTGTTACTTTTTTTCCCATAGTAATTAAACACTTGAAAACAACAGTCATTTCCCGTGGATGGTGTGTAATCTTTACATAATTAATAGGCTTTTCAGCCCAGTATTGGAATAAAACCAGTCAATATTATGTTCCCCTATCCCCAGTTGTATTACACCAGATCAGTACAGTGAATGGTAACTAAACAGACCTGGAAGCAGAAATGAACTGGACTGTTAGGAGAATTCTTATGAACCTCTTTCTTCCCCTGCACATTTGGAAAGCTGTCATTTTTAGTTTTGGTTTATTCATCAGTGATATTCAATTGTCAATAATCCATCCTCAGGTTTGAATTGTGCTGTTGAGTCTGTGCCATCTGCAGTGCCTTTGATCTGGCAGCTATGGAAATCAGGCCACTGAAGGCGAAGTAGTCACTGGGACTTGGTTCCTGATCAGTTTTGCATTTTTAATGCTTTTTCATCTGATTAGTAAATCGCTACTTAAATTAGGCCCACCAAGCTGAAACAGAGGTAAAAGGATGAGATCAAAACTTAAAGCAAGATGTGGTTGCTTACTGTATGTAGTACAGATATGACTGGATTTTGCAGAAGCCTGGGGCTTGGGAAATGGTTGACAGGGTGCCTCTTTTTTCTGAGTGAAATTACTTACCTCTTGGAGCTGGCAGGACAGTTGAAGTATTTCTGAATATATAAAGAATTGGGAGGAGGTTGCAAAATGTTTTCTGTGTGCTGTGCTTAATGGTGAGCTGTCTTGAAAGATTTGAATTGAATGTTGAGCATATTGAAACAAACTTACTCCCCTCATGTTTAAAGGGTGTTCGATTACATTAAAGGCCAAATTATGGCTTTGAATTTGCATACAGATTTTGGAAAGTAACAGCATAGCTTCCAGCTGAGATATCTGTCATGTATGAGTGTCTCCCCCAAATACTGCTGCTAGTGCACAATTGTAACAAGGGAGTGTTTACTGCATTTTTGACTATTAGTCATAGTCCGTGCTGATAAAAGACTCTCAGATCTATCTCACCTTCCCTGTGAAACAGACAAATGGTTGAGGAAGTTTTAGTCAGATACAGCTGTTCGTATCTATGGCAACAAAACTGCAAAAAGGGGTATTGAAGTATTATCCCTGCAAATTAGAGTTAATTTCACTTTGACACAACTTCTTATTAGCAGTAACGTGCAAGAAAAGAAACTGCAGCAGGTTGACCTTTGCTTTCCTGAAGTCAATTTTATGCCCACTGGCTATGGCAGTAACACAATGAAGAGGAACATAAAATCCCAGGTCTGTAATACCATTTGTTCAAAAGGCTTTGCAGGCCATACAGCAAGAAGGGCAAAACCTGGCCAGCAAGGCCACAGTGCTGTATTAAATCTGCCCAGCCATGGCTGAGCTCCCCACAGTGGAGTTCTACCGTTCCATAAGTGTTCTGCAGCCTCCTGGGGTCACCTGCACTGTGGTGACAGCTGGGACTCCCCGGGCCTCCAGCCCCTGGCTGTCAGGCTCCACAGGGGTTTCAGCAAGGAACGAATTACAAGGCATATGAATACCATTACTGTGCACTTGGACTTCATGATCCTAAAGGTCTTTTCCAACCTAAATGATTATTTTATTTCACGTACTGCTTTTAGCTCCAGATCTTCTATTGCCTACATTACCTGTAAAAATTGAGTATGAATTTTTGTGTATTTTTTTATGCTGCAAATATTTCCAGATTGAACCATTCACTCTTTCAATGGTAACGGTAAAAAGTGACTGCAGGTCACTTTTTAAGTGGCAGTAGGCAGATGACAGTGATCATCATATCTTTTCCTTTTTTTCTTTTATTTTACTGTCAGTTATCTAATTAATGCTACTTGGGTTAGAGGAAGTCAGATTTCAGCAGATACTGTAAATGTTGCAAAGTTTAGTCAGCTGTGTCATGGAAATAGAAAATTGCAAATTTTCAGCCACCCCATCGTAAAGATAACCTTCGTTCTGAATACCCCAAAAACTAAGGAGTAATAATGAAGTTTTGAAAGCATGACAAAGAAATGAGGAAAGGCAAAAATAATTGTGGAATGTGACATAAGGAAAGAGTGAGCCTAGAAGGTGGATAAACCCATTTTTTTGTTCACTTACATGTAGCCCCCTGCATCCCTCCTCTTTGTCCTTGTAAACTGTGTCTTCCTTACAGCTGAAAGCAATGAGGTTCTCTGAGTACCTCGGGATCACCGTCATGCCCCTGCTTCACTTGAGAGCCATAAAGTCATATCCTTTACTTTAATAGTTCCAGTGGGTTTAGTCAAGAGCTTTAATAAATGTTCTTTCGGAAAGAGGCTTTGGCTTTACATCTCTTGTCAGAGGGACTTGCCATATTGTGCAGCAGTTAAAAAATAACTACTAATACCAGCAATGAAAACAAGGAGAGTAAGAAAGGCAAGAATGTTTGTTTCTGCAGTTGTTGGAAAATGGATTATACTTTCAGCACTTCATTCTCATCTACTATGGCAGTGCTTCTGCTCTTATTTTGTTGCTTTTCTGGAAGATGAACAGAGGGAATATGAAGATAAGCAATTGTAAAGGGAATTTTTGGTTGTCTAAGCACATGCACAAATTAGATTTCCCCTCCCCTGCTTCTCTGGCTATCTGCCAATTAATAATTTGAATTAACAGGATCTGGAAGGTTGGGAGTGTGACGAAATTCAATCAACCTTGAATTCAAAGTCAAGGCTGATTTTTTTTATTGTGAAGATGAAGTGTCTTGAAGAGAATTCTGAAAGTGAAGATATGTGTGGTTTATATCCTTTGATAAGGTTTTCTTTATCATTTTGGGATTTTGTTTCATTTTTTCTGTGTATTTTGTCCAGCTAATTACCAGGAAACACTGATGAGATTAATAAATCCTAGGTGAACTATTATAAAACAGTGTACAGTGAGATCTGAGTAAAAAGATTAAGTTTTATTTCCCAAGGTTGCAGAGTTGGAATTGAGAATCAAATGTAATCTTTGGGAATCACTCTTCAGCCTAAACTGCATAGTTTTTTTCATTATTTTAAATTACAAAACACACTTCATAAGGACAATATGAAAGAAACTTGAAATGTTTTCTCTTAATTTTGATGCTCAAATGACGGTCTTATTTGCAATTTTCAGTGCTGCAGGTGTTTTTCTTTCTCTTAGCACAAAAATGTCTTAGAAAGAGTACAAGACCAAACATATGACTTGGTGCAAAGGACAACACCTCTGGATAAGACTGTTTTTCTGTATTTTGTTGTATTCCAAGCTTTTAAGGCAAGATGAATTGTGTAGGACATGAAAACAAATTTATTTCTTTTCAACACATTTTTATGCTCATATAAATAGACTTTAGCAAGTAATTGCTCTCTGGATTTACTGTGAATTTCATTTACTGCCCAACTCACTTGTGTGGTCAAACTACATTATTTAAGGTGATAGCTTCAGAGTGATTGTAAAACCCCTGTGAATTTTTTTTCTAAAAAAGGATTTCTCTTTACTAAAGTACAGAAAAATATTTTAGTGCATATAGATCTCTTACTATATCATTCAAATCTTTTAATTGTTAGATACATTTTACACCTGCATTGCTGCTTGTGCAACATATTCACACTTGAGCAGAGACATTTTCAGTGGCAAGAGCAGTGCTGTAGTGGACAGAGCCATGGCAGGAGTCCTCAGGGCTGCCAGATGATACCTGCCTGTCATCTTTTGCTCACCAGAGCCAGCTTACCTAGGGCTGACTGAAGCTGATAAAGCACACATTTTCAGATGTAAATCAAGGTTAAAAAACAAATCTGCAGTCGAACCAGACTTCAGAATCAGACGTCCCGATTTTTATCCATTTGGTTCTGTTCATTGGTGCTGTTTACAGCAAGGTAGCACCTTATATAGTGCTCAGACACAGCAGCTGAGAAGTGACACCAGGGTGTCAATCCCCAGCCAGAATGCACTGAAGGCTTGTCACAACTCTTCATCCTAGAGCAACCTGCTTTCACACACCAACATCCATCCCTGCCCAAAGCAGGTCAGAGCTGAGGAGAAGGAGCAAAGTTGGGCAGTGAGACCCACATCTCCTACCAGTTTGAAAGCCAGAGCGAGGACATACCTGGGGACTTCATTCTGCTTTCAGCCCTGGTCTCTGTAGCTAAGCCAGCCAAATTAAAATATGTCTGTCCTTCCAGTAGTAGTTTACAGGCACAGTTCAGCTATCCAAGAGTGGCATTTTCTCTTTTAGTATGTTAGGAGGCATTTATTCTCCTTGGTTGTGAAGTCAGCGAGATTAATGTGTGACTGTATCAAGTACCAGATATGCTTTTAAAACTGGAGAGTTTTGAACACAGTGAAGGAAAATGTCAATTCTCTGTCAAAGTATAGACCAAGGAGTTTAATACTGGAAGATGTAATTTGGACTTCAGACAGAGCAGTTTTCCTATGAGTCCCTAATAGAGACAGAAACCAATGTTCTTTAGTGAATTTTACTACAGCACTGTACTAAAGTTAAAAAGTTGTTCCAAGTGAGAGAAAAAAGGCATGTTGCATCTTTTTTGTGTGCGTCCCATGGCTTTTTGTGTACTGTCACTTTTTTGTTATATTTGCAGTTCCATAAAATGTTTCTCATCTTCCATATATAAAAATATTTGAAACCAGCATGCCATTCATCATCATCAACAGCAACAACCTCTCTTTAAGTTGTTGTAAGTTGATGTATCATCCAGAACAGGAGCAGAATATGAAAACCAGTCTAGCAAGTTCCTGGAATAGCTGTTGTACAGAAGTTGTTATTTGCTGCCTTAGTTACAAGTCCAAGTCCTCAGGCATTTTCTGTCATGTGTCAGTTCCCCTCGTTGATGTGTAGTTTGGTTTCACTTACGGCCTGGAGCTACACAGTAATGAGCCAAACAGGGCAGTTGAAGCACCAAGGGCACCTCAGGTTCTTTCCCAATCTGATATTCTTGGGTAGATAAACTCTTCTGTACCATGGGCTTCACCTTCTCTGTGGTCTCCTCACACACTACAGTTGTGCTTTGCTGTACTTCACTGTGGAAGGCGCCTTCAGAGTCTATGAGCATCTTGGCAGTGTCAAAATTGGTTTTATTGTATCTATTAACACCATGTATGTCCACTTCTGTGAATTGCTGTACAGGTAGTAAGTTACCTATTTTGCTAAGCAGCAATCTGTATGAATAACTGGTTATCCTCAAAAAGGAATATAATTCATGATTTCTGTTTGCTTTCCTAGGGGTATTTGATTGTTGTTTCAGTCAGATGGTTTTAATAACACTGAGGTCAAATATTTGAGTGTGGACTTTTTTCTTACTACTTCCAAGACTTTGTGAAGGCAGCCTCAAGGGAATTTTTTTGAAGAGTTTATTCAGATGACTGTCAATAGTATCTCCAATATAATTTCAGAAATGGGTGATAATGGCTGTGTTTGCTGTTGAAATAGAGCTGGGACCATAAGTCTTATTCAACTCCTGCATGCAAATGCCGTGTCACATTTCCCTTCGGAAGCAGCAGATATCTAGACTGAACTGAAACTGAAGGCAGTGTGTTTTTTGTGACACAAATTGAACTCCTGCCAATGACAAATTTCAAGGTACATTGTGAAAATGAAATGATGCAGTGCTAGCTGAAGTGCGTGACATAACTATGAATAGATGTACCCATGTGCACAACACAGCTCCTACCTTTCTGTACTTGGGGAAAACAGTTTCACATGCACCAAGGTCGACAGAGTGGTTGTATCCTGCAAAGCTCATGTCATGCATGAAAGTACATAAAGACCATCTGGGAACTATAAAAATAGCCTGTCCTGGCTGGATGATTTGTGTGGTGGCCAAGGACTGATACGCTCATTCAGGAAATGGGAAAACAATGTCAAACTTGTTGGGAAATAACCAGGCTTATTTTCATCCTTGAGAATGGCCTGGTATCTCATGGAACGAAATACATAAGGAGACTTTCAACCACAGGTTTCTAAATACCCTGAAGGAGTCCGTGTGAACTGAAGTGGTTCAGTGCAGGCAGTGGGAAATGTTAAGATTATTCTTAATATTTCAAGGTTTGGTATATCTGAGAAAGACTGAGAGCAATAGTAAAGTTTAACTCATATATATATATATTTTAAAAAAAAAAAGTTTTTACACTTTAAAAGGGGCTTTTTAAAGATTTTAGATTAGGCCATATCAATTTATCATAAAAAAAAGCTGGCCACATGCTGGTCAGCCTTATTCAGCTATCTCCAAACAGTTTATATAATGATCTTGTTGTGAGGATGGTTTATAAAGCAGAACTGAAATTTTTTAATTGACCCACAGGGTTTCAAGGCATACAACTTAAATCTAGGTAATGTTGGCCAGATTTTTTTTTTTTTATTAAGCTCATCATCCTCTAGGAAGGATGATCCTAAACCAACAGACATGTCTATAAACAGTGAAACTCAATTTCAGCCTTTCTGTGAAGCAGAAGAAATAGAGATGTTAATGATGACTGGTTTTCTGACAAGCATTTAATGTGTCATGTGTGTCACAATAGCAGCTTCTGAGCACATTTTTAATGAGGTTATCATACCTAAATGACTTCTGTAGAGGCCCTGAACACTGACAAGTCTGTCTCCCAGTTTTTGTCGTTAATGGATGTTAGCTAAAGCTGTGTTCTCCAGCCACATCAGGCACATCAGTCCAGGCACTATTTTAAATGCTGTTAGGAAGTCTAGGAAATGCTATGATGAGAATAGCTGTAAACCACCTCCTTGGTCTGGTTTAACATTGAGCATCTAATTACTGCCATGCATTTCTGACCTCAAAACTGCCATTTTATACTGAAGACAATGTATTAGTCTAAAGGACCTGGATGCTATTCTGTTAAGTAGATTGTGAGTCCTCTAAAGGCTTGTTCTGCCGCTTATTTATATTACCTACCAGCAGAGTGGTGTGTACAGACAGGGAATTCTGCTGTGCCCCATTATTTGAGCAAAAGCTAACTAGGTTTTTTTTTCACACTTTAGGCTAAGCTTGAATGAAGATTGGAGATTTGAAAGGGCCATGCCATTGTGTCCCCAATGCCTGCACTAGCAAATTTTGTTTGTTGACTTGCACCAGACTCAGCCAAAATTTAATCTGATCTATGGGAAATAGGAACAGCTGTAGACTTTAGAGGGAGTTTGATTTCTGCATTAACACAAGATTTGAGAAGTACTCACAGCTCTTTTGGTCTCCTGTTTGGTTTTTTCATTATTATAATTGTATAAAGAGGAATTATGCACTTCTTTTGAATGTGGAAGAACATACAGGATATACTCAGTACCATGAGAAACTTGGGTTTTTTCTATTTTTCAAGAGGTATAAGAGCATTTAGTGTGGAAGAATCTGTTCTTTCTTCATATGGGAACAGTTTGATCTTCTATGTGAAGGAAGGCAAAATCTTCAGGATAGTGTTTTCACATTTAATATTAGTTATATTTCAGATCTTGTGTTGGGAATACTTACTTACACTGTAGTTTTTCATTTTTCTCTGTGTAATCTCTTACTTCTGAAAGTGACATGAGTGAATATTCTGCTTATACCTAAAGAAAAGGGATGATTTCTTGAATGAAGGCAAAAAGATCATTCTACATAAGAGGTGTAGTTACAGGCACCCGTTCTCTTGGTGAAAAAAATGTAGCACATTTATTTCACTTGCTGAATACAAGTCTTCATTCATGTGTGATCTTGCGGAGAAGGAGAAATTGAAGCTGGGTTTTTTCCCAGGTTTCTTGAGTGGTTTCAAGTGAGAAAATGTGGTGTGGGTGTTTCAGGAGTTGTGAAATCTTTGGAATACCAACTTGAAACAGAAGCAATTGTGCAACTTTCCTGTTTTATAGCCTCACCTGTAATCAAAGTAAATGATGTTTCCTAAATACCATTAAAGGGTGCAATTAAACAGCAGGAATTAAATAGGAAAGCATTTTTTGCTCTTGGAATGGAGCCTCTCTTTAGCTGGCATTCTCATCCACCCCAGCTTTCACTGGGCCACGTCCCACACCCGGCAGCCTCTTCCTTCTTCGCTGTGCCTGTGTCCCTTGCCTTGTCATTGAAGCTTTTCTTCCATGTCCCCAGGATGCATGACCATGTGCTCAGTCCTGTCCATCAGCTCTCTCACCATGCAATTTGCCACCAGTCTCCTGAATTTAAGTCCTACACTTCAAGCTTGGCTCAGACCTTGCCCCGTGTGCAGGTTCACAGTGTCTCTCCTCAGGCTCATCTCGTTGGTTCCAGGGAGAGGCTCAGGGAATGAGTTTTGCCTTTGCAAGAGAAAAAGTGACTCCAGAAACAGGTGTCAGGAGAGGCTGTATTGATTGGTGGCCTTTGCAACTTTAATTTTACCATTCCCATTATAAGATACCTTGATAATGTGTTATGTCTCTGTGGTAATTTGTGTGTTACATGGTTTTGTGTCCTATGGATTAGTGAATGTAGGCATTGTGTAAATGGCTTACCCCTCCAGCTTCACTTCATAGGCATTATAGCAACTGGCTTTTAAATTACTTCATAAAAGCACAAAAATTATGTAAAAGTGTCTTTATAAGCAAAATGGATCCTTATAAAAATTAAATAAAAGTTGTAATTTCACTTTATATAAGCTAATTGATGCAGTTTAAAAATACACCTGTTGCAACAGAATATTTTCTTAGAAAAGTGATTGTCAGAGTTGAGACATGATATTATTCTCTCACTGGCTAGCTCACGTGATGTAAAATAATTTTAAGGATCTCATCTGATATTAATAAAGACCCATTGCCTCTTAGTGACTTTATATGTCTTACAGAATTGTTTGGAAATTTAATAATATAAAGAACTGGACCATACTTAGTGATGAAGTAACAGCAACACTGTGCATGCATTTATGGTGCTATTGGATTCACTATAATTCATTTTAAGTCAGTGATTTGTTTGTTACTTACTTCTACCTCCACACTTGTAGAAATATGTTTGACTTCTTGTCCCCAGGCTTTTCTTTGCTCCACTTCTACTGTATAGTAAAAAAAGTGCAACTCAGTCAAGCAGTCAGGCATCAGAAGATGATTGAGCACTTGAACCATCACCATGAGCATGTCAGTCATCCTCTGCACAAATTAAGAAGACCTTTGTGGAAATTCAGTAGAGAGGATGGTTGCTGCTGCTAGAACCAGGAGGAACTGAAAGTTCAGTTAAAGGAGGATTGGGGGGGCAGGTGAGCAGCTGACACAGGTGTGAATGTTTCTGGTCTTCTTTTAATACATCAGAAGCATTAAGAGCCATTCTTACACACTGGCATTATTAGACAGGTGGCCTAATTTGAGGTGGAATGTCTCTAGATGGACACAAAAGAGCCACACTCACACCGTCAGGTTGTGAGAGCAAAAAAGAAGGATGTTTATTTGGGTTTATATAGTTTTTGGAGTTTGATCAGTGATTGGGCCATGAGGTTGACACCTCTCCACTGGTCAAACTAGAAGTCCATCACAGAGAGGAATGCAAAAACAATTCACTTTGTTTATGTTACAATGGGTGAGAACTCCAGTACAAAAATTTAAAACATCAGAAGGCTGAAAAAATCAGGGTGACAGTGGAACTAGAAAGGGTGTTGTTAGTTTTGCTTTTTGAGGAACAGTAGAAATGATTCTGTTCTTGTTACTAACAGTTGAAATCATCAGAGAGGCAAGAGGGATGTAGTTGTGAAACATGCTTTACATTTATGTTCACATTGTGTCACAAATGCAGTCTGGTCCTTCACTTTGGAAGGAATGGATGTGGCGCCGTACAACCATAATGGTTGGACTGTTCATGACGCATCCTGAGAGCCTCTGTGTAGCACCAAAACCTACATAGAAACATTTAAGATGTATTTGTTAATGTTGTAAGAGTTCTTTCAAAATACAGAACGTTAAAAAGTCATTAATGGTGACACTGTGAATTCCTGAGGTGAGAGATTCATTTTTTAATGTGAAAACTGGCATTTGCATGTGCATGTAGCAATACTTTTCTTAGACTGTCATTACTGACTTTATACAAAAGCCCCATATTGTTTTATTTTGCAACATTTTATATTGTATTTCTTCCAAAAGGAATGCAAAGTTTATTACTCATTATAAGCAGTTTTCTTTGTCAGTGAAGTGTGCCTGAACTCCTACCTTCCCCCCAAAAAAGTCTTAATTGCTTGATCTGGGTGTATGATAAATGCTGAGTGTCCATGTCAGGTCTTAACATTACAAGGGTGAGAATTTAAAAAGAGACATACTATAATCCTTTTGCTAGTTAGATCACATAAAGTAAAACCATTTAACGTTGTTTGTTTTAGAGGTCTCCACTGCGTTTTAGTGACTACATGTCTTACAGAGTATTTTGCTGTTTTAATAATCATGGGAAACTTGTGCATAGAGTAGGGCTTCAAGTGTCAGTGGCTAAAAAGGAAAATTTCTTAAGGAAATAGATGCAGTAGTATTTTCCTTTTTTCCAGTCTTATTTTCCTTTTCCTAAAGAGAACAAAAAGCTGTTACCCAGTCAGGTAACAGTGACGTATTTGTATGAAATGTAGAAGAGGTGAAACCTTCTCTGTTTTTAAGATTTCTTTCACAAGGTTTTTTGATTAGAAGGAGAATCATCTTCATCAGTGTATTTGGTGTGGCAAAGCTTTCTTTTGGACCCTAAGGGATTGGAAGCATTCATAAACATCGGGTTAAATCTCGAAGTGTTTATTAAAAAAAGAAGAGGTAGAAATAAATTCGTGCATTATTGTGAGCCTTACAATTTTCTTTGCAGGTATTAGGGTTTAGAATATCCCTTTTCTCAAGAGCTCCAGGCCAGCACTGTAAAGTTGGTAGTCAGTAAAAACTTAAGTGTTGGCTCTTTCCTGATGGATTTTGTTTGATGGCCTCTTTCTAGTTTATAGTACCAAAATATTTCTCACTGACAGCAGAACCATGTTAAAATTAGCATTGGCAAGAACTAGTTTTGTTTCTTTTCTGTCTTTCAGTGCAGTCCCTGAGAATAAGTATGCATTGAACAGTGTTTGTGTGCATTTCTTATGGTCAAAGGAGTTGATTAAATATTAGCAGTTTATTAAGAGTTAAAAATTTAAGAAATTTTCAAATTAAATTTGATCCAAGTAAAATATAGGTACTTATAAGCAAACAGCTATGCTATTAAAGTCTGTGCTTAACTGAGAAAGAAACAAATGGGAGAGGAGAAAAAAGAAATCTTACTCTATGTTTTTTAAATTATACTTTTCAATTTTTTTGATAGTTGCCTAAACTAGCTAAGTCTTATTATCAAGCGCTTAGGAGAAAAATCCTTGACTCATAAAAATAATAAAAGTAAGATGTAAATAGATAGAGCTTCAGGGCATTAAAGATCATCTGCAGGAATAAGTGACTGATAAAAATCAGTATGAAGGAGAGCAGAAAAGTTTTAAAATCATATTTTGATTATAATATTTTTCCTCTGTGAAATTCTTGTTGGGAATAAAGTACTCTCTGGTCTCTGGTGAGATGAGACAGCTGAGACTACCATGTCAGCTGTCCATAAGCCTGTAGCCATGATGCCCTTTGCCCTTCCCAGTGCATGCCCCATCCCTCATCCTTTCCCATGCATCAGCCTGTGCCTGCTTTCCCCTGTGTAAAAAGGCTCTGATCTCCTGGCAGAGACAGGAGCCTTTGTCAGAGATAGCACTGCCTTCCTGAGAAGGAAGCAAAGTTAATACAAGGAAAATATTTTGATAATTGAATTACAGCCTCTAACAAACCTGTGCAACGTGTATACAAGTAGTATTTTCAGAAGGCTTTATTTTAGTTACATTTGCACGGATTTTCAGTGTGACAACAAAGGCTCTGCCATGAGAGCAACTTCTCTGACAGATGTCAAATCCCTACTCCGAAATACAGAGGCACTGGAAATTCTCACTGAAACACTGAAACTGTATAAATATTGGCAAAATTGGGTTTTCCCCACCTTCACTCTGAAATAACTGAACTATTTTTGCTTATGCCTTCCAGAAAAAACAAAAAATTGCCTGAGGCAAAGACTCACTGTGGAGCTTTACAGTCCAAATAGTTGAAATGGAGTCAAATTATAAATGATAATATAAGCTTATAATATGTCATTCTTAAATATAGATGTTGATGTCTGCTCTTTGCATAATACTACAAAGGCCCTTGAGTTTCTGTAGAAATAAGGAGACCAATTTTATCTTCTCTTAATAAAGAAACATAAAACATAAGTAAAAAAGAGTACTGAAGAGTGGAAAAAAAAAAAGAAAGAAAATTTGTCTTTGCACAAGTGCTCATATTTAAATCAGTTTTTTCATTGATGCTGAAAAATATTGAAATGTATATGATTCATGATTCAGGAGCCAGATACTTACAATAAACAAGTGATTTATTAATTAAGAGTGGTTACAGATCCTTGCTGCTTTTCCTGGTCCTTGCAAGTCTCTCAATTCTTTGCTCCACAGTGGTTTTGTTTCAGCAACCTGTAACCAGGTGTAAAGCATGCTCTCCTGGGGGCTAGAAAATGCAAGTTTGAACCTGCTAATTCTTAAGCGAATACTTTAATCTTCAGTCTCTTAAATCTGTTATACCACTTCCACTGCCACCTTTCTCCTTTTTTTTTTTTTTTTCCTTTTCAAATAAAAGTTCTGAGTCAGTTCTCCACAGCCAAAAATACAAATCAGAGCCTGGATTTGGAGCGGAAATTTGAAGCAATGAATCCCAGTCTCAGACAAGTGTCTAATCCATGTCTACAGGAAAACACATAAATCTTTGAAACAGGCACATAACTCTCCCTATTCCTTGCAGAGGGAATTTCATAGCTAACTAGTCTTTGAGAATTATGTTCCAGGAGCTGGATGACTAAAATACCCACTTGGTTGCATTATCCTTAGAAGATCTAATAGGCATGACAGTATGGAGTGTTACCCTATCTACCTTCCTGCATGTCTTTTCCAAATAAAATTTCTTTTTTTCCAAATAAAATTAGTAAAGAGGACAGTGAGTAAGGTTGTTCTAGTCCGGAAAAATTGCTTCCCTTGAATTTGTGCTGGTACTGATGTTCATTTTAAAGCCATATGGAGGTTTTGCCTCTTTACTACCCTGGTTCAATTTCTTTTTGTGTGAGCTAGAAGACACAAATAACCTGGACAGTGTGAGTGGGAGCGCAGCCAGTTGATGAAGGGAAGGGATTGTCCCTGTCCGTGTGACTCCTGTCAGGCCACATCCAGATACTGCATCTGGTTGTGTCACCTGACACGGGAAAGCTGTGGACAAGCTGGAGGGTGCTTGGGAGGACACAGGGCAGTGGGGCTGGAGCACTGGCACTGTGAAGTGGGAGTGGGGGAGAAGGGATGGCCTGGAGAAGGGATGGCTCTTGGAGCCCTCAGCACCCAGAGGAAGTCCTTGAGATGGAGCTGGGCCCCTCACGGCAGTGCAGGCTGGCAGAGTGAGAGACAAGAGGTACAAGTTGCAGCAGGTTTGGGCTGGGTTTGAGGAGAAGCTTTTCCCGAGGTGTTCCCATGGGGAGTGAGGCAGTGGAGCAGATCACTGTCCCATGAGTTTGTGCCATGCGTGTCCCAGGAGGGTTTCAAACTCTGAAGGCTGCCAGCCGTGAGCAGCCTGGTCTGAGCTCAGAGCTGGCCCTTCTTTGGGCAGGGGGTAGGACTGGAGACCTCCTGAGATCCCCTCCAGCCTGTGACCCTCAAGCTGTAGGCATCCAAAATCCTGCTGGTGTTCAGCAGCTTTTATAATATTTCTGTAATAGTGAGCATATGATTGACGTCTGCTTTAGCCTTTCTGATCACCGCTAGCTTCCCTGGAGTCCTTCTTAGAGGGAAGGCCAAAAATGTAGAATATTTTTGTTCTCTGATAAAGTGGTTCTTGTCCAGGGATTAAAACCTTTAAATGCTTCTCAAACTCTGTATGTATGGATTTAAAGCTTCAGTTCTCTGTATCTTGATTTTTTTAAGTAGGGGAGTGCTTTTTTTATTTAATCTGAGCTAACTAATAGCTGTGTCATAATATATTAAAATCCTTCCTGAGAAGTATTTTACTGAATTTTTTTATGAAAACCTTAGATTATGTCATGTCTGTCTCTGACTCCCAAAGGATTTCTTAGTTCATCTTAGTTTCTAGGCTGTTTAGCTTTTTCAAAAAGGAAGTTAAAAAGCTTTCCTCTTGGCATTGCCTTTTAGTCTATAGAATTTGCTATTTATATTGCGGCTGTGTAGGACTTAATGATGCTGCCACCAGAAATGTGATTCTCTGTCATTTTGTGTTTTTCATTCTTCACCCATAAAAAGCCAGAAAGTCTGAAATGACAAAGAGGCTGCCTCACCCCTCTTGGACTATTACAGCATGTAAAAGGGGGGAGGATGGATGAAAAGGCAGACAATATGTGTGATAGTGTTGTACAACTTGGATTGTATTACTGGATACACTTCGTGTGAATTTTTTCTTAGCTATTTAAATCCTGGCTATAGAACATCGAGAGGAAAAGTTAAAAGAAAGATAGATCAGTATCTGAAGTTGGTGGTTGAGATATTTTTGTTAGAGAGAAATTTCTCACCATTAATTCTTTGTATTGATTTTTAATGGGAAGTTTCACTATAAAATATTTAGCAATGCAAATGCAGAAGAATAACCTAGAAACAAGCTTTTTACTTTAGTGATTGCTTAGAAGTTTCTGCAGGCATTCTTTAAAAGCAAATTATTTTCCTCCATCCATCTTCCTTCCATCTCCACCTTCCAACAAGGAAAGTAGGCCTATATCACCCATAAAATGGAGACATTTAATAACCCTCCTCCAGAGCTCAAACCAATATAAGCCAGATAGTTATGTTAAAAAAAAAAAAAACAGAACACACACACACAAACACAAAAAAGCTGCAATAGATTTCCACTAAGAACTAAATACACAGCAGTGAAATATGCTGAATTTATGTATATATTTTTCTGTTCCACTGTGCTACCCTATGTAATTTGTCCTTACAGTTTTTAACATTGACATTCTCTTAGGATTATTCACGGGGAAACATGAAGTATTTATAGCCATAGTTAAAATCTTTATAAATAGTTTATAATGGAAACTGCCATAATAAAAGTTTGAAATAGTTTCCGTTATAGTTCTTTGTTTTTATGTATTCTAAAATTTACAAAATACTTGCTTTTGGGGGGGTGAAATTGTCTGTGCTGTGAGTCTGCAAAGTGTTCTTCCTCCTTAATTTGTAATATAATCCTTTAAGCATTTGGAATTCTTTTTGGAATTATAGACAAATGGGGAAAATGCTTTTTCCCTTTGTGTAGTAACAATAAAAAATAAAGAAAATCTTCAGATACATTTTTAACAAAATTGCAGAGGGAACAAATGAATGTTGAAATATGTGGCAAGATCTACTCCCTTTGCTTTCTGAGGGGGAAAAAATGTTGAAGAGGATGGAAAAATATCATCAAACTGTTTCCAGTAACATCTGCTGAGCTTATTAACAGAAACTGATAAAAACACACCCCCTTAATGACATCCCTGCACATTCCCTTTGCCTGAGGCCATGCAGACATGAGCTAGCTGAGCTGCTGCAGTTCCCTGCTGCTCTCTAGGCCTTGGTGGGTCTCTCTTACTGGGCAGATCTCAAATTGTGAGGTGTCAGGGATGTGCCCATCTCCACTCCATGCAATGAACAACATTGGTCCTTCTCCAGTCCTTTACTTCTAGGAACCTGCAAATGTGTAGGGCCAGCCTGCATGGCTACAGCCTAGCACAGATTTGTGATGGTTTATCCAACCAGAGCTTTGCTAAGTCCAAGAGAAGACTTTATCATGCAACTTACCAGTGTTATCCTGAGACAGTAGTACCAGAATGGTTTTCAGTCTTAATTTTTCTCCAACTTTACTTGTGTCAAGCTGTCCGGAAAAATACTAAGCCAGGATGAAATTCATATATGCATGGAATTACTGGGTATCTGGGTCCTGTGGAGGGATGTAGCACACAAACCTGCAGGTATGTGGATGAACAGGCCCTCCTGCATGGTGATGGTGCTGTGTCTGTGCTGCCACTTGCCTGGAGAGCTTTGGGAGTGCCTCACAGCTCTGGGACAAAGGGACAAGGTACAAGACCAAGTCTCAAAGCCCTTTGCACTCACTCCTCTGCCACTTCTGTGGTCTGGCAGTCCTCAGGCACCTGTCTGTATCATGTTGGGTATTGGAAGTACCTTCCACTGTACTGGGCACTGACACCACTGCAAACAGTGAGGTTGTAGTGGTCTGGTTTTTATAATGAGGATTTACCCTTGGGGTGGTTTAGGGAAACGCTTTGTGTAAGGAACATGGTAAAAAAACCGCACATGGATGTTTTATCCTTACCTCACTCTTCAAAAATAAGGTGCACAGTCAAGACACAACCCAGTTCTGCAGTTAAGTGCTCAGATGTGTTTGGAAAAATCAGGATTTTGACCACAGCTACCAGTTTTACCATTTTTAGCAGCAAAGATAAAAATCAGAAATAATCAAAAAAGCCTTATTCAGATATTCTCTATTTTGAGCAAATCCTTCAGACTCTTTCTTGTTTGTCTTTCCAGGCCCATTGCACTTGTGTTCCTTGCCCTGCAATTGCCTTATTTAAAATGGGCAATTTTAAATGAGCCCAGTGCTGTGGCTGGTAGTTCCCACTGCCCATATAGCAGATGGCTCTGAGCCTTTTAGAGGACTCTGGAAGCTCCTTTTGTGTCCCAGAAACATGGTGTCACCTCAAAGCCGGTGTTTTCTCTACTAGACCATTGCCTGTCTCATCACAGTTGGTGTCTGCCAGTGCCTATTCTTAAAGACCAGCTTGGGACTCAAGATACTTCCCATTTGTTTTAGTGCATATTTACTATTAAGTGTCAGCTGAAAAAGAAACTGCACTTTATTCTAGCTTTTTGGGGGAAATGTTCGTTCTAATGTTTTGTTTTGTTGAGGTTTTACTAAAAATCTAGGTATATATAGTGAAAAGCTATATTTGAGCTAGTATTAATACATTTGCCCTCTCACCAGAATTAAAGAAAATGGGATATCGCTAGAGCAGTTGTGCCATCTTTTTAAAGTTGCCATCTTCCTTAACATTTTTGAGCACATAGAACAAGTTGTAAGATTTAAAGCACATTTTTGTTGTATGACGTGCGTGGAAACGCACGCGCGCACAGACAAGCGGTTACTGCACCATCAGACAATCATGTATTTTGGCTTAATTGGTTTGAAATGAGTGGACACATACCATTTTCCCTGGGTTTGTCCTAATTGCAATTTTGTGCTCATGTAAGGAAGAAAATCCTTGGTTCTGTTTAGTGGCAGCATTCCCAATTGACTTCAGTTGTTCCAAGACTGATGAGGTATCTTGGTTCTCAGACTAAATCCAATCATGTGTTTTGATTTCTCAAGCCTCTGTTATTTCTTCTTTTTTTTTATTTTAGAACAGTTATTTTCATTTCATTTGTAAGTTCTAGGTCTACTGTCAACCATTGCTTTCCCGTTAGTGTTTTTTTTGCTTCCCAGAGCTTTCCATATAGTATATTAGTGTAAATAATATTTCTGTTTATTTAAAAAATTGAAGGTGCCTCTTTTCAGAAGGACGCTATGAAAGAGGTATAACACAATTGCACTAATTAGGAAGAGCGGTTGTGGTGGTTTTTTTTTTCTTTTTCCCCCTTAGCAAAGAGACAAAAAGGAAAAATCAATACTGGAAAACCCATTTCATTCTGCAGCAAAGGCAGTTGGAAAAGATCCACTTCAACTCTTAGAACTGAAATGCTGGAAGCTGATGTAATTAAGTAAACCAGCTGAGAACTGAAAAACAACCTAATCAAACTAAGGGATTATAAGTATGAAAGATCTGATACACGGTTCAGAATCTTTTGATAGAAGAAGTAAAGTTTGCTGGGAATTTGGTGATTAAAGGCTTGTCTTCTGTTGATGATTAGTTATTTTGCTCTGGGAATTGTTGATTAATTGAAGAATGTTTGAATAGCACTTAGAAATTGTTGGAATATCTCTTGTTGCCCTTTCTTTAAATAAATAGATGTGGGTTTGGTTCCAAATGGCTCTTCAGTTTGAAATGTAATTTGTAATTTCGTGAAAAGTAGTATTCATGCAGAAATAAAGCTTTCTGCAGTTATGTCCTGTAAAGTGTTTAACTGGCCAAATTATTTTTATAAATATCTTTGTGATGCCTTTTTTTCTTAATTTTATTTTTTGATAGTTTACTGGATGATGTGTTACTTTGTTAACATTTTTTCCAGGACAAAACAACCATTTTGATAATTCATCGCAGATTTTTAAAATAATAAATACAGTAGGAACAGTTATGATTTAAAAAAAGATTCATCTGTTCAAAGGGAAATCTTTGTACATGTTGCGTAGTAAACCAGCCTTCTCCCTGAACAACATTTTGATTTTATTTAAATGAACGCCTCATTTTTGCCAGGTTTGTCCATACAGCAGTTAATTTATCGAGGGTGACCTCTTAAGACAGAATTGCAGGTTAATTGATCACTACCACATGTCTGTAGGTGGCATTCCTCTTTTTTTCTCTGATTGGCACCAGATTTGGAATACTGATATGGTTGAAGTCACTGCTAATAGTATGAGATACCCTAATGTATCAGGATCCAAGATAGGGCTTTATTATATCCATTCCTTTTTTTTCCTGAAGCTCTCAGGTGCAGATTCAGTTGTTACAACTTTTCGTCAGGGTGTGTCTTACAGGCAGCAGTGAGAACAGGAATGAGCTGTGGCTCCCCGGATTTGTTTTGGTTTAGTGTGGACTTTTAAAAATCAGCAGAAGGTCACTGTAAATAAATAGACTTAAAACCAGAATAAGAGCCAGGCTTAACATTTGGCAGTGCAGGATTTCTGACAAGCCTATTGCCTTCTGTTATTGAGGTCCCTGTCCTTACTGATGTGCTATAAAAACATGGGTGACAGACATCCAAGTGAGACAGTGCATACTGTACAACTCAATAACCATTCCCAAAGGAAATCACTCTGTTCTGGGGCATCTCAGCTTTTGTTTTCCCTAAAACAACAAATTTGCTACTGCTCTTGTAAAGAAAGCTTCAAAATATTAACAGTATAAGTGATGCAAAGACATCTGTGGGCATCTGTAACAAGCGTAGAACAATAGATGTGAGATATTTGAATCGCCTCATTTTTGTCACTGAATGGCTCAGATGACACATGGTGCTCATTTACAGAGTGAAGATAGTTAACATATTTGTGTCCTCATTAAGAAAGGCCAGGGAAATATGGTGCAAATCTTACAGTGAGCACATCTTGATTTGCTTTCTTAAGTGCAAGATCTCTAGAACAGGCAACTGTTTATGTTTTAGATTCAGGTTTTTTTGAAGTAAGGTGTCCTGATCTTCCTTACGAGGAATCAGGGAGTCATGTCTGCTCAAGCTGCATTTTGACCAGGGTTCACTGTTAATTTGGTCACTGACATGAGTGGAGTTAGGAAAGACCCATTCTTCTGTGTAATCAGGAGTGTGATGGTCTCAATTCCCTTGTCAAGATACTTGTGAAGAAAAGATGTTTTGCTCTTTAGGTTCATGAAATAGCAGGAGAAACTGTGAGGGAAGAAGAAGCAGAGTGTGCTCTTTTCCTTTCCCAGAACTTTGGTTTGGCATTTTGAGAAAGCAGCATGCTGGAGTTTCTCCACGAGAAGAGGCAGCTATGATAAAAGCCAAGACTGAGGAATGCATTGGTGAGGGCCAAGCAGAACTCGTTAGCCTTTGGGGAAGAGCTGCTGGCTACTGACTGTGTTCTGGCTCTATGGTAAAGACACAGCCGAGAAATACAGAAGCATAGGGCTCATTGAAAGTTTCTGATGAAAGTATTTTTCAACAGAAAACACAGAGATTGCCTAAATGACTCATTTTGTGAGAAGTGGCTTCTGGCTTTGGGAAATGTTTTTCATTAAACTACTGAGCATATACAAAACAGTAACACATTGATTTGGCTGCACTGTCACAGTGCCTTCCTAGAATCTGTTTTAGTAATTACGTTCACATTCTCTTCTCTGAGGTGGGGAGACTGTGTTGGGTCCTCAGAGATACACTTTGGTGCACAGATCCATCTCAGGGGAGAAAATGAGAGCATAAGTGTGTGAACTCTGGTTCCCCTGCAGCAGGGCATCAAGTCAGCAACATGAAATGTTTGAACTTTCTGGAGTGTTTCCATTTTTATGGAACCTCTGCTTTTTGCCTATTTTTGCCAAAAGCAAATACACAATTCTTCACACCTCCTTATGATTTTAATGACAACGTTGTTGTCACCATTAAACTTATAGTTGTGAAAAGATATTTTGGCCTCTGCAGGAGATAAATGAAAATTTGTGTGTTTCAGCTGGGGTTTGAAGGTGAGGGGGGTATGAGGGAAGAAGTGGACAGTGTTTATTTTACCACAATGACCCCCCCAAAAAAAAACCCTCCCAAGAAGCTGGCAACTGCTCAGCACTCAGTTAAAGCAGATTGGAACTTGCAGAATTTTTCAAGGTGTGAGATGAGGGCCAGACCAGCTATCTGATAAGTTTCTGTCAGCAGGGCTGGATGCACAGATGGGAAGTGCCCGAGTTGCTATTTAGGTTTCAGGTTTAGGTTTTAGTTTAGGTGTTTTCCCTAAATGTCTGACCTGTTTCCGCCTTCCTGAGGGGAAGATTGACTGGTAATTCCCTGTCTCTATGGATGGCATGCTGGTTCAAGTAGCAAATGTAAACTCATTTCCTGAAATAACCTTGGCCATCCCCTGCCCTGGGGTTGGCCTGGAGGGCAGGACATGGCCCTAGAGGACTCAGTGATCACCATTTAGAAAAGAGGCAGAGGAGTTGAGTCTTTAGATGCTGTTTCAAAATTGTAAAGGTCATTTTTGTTTGATTTTTCAGCCAGATCTCCTTTATTTATGGCAGCAGTGCTAAAATATGTCCAGCAGAGGAAGAGCAATCCTTTTGAGTAAGGGGATGATGGGTTGTAAATAAACTATTCTTAGCTGACCTGGCTATCACTGTGCTGAACCACGGTTATACATGAGGGTGCCTTCTCCAGAGCCACTTGCATGGCCCATTAGCAGGATTCCCAGTGCTCCAGGAAGGTTTAATTTGAGAACAGTGGTGTATGTTGGTGCACAAAACCAAATCAGGTCCTGTGGTCACTCTGGGAAGCAGGCTGTCCTGGCTGCCTGGAGCACAGGGCAGCCTGCTGCAGCTGTAGCTTCACTGGAGCCAGGGGATGCCGGCTGAACCATTTGGTTCAGCAAAAGCCAAGCACCCCTCGAAGCACAGTGGTGGTATTTGAGGTAATATCCCAGATTCTTAACCCTATATGGGAAGCATTTCTGCAAACCTATCCTGATAGAACTAAGAGCTGAGTGTTTATTTAAAATAAGGGTTACATTTAATTTTGAATGATCTTGACGACCCCATCCATTCACTGAAGGGGTTTGTATGTTTTGCATCCGTTATACTTTGGGAAGTCTTATTTGGCTCAGGTCACACGTTTGGGCATTCTTAAATATCTACAGGATCCCAAGCCAAATTTTTAAAGTGAGGTTGAAGTAAATAGAACTTCCCATTATGTGTAATTGGCTGCAGGAAAAAGTGTTTCAAGTAAAGAAAGTTCAAACACGTTTGAATGCTTTTTGTTAATCCTCTTGACATTTTGAAGAATTAAGATGTTATTGCTGGTTTAAATGTGAAATGTCTCCAAAGGCACATCAGTATTGTTTATAAACTGCACTTCATTTCTTTTAAAAAACTATTAATCTAGGTAATACCAGTTGTCAGTGACAAAAGGAGGCCATCAATTAGCAGAAATAAATCTATCACAGTGGTGACTGAAAGTTTCTGTGATTTCCTACAGAAGTTTACATTTCTACATTTAAAAAATATATTGAGGGGGACGCTAGTTGTTCATTCTTTATGAATCAGTCTTGGAGATATACAAAACATAAGGATGTTCCTCTCCTCCCCACTACATCTTTTTTAGCTACTTTTATTTGGACTGTTTATTTGCAGAGAAGAAGGAATCAGAAAGAGCATTAATGAAATTGAGTGTGGGCAGCCAAATTTCTATTGAATAGATTTTTCTGGGTAAAAGCCAAAATCTGTCTTGCTTTGGAGGGGTAAAAGCTTCACAGTTGTGTATCTGATTGCTACACTGGCATCTGTGGGAGAGAAGAAACCTTAAATATATGAGTGGAGATCATCTGGTTATTTGTGGCATGGTAACAATGTGTGTATGAAGATATGATCTGACACATGTCAAAGTAACGCCGGTTGACTGACTTCAGAGAAAATGCCTTGTAAATCCAACTGTTACTGAGTGTGCTTGGGATTCTGATACAAAGGTAGCTGCTATAGAGGGGGTTTTTTTCTGGAACTGGGAGACTATTTTGCAATCACACTGATTTTCTCTGATTTAAATTAATTTAAGAAAAGTCATCTTTAGAAAAACAAACAAAACCCAGCATTCTTCCTTTTCCTTGCCTCCCCTTTCGCAAAGCAACCCTGTGTATCTGGGAAATACCATGTTAATGTCTAAAGCTTTCAGGATGCACCCAGAAATGGCATTTGAAGTTTTTTGATTTTTTTTTTTAATAAAGTTCATCTTACCACAGAGTACGTCATTGCTGAAACTGAATTTTTGTAAGCGGTTTCATCTTTACCAATTTTCCTACCACCAAACTCTGAAGCATCTATTTTTAAAATGCTTTAAAAAGTGCGGGCTTTTTTTCAACCCACAGCTATCAAATTCTCTTGATTTATTACTATCATGCCATAGCAATAGTACAGATGTATTTTAAGCACTTGAAGATGAAAATGGCCTTAACTGTTGCTGTGAATGTCTGTCTTGTTCTTCATTGCGATGATTATGCAAAAAGGAGGTTATTAATTTTTCAGGTCCAAGCCTGTTTATCTGGAAGAAGTGTGTACAAAGTTATACTGGATGTGATGCTTTCACTGCCTGCAGTTTTCAGCCATGGTAACTTCAGTCCTTACCAGTATCAGCACTTCCAGTATCCTGATCATATGGGAGAGAAGTTTGAGCCCATTTTACAGATGAGGGATTGAGGAGAAAAGAGACTGAGTGGCTTCCCAGGGCAATACGTGGCATGTGTGACAGGAATGGATGTTGGATACAGCTGATGCTGTCCTCAGCCAGAATGTTAGCAGAAAGCATTCATCCTTTCCAAAGGAGATGAAATTTTCCTTATGGAGACGGAATGATTTTCAGTATTTGGTTTCTTCTTGTTCTCCGTGAAATGCAAACTGTAACAATTAAGACTCAAGTATTTGAGGAAGATGTCTGCCAAACTAGCAAGCTATGGTCTCAGATGGAAAACCAACATCCAAGCTATTGATGAAATACAGCCCAGGATAATAAAAGGCTTACCAGGGTTCGAAAGACCTCCATTTACATAAATATGCAGAGACATCTGTGGCAGTCATGAGTGACCTGCTGATTTCAACCACCAGCAGGGGAAGCGTCGTCGATCACCATGGCCTGCAGTAGCAGGTGCTACTTTAGGCAGCAGGAATTACTGAAGAGGTTTTCAATGAACAAAGACAACCTTTCCACTTGCCAAGAAGAGACATAGGGGAAATGAAAGCACCCGGCACACACCGGTGGCCTTTCGTTTGTAGCAAGCAGTGAGAGCCCAGAGTGTGCCTGTGCAGCCAAAGCTGCCTGTGATCCTTACAGGTGTGGTGTGGCTGACACATCTGCAGAGTTTATGTCTGAGGAGTACTTAGGTCTTTGAAAACCAAACTACTTAAGTCAGATTCCCAAACAGGAATGAATCATCAAGATTAATGGAAAACATTCAAAATAAATTTATCATGTAAAACCAGTGTTTTTATTAGCAGAGTATATGCCCAAAATAGTAATGTAAAACCATCATCCTAAAGGTTGCAATTACTTAAATGAAAAATTGGAGTTCAATTCTTGCTCAGCATTAATCAAGAGACATTATAACATTACAGCTTTATATAATGCAAGGATATTTGTCTTCCTTTTTGGCTCAAGGTATATGGTCTTCTCTCTCTTTCTCTTCCCCTCCTGCCCCATTCATTGCATAACATGGTTTTGTAAGGAAAGAATCTGTCTTAAGTGAATGAACAACTGGACAAAAAGCTGGATTACAAATCAGAGCTGCAAAAATATTATCATTTGGTGTGTTATACATGACTGTAATTGCCAGCAATTCTGAAAACGCTCACACAGTAAAGAGCAGTCTCCGAAGAATCTGTAGTAAAGCCACACAAGTAAAGGAGTTGACATTAGGAAAGTCTTCCAATATTTAAAATGCTCCCTCTGACTCTCTCATGTATGTTAATTACTGCTCCTGAATTGTACTAAAAGGTGTAGTACAGCCTGAATAGTTGATTCACAATATTTAACTGATGCCTCACATTGGGACATTACAGCTCTAATAACTTTATTACATCTTAAAATACCTTAACAATTCCCACCTCTGTTTTGATAACACATATCATAGTAAATTAAGATAAAACAAAAAACCTGTTCTTTTCTCTCCCTTTGAACAGAGCGTGGATCACACTTCTCGTAAACCTCATCATATTGAGGTTGGGCTAAGATGAGCATAACCAGTGACGAAGTGAATTTCTTGGTGTATCGCTATCTCCAGGAATCGGGTAAATTCTTTGTCTTTCTTCATAACTTCTGGTCATAAATGAAATGGGGAAATTGTCTTTTTACATGATATGGCTCTAGGAGTGTTGCACTGAGTGTTTCAGACTGATAGACTAAATATTTCCTGCACAAACCCCTGTTTCTTTGAAATTGTGGTCTAGAACATAATGAAAGAGCAAACATGCACAGGTACAAAATAAACATTGCAGTTAGGCAAAACATGAAGTAAAGCATTATGTTAACTGCTTTGGTAGTAACATTATGTCATCCAAAGCCAGTTTTGGCAGCACAGGCAAAGAGCACATATATGTTGTATCTTTTTTTTTCCTAGCTACTTGAAATTGTTTACATTGGGTTTATGTTGGCTCTAAAGAGAAGTTTGAGTGCAGGTTTCTGAGGTCTTAAATCATTGTGAATGTAAACTGAGCTGCACAAGTGCCATCATGGCTCTGTCTCCATTCCACTTCCCCTTCTACCTGTTTTCGTGTTGGAAAATACCATGAGACTTTAAAATCTTCTAAAAAAATTAAATTGAAACTTATATTTTGGATTTATTTTCTACCTGTAGTCTTTCCACTCCTTGACTGCAAGAAGTAGAAAGTCTCTTAGCTAATGGAAAATGTTCTGTTACTGTAGCAATGATAGGGGAGCTGAGAAACATTGACATTGGATTTGTAACCAGCATCACAGTTTACTTTGTATTGACCCTATGTTTTGTGTTGGTAAGAGTAGAATTGAGTAAAAGTATTTCATATTTCACATGCTGAAACAAACAAATCTGTGGAAAATAGATATTATCCTGTCAGAAGGCTTGAAGGCAGTTTTAGAATTAGCCCTCCAGACCCAAGAGATGCCTTGTGCAGAGAACCAGAATCCCATCAGGTGGAAGAGACTGCCTTTGCCTGCTTCTGTTGGTCACTTGAACTGATATTCATTAGATACATTATTTTAAGTTGTTTCTTCCACTTGCAGGACTATTTCAATCCCGGGAAACTGAACCCTATGCAAAGAATCTCCACTTTAATTAAGGTTTACCATACTTTTTTAGGGTTTGTTTTTTTAGAACAGTTCTTCGAGAGTCCATAGTTGGCCTGTGTTAGCTGTTGTCTCACAGTCTCTAATAATGGAACTTATAAAAAGTTGTCTAGATCTTGTGTGCAAACAGATGAAAGAAAAAGAGGAACTAACAAAAACTAAAATTTCATCCAGACAAAGTTTACTTTTAAAAATAAGCCATTGTCTACTGCACCGAAAAGAGCTTTTAGACATTAGAGCAGTGCACCAATGGATGTACTCAAAGCATGAAGAATCCTGACGTTATTTTACATTGTTATGTTTGGGTTGTAGGAGATTCTGCATAACAGTGTATTAATACAGTAGCTTTTCCTGATACTAAAAAAAACAACCTTTTTTATTCCTCTTGATATATCAGAAGGTGAGTTAGTGTTGTGTAGTGATTCAGGAGGTTTTACAAAGTCAATCAAGCATGGTGGGAGCAGCCAAATCAGAGAAAAAGTTCTCTAGGTAACATCTCCCACATGCAAGCAATCACTTTTGCCATTTTACAGGGAATTTTACATGCAAATTTATATGTTTAATGGCAAGTTGTACTGCTCTTACATTCTGATCTAGAGGGTCAAAAATTTTTCTTATTTAATCCACACATACTGAAGAGATTCACAAAAACATCGTATTTCCACTGTTCTGTTGTATTTTACGCATATAAGAGAGTGAAAAAAAAGGTCAATTATTTGAAGAAATATTCAAATATGCTTCAAACTGAGCATCTTGAAATCTAGATGGTAAATATGGATGTAGTAGATATACCTGGCAGTTTGTTAGGAATTCCATTCAGCAAAATAGAGCTATAACCAATGATGAGTCCACTAATCTGCTAGCTTCTTACTTTTAGTTTGAACTTTTTTTCCTACCATCATTGTTTTTTCCAAAGAAATATTTATATCTGTATTTTCAGATGAAGGCAGTAAGGCAGAAACCATTATACAGCATTTTGGCTTCCCACCTGCTACTATAAATGCCGTAAAATGCAACAGCAAATGAAAGATATTTAATCCACAGCCTCAGAAATAATGCAGGCCATATTTAAAGGGCTACAAGTCTGAGTTCAAACCGCTATAGTTTAAGGAGTTTGCCAAAAACAGGCTTATTACACTGATTATTTGTTAATATTAGCTGAACCCAAAGCTTCTGAAAATTTTATCAGGCACCACCATGAATGTTGTTTACAAGACCATACCTAAGTTCACTTCTTTTTTTTCAGGTATCTGTCCTTTAATCTTACCGTTTAAAACTTCCAGGCTTTCCCATAAAATGTAGGCAAATGGTGTGGGAGGAAGAGAGAAATAACAAAGGAGATACATATAGTAGAATAAGTATATAAAAAGCAAAATATTCCTATAGTATTTCATGTATTGTGCATCTTCAATGTAGAGAAACACTTGAGATTCTTTGAAGCATTGTAGCAAAGATGCTGAAAGGGGCCCTACGCTTCATTATGAAAATGCTGGCAGGTGATTCTAGTAAGAATTCAGCTCTTGTAAGCTTGAAGTTAGAAGTGAAATGCAGTAACTATATATTTCCTCCTTAATTTTCTGTCAGACTAGAAACCTTGCACAGAAGAGTATTAATAGAGTTGAACTGTCTAAACCATTATTGTTGCTTTTTAACAAATCTTGGCATACTGAGGAGAGTTTCAGTGAACTGGAAAAAGCAAATGTTGTGCCACAATTTTTAAAGGTTAAACAAGATGATCCAGGTAACTATAAGTCAAGGACAATTATTGGAAGGCTGAGACTAAATATCTCCAACAAATCTGAAGAGATTACATCATACCAAATGCCAGCCAGCAAGTTTTTATGGATAATAGATCTTGTCAAACATACTTGATACTGCTTTTTCCGAGATCAGAAATGAAGTTGACAGAGATAGCTGTGCTGACATTAATACACTTAGACTACTTTATGACGTTTATTTAGTCTTGTTGACACGATGGTTAAAACCAAGATGAAATAACAATGAGCAAAATCAGTGTAATACAGAGTTGCCAAATGGATTAAAAATGGGATAACAGAAACATCTGAAAAGTGATTGTAGCTGAGGAGCATTCATCTCAAGGGTTACTGCTAGTGAGAACTCACTAGAGCAATCTCTTCTTGATATAATGCTGCTCAACAGCTTTATTGGTTACCTGGAAGGAAATATAAAATGATTACCAAGTTCAACTGCAGATGGAATGAAATAGTAAGTTGTGGCATTTGATGAGTGACACTGACTGATCATGGGGTTTAACAGAAAGAAGTACAACCAGGGAGACTGTTTTGAGTTGCCTGCTGCTGGAGGAGCAGGCTGGAGGAGATGCCTGGTACAGGGGCAGTGCAGTCAATTCCCTCCCTTACAGGACAGGACTTGGACAAGTTAGGGCTCTAAATGTTTAGCTGTATTAAAATAAGTAAATAGTTGCCTCTTCACACAGGTGACTGTTTCAGTGCTTATCTATACCCAGAAAATCAAAGCAGTCTATCATAATTTCCATTTATGCTCCATGGCTTAATGCCATAGGAATTTCACCACTCAGGTGACTAGGTGTTAATCACTTCCACAGTAAGACCATGAATGCCCCTTTCTTGAGATACAAAGAGAACGATTGTTTATTTTCAGTTCAAGGTTATCTCTTCCTATCCAAGGTCAAGTCTTGCAATGTCTAGTTTCCTCTTTTTTTATTACAAACTTTTTTGGTGCACAATTTAAAGGAATCATTCTTAAAAGTGCTTGAGGCCTTTCAAGCATCATTTATCTCAGGAGTCAAACTTCTTAAAGTCAGGTTCTATTTATTTGTAGGTGTCTTGATACAAAGTCTACCTTTAAATGAAATGGTGGCCCCATTTAGGTACATCTGTGCTAAGAGTGTAGAACCAGTGTGGAGATAAATACTCCTGTGGTGGATGCAGTTATACCAAAAAAGCTGGTACATTGATGAAAGGGAAGCAAGCTGTACCTAAGTAGCCACAGTTCTGGCATCCAAATTATGTTAGTTACAACTGAGAGCCAATAATATTAATGCTAATATAATATTAATATAATAATATTAATTGTATTAACTTTGCACCTCTTCAAACACTTGAGGAGCATATTTTTGGTAGCAGCCTTCTTCATTGCTGACATAGACATTCTATTGGGTTTCTTCAGTTTCTAAAAAAAAAAATACAAAATTCATAATGTAGAGTTTTCCTGTTCCATTTTTTCTGAAAGAGAAACAGATAATTATTTGTCTTTTGGAATGGAAGTCAGAGCAGTACAATGCAATGAGGAGTAATAAGGATCCCAAGGAAATTTATTCTAAGAGTTGAGGGAGGATGGCAAAACCAAGGGAAATCAAATCTCTCACATACTTTTTAATCTAAAATGTGTTGCCATCTGTTGTGAGTGCAAATCCTATCATCACTCCAAATGCTACAATAAATTACCTTCCCTACCCAGCCCAACATGTCAATTCAGTTATTAAAGCTTCTTCAAATTGGGTACTTTTGATGCATTGATCATTTAACAGTGTCCCTTCTCTAGCATTCATATGCATGCTGCCTTCTAGAATTCTTGTCTGAAAATCAGCTCCCCAGTTGCCTGTGGCTTACTGTGTTCTCTAGTAGTGAATGTCTTGCAATGACTGGTTAGAGTTAAGATTGTGTAAGTTTCCATTTTCACTCAAATTTTTACTTTTTGATTTGAATTTTCCATGTTTTATGACACACCCTTGATAACTGTTCCCCAGTGTATAATCTGCATCACGTACAATCTGTACCACATCTAAGACAATAAAAATAGTAGCTAGATGCTTTTGCTAAAAAAGATGTCAATGACATTTTTAGATGCTGACTTGGGATAATTTACTATTTTACTTTAGAGTTTTCATTTGTTTTCTTCCCAACCATAAAAATGAAGACAGCTAATAGAAAAGGTTTTTTCCCCTCTGTAAATTCAAGATTATATCAGCACATTGGTCTGCCTGGTTTATAGTTGACAGATTTTCCCTGTTTTCTTAGAAAAAAAAGGTTTTCTCTCAGGTTTGAAGCATCGATTAAAGGGCATAGAGAAAAGGGTTTCTGTGAGTCACAATACCCTTTGTAGTTAGGCATGTGCAAATATGGGCCTTTCCTGTAAACCACATCCAAGCAAGGCATTTTGCTGTCATTTTGCCTCTGGAAATTATAAGAGAATCTAAAATGTGGATATGATGATGTTTCTGGGATTTCATCCTTGTGATGAAACTAAATACTAATAGTTGGAATAGTACTAAATTACATTTTTTCCCAATGACATTTGCAATTTTTTGGAGAGGAAGCAACAAAATTTGAAGGAAACTACCTTTTTAATTGAGTAATTCTCTTTTTCAACATAGAAATTTTACAGAAAATGTAAATATCACCATTTGCTTGCATAAGTTCTCAGGCAGTAGGGAATGACTGAAGATGGGTATTCTATTCTTTTGAGTTGGTGCCTGATGCAACAGTCTTTACTTACATAAGCCTGTGTAATTTTTCTCTGAAGTCCATACTTTGCCTGCATGAGGTATGTTTAGAGTATTTTTTGAACAACTGTGTATGCCACAGAGTCCCTGAGTCACAGACGAGAGACGTGCATGTTGAAAATAATTCAGATTAAGCAAAGCATAAAAGATTGGCATATATAGGTCAGCTAAATTTGCTTCAAAGCTAACTGCCTCCTTTGTGTAGGAAGACTGCTGCGAGGTAGAAGAGGAATGTACAGTGCATGTTTTTTTCTTAAATTATTAAAATTTATACCTTGAAGAATAATTCATTAGAAGAATGAATCACTTGGTCCATAAAGGCAATTGTCCGGTGTGGCAGTAAAAGCAATAGTGTGAACTGATGGCAGTCGTTGGATAATGATTTTTCTTTTGCCTTTTTTATATGTTTTCTTGCAGTTTGGCTCATTAGGATTGTAGGAGGGCTCAGTCTGGATAGTATCTCAGGAGATGACAGAATCAGAGAATAGTTCAGGTTGGCAGGGGCCTTTGGAGATCATCTAATCCATCTCCCCTGCTCACAGCAGGGTGAGCTACAGCAGTTGCCCAGGGCTGTGTCTGGTTGGGTATTGAATATCTCCTAAAGGTCAAGAGTCCACAACCTCACTGGTCAGCCAGTTCCAATACTTTTATCACCTCCACAGTAAAAAATGGCTTATTTTGTTTCGGTGGAATTTCACGTGTTCCACTTTGTGCCAGTTGCCTCCTTGTCACAGGGCACACCTGGAAAAAATGTCCATCCTCTTTGCACCTCTCCCTCAGGTATTTTTGCACATGGATAAGGTCCTCTGTGAGCCATCTCTTCTCCAGGCTGAGCAGTCCCAGCTCTCTCAGCCTTTCCTTGTATGGCAGATGCACCAATCCATTGATTGTCTTTGTGGTATTTCAGTGGGCTCTCTCCAGTGCATCCCTGCCTCTCTTACTGTGGAGCCCAGACTTGGATACAGCGCTCCGCGGCTGTCTTACAGTGCTGAGTAGAGGGCGAGGATCCCCTCCACTGACCTTCTGGCAGGGCTTTTTGTACTACAGCTCAGGATGCTCTTGACTTTCCATGCTGCGAGGGCACACTGCTGGTTCATGTTCAAACAGTCCAACCTCCTGCTCAGTGCTGGAGAGGCTCAAAGATCCTCTAAACAATCTATCCAGAAAGGTCTGCAGGGCAGTCACTGCAATGTTCCCAAGGTTCTGTAGGCAGCTGTGCTCTAAAGGCAGGGATGATGGAGATCTTTTGTTTGCTGAGGGAAAAATGCATTCTTGAAATGACAGCCTGCCAAGGCAAAGATAAAACACACATTTTAGTGTTGATTCAGTAACAATCTGTGGCTGCATTATTTGTGTCGACATGAGAGTTAGCACAGTCTCTTGGGCCTCGTGTGTCCTGCCTGCAGCACAGAGTGGCTGTAGCTCATAGACCAACCTCAGCTGCACCAGGGTAAGGACACTTCTGACCTTCTCTTTGCATAGCTACTTCTGTGCTGGTCTAACTGGGTACTGACCAGGTATTACTGAATAAATAAAGTGATACATTTTTCAAGGGCATACATAAAAACTGAGTATTTATACCTCACCCTAAAGTTTCTGTCCCTCAATCTTCCTGTTTGAAAGCAAAGTTAATACTGTGAACAGTACCTCGAAGCAGATGTTGAATGTTTATAGTCCTAAAATGTATTGAAATCCTCTGAGTAAAAAAGTACTGCATGGGTACTGGGACAATATTTAACATTCTTTTTCAATTATTTCAGAGTACTGTTTATGAATTTATGGGGGAATATATATCCCTAAAAGCAGGATGAATTAGATGCTAACTGTATTTTTCAGGAACCAGTGTTAAGACTGAAGGCAGGGATCTTTTCAGCTGTACAATAGTGAGACTTTGGAGCAAAACAAACTGTTACTTTTAATTCTCGTGGTTTAACACAGACCTGATTTGTGGGCATGCAGTCCTATTTATATGATGCATTATCCTTTCTAGGGCCAGCCTACTCAATTAAAATAAAATAACTCTAGGTTTTGATCCAGATCTCTGATTTATTGAAAGTTTGCTACAGAACTAGCCAAGGACCATAGAACCAAAAGTCACAAGAGTTTTCATTAATTATTTTAGATAAATAAGGCCACAGTGTTTTCTGGGAGTGCAGTATGTGTTAAAGTGACCATTGGATAAGAGCACTTAAGAAATTTGACCCAAAAAATGGTTTGCTTTAAATCAAAGTATTTCATGAAAGTCATCTCAGAATGAATGTTCCTATATGACATGAAACCATCTGTAACAACACATATTTCATATAATGTAATATATAATAATATATAATAATATATAATAATATATAATATATGAAGCCTCCAGCATTATATTTTTGTAGTAAAATAGCGTATTATCAAAAGGTTATATAAGAGATTTTAATAAACCATGACTCCTTTTTTTTAATATCTCCTCTACTTTTCTTTATTTCTTTTAAACTGGGAAGATAGTGACTGTATTCCAGAAACAGTGGGCCTAACTCTGAATTTGAAATTATGCTTCATTATTTGAGAATGGATTATGCTGAAAAGACAAATCCATTTCAAGAAGAACTGTATTATTATGCAAAGTTTCTGTCTCCACTAGTAAAGATTTATTCTCTTTGTAAACAATAGATACGTTTTAAGAAAATCAGGGTCAACATTAGAAGGCAATAAGCTTTGTTGGGTTGCGGTTTCCAAAGCATTTTTGTTTAAACTTAACAAAGCTGCAGATCTTGGAAAGGATGAAGCTGACCACCTGTGCAAGTCAAAACCAAATTGGACATTTTTTTCATAGAGCCATGATTATATATTAGCAGTATTTCATGGTTGGCTTCACAAAATACAAATTCTGTGATGGTGAGGAAAAAATATTTTTACAGGTAAAGAGGTTGTTGGGCTTGTCCTACTTAGTTCTGGTAAATTTTTCAAAAGAATCTAATAGGCTGTATGAGACCCATTTTTATGGTCTTATATGCACAGACTTGTGACTTTTGTGACCAGATATCTCTTTATATACAGATGTATAAACAATGTTTTCAAATATTTTGTGGTGCAGTTCAAGAGGTCTGTTTGAAAATTTCTTTCTATTTACCCTGTTTCGTTATTGGTGCAGTTCATGTGAAGGAAAGAAATACACTGAGTATTTTGGGGTTTTGCCATTTGCAAAAGCCTGCTTACCTCATATTTCCTTCTAGGTCTCTCCACAGTTTTCTAAACTTGACTATTATAATTTTTCTTTGGCCTGAAAGTTGCTGTACCATGTTGAATCTTGGACACTGAGCAAACACAGTGATTTTTAAGATACACAAACATAAACAATTACACCTTTACAAATTTATTCCATGGCACAAATTCTGGTTCTGATCCCTTCACATCCTGTTTTTTAAAGCTTGCAAAAACACTGTATTTTTAGGGTATTAAGAAAATAGCATGTTGGGTAGAAGACAGATGTCTAAAGGTCAAGATGACTTTGCTGGTAAAACCAGTGCAGTCCTACACATTTCTCACTTTACTGCTTTTCAGTTTGAGTCTCCAGGCCTAGTGGAGCTTTGCAAGTTTTGCTAACAACTTCTATGCTGAGAATGTTCTGCCTGCAGAGCCAGGGCGCTTACAGACCAGCCCTCCTCACACCCACCCTGTGTTGGAGCTCCCTTTGTAGTCACCATCCACAGAAACCTCCCTGGTGTTCAGTTCCTGAATGTCCCCTGAGTGTCAGCTGTCGTGTCCTACTTGCCACCATTTAGAGGTGTATGTTAGAACAGAGAGAACATAGCTTAAGGAAAGTATATAGGACTGTGAAGGTCTGTTCTGTAAACATGATCCTTAAAATTATGCATGTCTCTTTCTTTGGATGTTTGGTTTTGCACAGACAAGGCTAAAAGATAGCAGCATCCCATTAATTCAGAAGGAAAAGATTATTTTTGTCCTTGAGGCCTTTGTAAGCTGTTTCAAACTTTGCCCATAGTTGCAATAAATTGCTAGATCTGTATTGATATTTATTTGCAATTTTTATTCTCATTTATACAGAGTGAGTGAAAAAGGGGATTATTTCAGGCCTTGTTTTCAAGAGATTTTTGTAAGTTCCTCTTTCCATTGCTTGTGCTCTGTTTTCTGCCTGTATCATATTTCTCTTTGTTAATTTGCAGCCCTCAGAAAGGCTTAAACAGAGAGTGCCAAGTACCACTCATCAAAAGATCATTTCCAAGTTGTATTAATCTTTTCCAACATACTTTCCCGCATGAAAAAGAAAAAAAAAATACCTGCCAAAAACATTCTTTGGCACATAATAAAATAATTTTGGGTAGCAGACATTTACTCTGAATTCTTGGCAGAAGGTGAACAGGTCCAATATCCAAGAAAAAAGGGCGTAACGTTTAATATTAGTGAATAATCACTTCTACAAAACTTTGGGTAACTAGGCATACTGTAATTTTACCTACAGCTAGAAATCCTTTCTTTTTATTTCCCAGTGACTGTGAAAGAGCTTGTAATACCGAGCACATTTCTGAGAGTTCTGGAAATAATTTTAATCATTTAGCAATCCTAATCTTGAAACAAATGTGCAAGCCCTATTGTTCAGCTGATTTTTCTAAAAATATATTTCAACTACAGTTCTCTATTTTAAATTGCTAATGTGTGTCCTTGTTAAGCCCTTTATGTAATTGCAAAGGTAAGTCTTGAAATAAGCAGACACTGCCAAAGCTAGAGAGGTACTCTAGGATGTATTACCGAGAAACAAAAACCTCAGCTAAGAAAAGAATCTCAGTCTGCTGTGAATAATAAACAAGATCTGGCGTAGCATTCTTGTTCACCGTTATTTTTTGTAATTGTTAGTAGAATCTTACCAGTGGCTTAAGGCACCAGACACTTACTGTGACCAAACATATTTCAAAGAAATCGCTTGTCCTTTTTGTGAAGCCTTTGCATATATGTACATTGGGAGTTTATGACCATATTTTTATGGCTATATAATTCAGTTTAGACAAAAAACTAAGGATAAACAAGGGTAGGGATCCGTGTTGTATTCTCAGTTCTCACTCAGTGCATCATATAGAAGAGAAAATACTAGGCTAAGATGGCAACTACAGTCAAGTACAGTGAAGAGTATCACTGTATTCTCTCAGGCAGTGGCAAGAAATTACATCACTTTCCTCAGGAACTAGATTGGCGTGTGCTAGGCCCTGAATTAAGAAAATACAGTTGCTCAAACTTAAGTTGTTTCCTTCTAGTTTTGCATACAGAAATTGCATTCAAATCTGCCCTTCATGATACATGTGCCTTGGTTCTCTACACTGATAAATCTAGACCTACAAAAGTCTTCATTTAACATTGACTGTATTGTTTGTACATCATTCGCTTTTGGAGGAAATTATTTTGTTAATGGTTGTATTTCACTTGGAGTTTTTTGTGGATTTTATTTAAACTGCTGTGATGGGGCTCTAATTTATTCCAGGAGATGGGGCTCTAATTTATTTCAGGACACCACATTGCACCACTCTGCCTTTCTTGCCTTCCTGCTTACATGGCACTCCCAGGACCCAGACATCAAACTTGGGATGAATGTTTTTCCACTGCTTGCATCTGGTTTCTTTGGCAAGCAGTTGTTTGGCAGCTTTGGAGTTACTTGGGTTTGGTAAACACGGTAAAGCAGCTGATGGGATTGTGTGTGGATGTCTGCTCCTCCTGCACATGATTTTCTTTTGACTCATGATGCACCAGAATGTTTCTGCTTGATGTGTCTGAATCTCCCAGGAATTTTGCCCATATACCCATTTATGGTCACAAAGATGACTTTTCTTTCCCTCTCACAGCCATATATATGTTTTTGTTTGGTTTTTTTTGCCCTGCAGCCTGTGTAGCTGTAATCAGCTCTTACAGGCCTTCCACTCTTGTGTATCAGCAGTAGTGCCAGATGCAAGACTTATGTTAAAGAAAACAGGCACTTGTACAGCCAGAAAACTTGAGATTGCTGGTGGATTCCATTATAGCAACTGCAGGTTGATTCTGCTGAGCCAGTAGTTTTATTAATTTCTAGAGCCTTGCTCATTTTTGTCTCCTTACCTGCCAAATACTTTGAAGGGGAACACTGTGTTACTTCAGAGGTGAAGATCAGAGGAGCTTGTATTGGAAATTTCAAAAAAGACAACACAATGTCAGAGAAATCAATTAAACAACAAGTGCTGGTTATTTCCATGTAGAGATGGTTAAATTGTTGGAGGAAAAAAAGGGATTTTCAGAGAGTTTATTCCTCTTCTTTTGTTTTTCTTCTCTCTTTCTTTTAAAGTAATAACATCCCTAATTCAATGATTTCCAGAAATTGAACTTAAGATCTCTATATATGTAAACCTTAATCTGGACTGCTTGAGTTAAAGAAATAGGAAAATTTATTGAAGGGAATGAAACAGATTTCCATTTGAAATCTCATTATTTTCCAGAAAAGAGGGCCACACTGGGCATTAGTTATACAAAGATTGGTAGGAATGGCTTGTTACTTGCACTCAGTGTTGGGACGGAGGCTGTTCATGATCAAGATGCCCAAGTTGTGTGTAAAAGACAATTTGATGTTCATAATTCTTGATTCTGTGTTTCATTGTACACTAGCAAATATCTCAGGGAAGGATCTTATAGTGTGTGTAATTGAACCGAGTAATTCACAAATAATTGAAAAACACCTGGGTTTTAAAAATTATTTGCACAGCAGACTATTTAGGTTAACCAGAGAAAATTAAGTCCACTTAGCTCACAAACAGAAAACCTTTTTCAGCAGATCACTTCTCTATTGCTTATTAAGGCATCCCCAAAGTAACTCCTCAGTAACCAGCAAGGACTGAAACAGTTCAAAAGTCGTTGCTTCCACAGACCCCTCTTTGTCCTTCCCCTCACCTGTACAAATACAGCAGTAGGTACCATAGCTGCTACAATTCAAGGTTGCAGTTTTACAAAGACAGGCTTTTTGTGGTGCTAAAGAGGTTGGGAAATGGAAGGAACACTTGGTAGATGTCAAATTTAGCTGGAGCTGTGAGTACCAGGTGAGCCAGCATGGGGAATACTCAGCATCACCCCAGTTGTGAGCCTAAAAGGAGGCATGCTTTGCTCTCAGAAGAGGTGAGACAGATCTTTGGAGAAGAAAAGTTATTCCCTGGGCTGTGTGGCTCCCCGATTGCCTTTTCTACACCTACTCTTGACAGGCATTTCTGATGTGAACCAGGCATATTGTAAACAATTAAAACAATGTAGCCTTCAGAGCAAACAAGCACGCAACAAGCGTCATTATGTTCATTAAATAAAATCTTGTCATTTTATGATCAATGACAAATCTGACTTCAAAGGCTTCGAAGATGCCATTTTTAACTGAAAAAGGAGCAGCCAAAGGAAAAACCCTCCATCATCTCCGTTTTTGCAGTTATAGCAAAACCTATCAGTGAAATTTTGCAAAACACAGTCCTACATATGCATTTTTTGGCACTGCCTAGGGCAAGAATTCCCAAATGGCTGTGTATGTACCACTGAGAGTATATACAGACACCTCAGTGTGGGAAAAGATATGGCACAGAACCGGGACCTGTTACCACTGTCAGTACAAAAAAAGTGTGGGAATCTCTCGATTAGGAATTTCAGTCAGTTGTCAAGTCTGTTTTTGACTTGTGTAACAAGTTTTGGGATTGGGGGGGGTCATTTAAGTAATTGTTTTCTGCATTCATTATTTCCTCTCTGCTTTTATATGCTCTGTAAAATACTTCAAGTCCAACTGTTCCAGAGTTGATAATTCATCTCCATGCATACCAAGATCATTTCAAGATCTGCACTGTTCATTTGGGTATATTTTTCATATATGATAGTGTATTTACAGGTGATGCATGGCTTGATGGTTTCTGTTTTCCCACCTTTTTTGAGGCAGAAAAAACCTGGAAGCCATTGTCTCAAGTCTGCTGAAAGATACCATTTAGGGCACTGGTTATGTCACAGTAAAAGCAACTGGTTCACTGCTATAAAACCTGCTCAGTGTGTGGCAATGCTTTCTCCTCTTCAGCCCTTTCTGTTCATGCTTTTAAGCTTAAAACCTCATAGTCTCACTGCATGTGTCTTCAAAGGGTTTATTGCACTAAAATTTTGTTTACTGGTGCTATTTGAACAGAAATTATTGTTTTATAGAGTGATTATTGCAGTCACCAGAGTGAGAGAATTTATGACAAAGAATGCGTACAGACCCGGATTTGCAACTTTCATTCATTTCACTGCTGCCACGGCATTGTCAGTTTGTGTCTACTGTAATTTCACATCATCCCCACCACATCCTTCCTTCAGATTCCCACGTGCCAAGCACCTTCTGTCTCTGCTCACGCTCCCTAACTGCCTTGACAGACTGGAAATGGGAGTGCTGCTTGTCTTTCTGTCCCCAGTGTAGTTTCATGATCTTAGAAGGAGGGCCAGGTTAACAAGCTAACAATTTTTAAAAATTGCCTTTGTTTAATAAAAATCACCTTTTCATAAGACCGAGCTATGGAGCTGCAGCTTTGGTATGTAATTTAGTGTATTCAAGTGCAGAGCCCTGAAGAGAACTGATGACATCTGGTAACTATAAAAGTAAAGTTCAAGTGATTCTTCAGTGTTACCAGAAACCTGATGTAGGTACAGCTTCATTGAGGACTGTGTGAGGTAGTTTTAAAACCAGTCTATTCTCATATGAGCCTTGTATAACTGCTGTGGTAATACAAGGTGTCAGGAGGGAATTAGCTATCTGTAGGAGAACTGATTGGCATTTTTCTATTGGGTTTGGGTTTTTTTTTTAACTACAGTTGCGTGGGTGGATTTTTCAAGAGGGGTGAGGAGCGCCGTGTCCAGCAGCACCCACTTAAACAGTTTTGCTCCATTGACTTTTGTTAATGAGATCTTGTCTGATAAAATCTTAGGAAAGTTTCTCACAGCTGCTGGAGATGTTGTGAGTGAGATTGCTCCTCAATGACAGTGTACCAGGAGTTTTGTGTTTCCTCATCTAACAGGTGTTTTGGTAATAATTTCTCAGCATCCAGAGAAACAATAAGTAACAAGTTTCATTGCAAAAACACAACTGAGTTTTGTATTGAGAAGTTTCTTCTCTCACATGCTATAAGGTGAGATGTGTTGCTCTCTGGGGATCAGGTCTGAACAAAGAGGTTTAGCTGTGTGCACAATCATCTGCCTCCTGGCAAAGATGGGGCTTGAGATATGCCAGCAGCCAGCTAAAAAGTCTGTAAGATACAAAGTGCAGTAATGAGATGTAAAACATCATACTTAAGATTATGTCTTGTTAGTCATTATTAGTCATGCTTTTCCACTTTTTTACTTTTTCCCTCCATGTTTGGTTGCCATTTTTATGCCATCCACCTATTGTTTTAATCAGAGACCATGTTACAATTTTCTGAGCTGTTGACTTGCAAACTAGCTGCTGGGTTTTTTAGCAGTCACCTTTAGTGATCTTGGACAGCAGTTCAATTTTCTCATTCTTACGTAAATTTACCGATTTATGTGTCATGTATTTTTAAGTTCATTCTGTTTTAAGAGAGTTGTGTTACCATTGTTGATTCATTGAAATACACATAAATATAAATAAAGAGGGATCCGATTCTCTAATTCTGGTTAGTTTTATGCTATGTATTTATAGGGATACGTAAGAGATTTCAGTGATTAGGCCCTAGACATCTCAGGTGCAGGCTGTGTATGCTCAGTGCTTGATTTCTTCCTCATTGTGGTTCGCAGTAATGTGCTTGGATGTCCTACAAAACTAATAACCAGGGAAAAACACTGTAGATCTTACATACTATTTTGCAGCAAGAGGTCCAGCAGCTCATAAACTAGACCAGGACAAAAAGAGCAATACAGAATAAGAAATTGGACTAGGGATTACATAAATGATACTGCAGTTTTTCAGTGGGGGTTTTTTATCTGTCCTTTTCTTATGCCTTGTAATCCTATGGAATTCTGTTCATAGGTGGACCTGCCATTTCATAAAGAAGTGTCCACAGCATCCCAAGCCTTCCCCAATAGTGGGAGAGTGCCAGGAAGGGAAATTAGGGTTGGGAGGGGAGAGAGTGGGAGCTGTTAGCAAGAAAAAGAGAAAAGCAGCAGCAAAATAAAATGTGTAGGGGGAAGGGAAGAATCAGAGAAATACATACCTTGGTTTCAAATGTGGGAGGCATTCTGTTTCTCAGCTTGTTTTTGCTAGCTATCTGTGTTAATAATTGAGCGAGCTGGAAAAAACATCTTGAAAAGAGAGAAAGAAAGCACTACTGTCATGCGAGCCCAAAATCACATCCCCAGCCTGCACACAATTGGACATTGCAGTGATATAGGGGAAGTCCCTTAACGGACAAAACTATAAATGAAACTAGTGTTGACAAGGGGAAGAGGCACAGCTATATTTAACGGAAGTATTTTCATTTGAAAGCTGCTTTTTTTTTTTAGGGGGGTTTGTTTGTTTTTTTTTTCTTGTCTAGTTGGTGGAGACCATAAGGGCTCTTCCTGTTTGAGACAGTGCATGGGTGGTTTCCCCAAGGCTTTTAATGTTAGATTAATGCTCTGGAGACAGTGTGATGATAAATGGGTTCCTACAGTTATATCTACATCCTGTTCCCCCTCCCCGCCTCCCGCAGCTGCCCCTCTGTGCAGTCTCTCTGCAGTGCTCGCCTCCATAGCCAGCAACAGTTCAGAGCAGCTTTAGCCAGAATTTGAGGTAACACTCTTTAAAATTCATCTGCCAAAATTCTTTAATTTTCAGTGCTGTCACCTTCACTGCCACTTACTTATTCAGGCAATGACAAAAATGAAACAGGGAAGATAAAGACTTCTGTCTGAAGTGCAGGCCACCTCACTGGCTTGTTGTGTATTATGTGGCAGCTCCCAGTTAATTACTTTTGCTATTGCTGTTCATATACAGAAAATAGGTTTACAGGGGTGGCCTTTTTATAGTTTCACATTTTAACAGCATTGCTCTGCCCATCATATTGTACTAAGCAATAAATGAGCAAAGGATTTGAAATCTCTTCCCTGGTATAAGGGAACGGCTCCCCTCTGTCAGCTGCATCTATGCCTTGATTTTGTACAACTTGCATGTTGGTAGGGATTTAAGTGTGCATCTTCAGCAAACACCCAACACTGAAATTCAGCAAGCGAAATGGAGATTTGAGGTACTTTTTTTAGCTGGACCTGGCCTTGTGGCAATTGCTGGTGTTCACGTGTTTTGGGGGGTTTTGTTTCGGTTAGTGCAGTTATTTTTCTCTGCAGGCATTTCCATTTCTATATGCCTTCCCCTATATGTGCGGGGGGGGATGGGTGTTCAGGGTGGCTCAGGTTGAGCCCCGCGGCTCTGAGCAGCCAGCCCACACCCTTCTGCTTACATGGCAGCGTCTCTTAGATCTCAGGACAGAATTATTTTTAGACCATGAAGGTGTATCTGACTGGTGCATTTAGATTTCATATCATGGCTTCCTTTTCCTGCTCTCAGGTTTCTCCCACTCGGCCTTTACCTTCGGTATCGAGAGCCACATCAGCCAGTCCAACATCAACGGAACACTAGTGCCACCTGCCGCACTCATCTCCATCCTCCAGAAGGGGCTCCAGTATGTGGAGGCCGAGATCAGCATCAACGAAGTAAGTACTGCTGCTGCACCGCCGCACGCTGGGACGTGCCCAGCAGCACACCCCAGCACCCCCAACACGAGCCACTGCCCAGCTGCTCTTCATCTGGTTTGATTTTATTCCTCGTACTTTGCCCCATCCCAGCAAGGAGCCATAAAGCTCTGAGATGGAGACGTGTTTCAGGTTTTTTAGCTCTGGAAGGGAGGTATTCTCTCTGCTGCTTAGATGGATATTCTTGGGTGTTTCTGCTACCCCGGCTAACAAATCCAGGGTGTACATCTAGGTCCTTGCAGCAAACAAGAAAAGGCCCCTGTGCTTGCAGTCTTGTGTTTTCAAGGTCATAGAATTTGGCAGGAAAAACCTGCAGCACAGGTTAAAACTTCACTCCCTGACACCTCCTAGCAAGCAGCACTGTTCACAAGCCATGAGAAGCCTAATCAAAATCCACAGAGGTCAGTGGACAGTGATTTCAGTGCCTTTGGCTGAGATCATATGAGATGAGGCATCATGTACATGATGAAACAGCTGCATGTAAATTCTGCATGTGGCTGGGGTGCAGGTTTTCTGTAGAGATTGTATGAACAGCCACAAACTGTCTGTTCTCCTTGAACTGCCAGTGGAAACAAAGAAGGGATGTGGGAAAAGCCAGTGTTTTTGCCCTGCCAATCTTAAAGACGTGGTGCTTTGAGAGGGAATGAAGCGTGACAGAAAAGCAAGTGCTACATTACAAGATTTTTACGATAGATATTTCTGATTGACAAACATCTGTAATAAATATTAATTACATCATGTAATAAATATTAATACAAAGAAGCTACTGCTTTTTCTTCTATACCTGGATGTAGCATGTGAACAGCATGAGTGAGAACAAAGGAATATAAAATAGAGAAAAGGCTGTGTTGTTTGCAGTGTGTACTTTGGAAATTATTTTGTTTTTATTCAGACATTCTGTGTGGGTTTTTTCTTTTTATGACTCGATACCATGTATAAGATTTGTATATGTGTTATTTTGTAATTGGGGCAATGACATTTGACATTCACGCCGAGCTGCACTTTGATGCAGTTGTCATAACAAACCAGTATTAGGAAGCTGTCTCAATTTGCTGCTACTTAACATTTTGCCCCATGCCTGAAATTGGAGCTGCACAGTTAGAAAGTTCCAGCTCTATAAAGCACCTATATCAGGTCAGGTTGTAAGGGCCTGCGCTGCTCAACTTTAAGACTTTCCCTAAAATGAGAGAATAATCTGAAAATATACCTGTTGTCACCATTAGGATTTATGTTGCTCTCATCATGGTTTGGGTCAGGTTGAACAGGGTCCTGAGCAACCTGGTCTAGTGGAGGATGTCCTTGCCCACAACAGGGACATTAGAACTGTATGACCTTTAAGGTCCTTTCCAACCCAAGCTATTCTGTGATTCTGTTCAAATACATACTGCTAAGTATGTTACAGCAAAGCAAAGGCCATTCTTGCTACATCTGAATCAAGTGAGGGCTACCATAGATGATTCCCTATGTGTTACTTTTCTATGTGCATTACTTCAGAGTGACAAGTAATCAGTGACTCTATAAACTAGTGTGTGTAGAATTATTGTTTGTGATCTATTAAAGGGCTATCATGTAAATAGTCCAGTGAGCACATTTACAGATGAAAATGTGAGATGTCAGGATCTGTTGGCAAATATTTTCTTTATTGTGTATCAAGAATTTGAGTCAAGATTCAAATAAATTTTGGCAGACACATAAAAAAATGTTGAGGAGAAAGAGAGATTATGATTTCTTCTCTAATGACACTCTTTTTCTTCCCATGAGGAAACAAATATGTATTATCTTAATATTGTAATTATAAGCGGTAATTCAACAAGTAGTTCAGCAGAAACATTCTAGTCAAGCAAACAACTATTTTTCTTTATTAGCTGTTCTCCCCTATGGAAGATGATATTGTTTACCAGCTACATTATCTATTCATATCCTATTTTTACTTGCTTTTTCTCAAGAACAAATCCTTCACCACTGGATCATTATTATTTCAAAGTATTGAAGGGAGTTTGCAGAAGATTGGCAAAACAGCACATTACAAAGACTAGTAAAATCTTTCCCCTATATTTAACATAACAGAAAAGTTAAAGTGAAAAAGGTCAAGTCAATATAGTCTGTATTAAGACTTCAGCGGCCCTTAAAAGTTTACTCGGTTGTTGAAGCTGATTTTCATTGATTTACAGAAATCAAAATGAAAGTCATAGCTATTATGAATAATATAGTGGAATGAAAGTAAGATAATGGTAAGGCTGTCTTGTATGATAAGCTACAACTGGTGGTGCTGGGTTGAAAAACACTGTGTAAGAAACCACTGAATTTGTGCATACATCATGTTTTGGCTGAGGTTCATTATGCATCACCTGCTTCCATTCCATTCCATTCCTGTGCTCCTGCAAGTGTAGGAATACAATCAGTTTAACCAAAGTCTGTTTGTCTTTTTCATGGCTTTAGACATGACTCTGTTTTTTCAATCAGAAAACAAAGTGAAACTTTCTGTCATAAGTTGGGCATGTTTTTTAACACAGCTTAACTTCTTTTTCATCTAGAAAGCATTTATATAGTAGAACTTCCTATGAAATTCCAACAAAATACTTTTTTACTGGTGAGATTTCTGAGTGGACCGTGACTGCCACCATCATGGATCTGTGAGAGAGGCAGTCCATAGTCCTGTGGCACTGTTGGTTAAGTGAAAGTGTAGTATCTTCACACAGCCTCGTTTTGTGATTCTTTGCCAACCTGAGTGGTGAGGATCCTAAACTTGGGGTTTCCCTTCTGCTCATTTTCCCTGCAGGATGGTACAGTATTTGATGGCAGGCCAATAGAGTCCCTGTCTCTGATAGACGCAGTGATGCCTGATGTCGTTCAGACCCGACAGCAAGCGTTCAGAGAGAAGCTAGCGCAGCAACAAGCCAGCGCCGCGGCGGCAACAGCAGCCACGGCAGCCACAGCGGGAACCACGACGACTGCTGTTTCCCAGCAGAACACACCAAAGAACGGAGAAGCCACTGTGAATGGAGAGGAGAATGGGGCACATGCAATAAGTAAGCCAACATGCAGCTGCCTGCCACTGCTGGGCAGTTTGTGTTTCAGTAATATTCTTGTACTTAGTTGCAAGGTGGAGTGCAAGTTGGAGTGCAAGGTGTGCTTCCTGGTAGGTGGTAGAACTAAGGGCAGTCACTCCAGGAGGGTGGGGCATTTCTAAAGAGGCTGCTGAGTAAAAATGATGTTTCGCATAGCAGTGCTGTGTTTTACTTGACTCTGACAATCTGAAGACTTCAGATATGTTCAGAAGTGTAGGTTGAAGACAGGATCAATTAGCGGAGCTGTATGCTGTCTCCTTGGAGCAGGCTACCCAGACTTTAATATCAGCCTTCTAGATGCTTTTAGATATTGGATAAAAACTGGGCTGGAGCCAAAGCTTGTAATTTTCTCCTAGGAGAGGCTAGGAGAGAACTGGGTTGAGAGGCTGGGGCCTTATCTTGGTTTGAAAGACAGATGTCTGCCAAGGGAGGCAGGAACCTCCCTTGGAATGGAGAATATGACCCCCTTCCCTCTGAATTATTGTAACTTTGAAATTAAGGGGCTTTCAGGTAAAGATATGGAAAAAAAGAATAACAGTTCTTTACTGGTATGTATAACAAGGCCAACAAACAACAACAATGGCAGCAGCCACAAACAGAACCGGACCCCCCGCAACAGCCTTCTCTCGGCTGCAGGCACTTTCCCCTCTGGCGCAGTTCCACTCACAGCCAGCAGGGGCGCTGCTGGTTCCTGGCCAGGCAGGGCGGGTGCGATTATTCCCCCGCGCTGTAGGGGGCGCTGTGGGGTGAGCTCAGCTGCCTCTCTCCACTTGGTAATGGCAGCTCAGTCAGCAGAAGGGATGGAAAAAGGGGATTGCTTTACAAACCCACAGGAGCAGTAGGTTCCGGTGCCTCTCAGGAGAGCAAAATGAGCTCTTACAGGAACCTTGGAAGCAGCAAGGGTAGGAGAAGACAGCAGGAGACAGAGCCTTACAGTGGTGGTGGATTCTCCCCACAGCGACTGCAGCCTGTTTCCCCTCCAGTGCAGACAAGTGAGAGAGAATAAGGAGCTGCACTCAGCCCCTTCCCCCAGCTGAAATCTCCCAGTATCTCTGCCCCTCCAAGAGAAACCCCTCAGCTAAGAGAGTAGCCTGTGACACCCTTCCCCTGAACTGTGGCGACTTCTTTTGTCTTTCTTAAGTACCTGTTGTTATTGTCTCATATATTGTCTTAGCAGTAGATGGGAGAAAATTCCCTGAGAGAAGGAAAACAAAAGGAATAATCCTATTCTCCAGGAGACCTACAAGCCCTATCTGTGTAACTGCTGTGTGACCAGTGTATAGCCTGGTGCAGAAGCTGTCCTGTGATCATCCATAGCCTTGGCATGGTCCTTGGCCTAATTTGGCATGTTCCACCTTCCATTCTTGTACAGTGTGGTCAAGCACAAGAGTGTCCATATCCTTACTGTCATGGTCATTAGCCCAGTTGGGACTATACCAAATATCCATTCCTGAACAGCATTGCCAAGCACATGTGCCAAGGACCATTCCCGGCAAACAGCTTGGATGCAGCCAACCTGTCTTGAAGGCACAGAAGAAAATTATTCCTCAGCCTTTTATTTAATAGCATGTGTTCCACTGCAAGTACCCAATTGAAGGTCCTACCTTCCTGAGATTTCCTTAGTCTTTGGCATCAGTCAGTTCTCAAGAGCGCTGAATTCGCCTTTGTTTGTGGATGACTAAGGGAGACTGTGCTTATGTATTAAACATGCAAAGTCAAACATACCCAACATGGAGTGGGACCATAGATCCTGATGGCTGTGCTAACACTGTGGGGCAGATGGGATTACTGATTCTGGCTTCTGTGTGCAAGGCCCATTGCACACTGGCTGACTTCTGAAATCAGCCCTTTATTGCCCAGTTGTCTTCTAAGAAAACTCTAGAGGAACATGCATGGCAGGTTTTGTAGGAAGTCCTAACAGCTCTTTGGCTTAGACAAGATCAGGATTGTAGTCATGTAACAGATTTTATTAGTTCTGCAGTGTAGATACCTCTATCAGTCTCCACCTTCTCTTTGATCTAAATAGATTCCTCTGTGGGTCAGTGAGAAAAACACTGTCAAACCTGGTTTTCCTTCAGGGAATTCCAGTTAGACGGGTTAGTTTCCCCCAGTAAAACTGCAGTTATTTAAATAACATTTTTATTTGAGAAAGCAAATGTAAAAAAGATCTGAACATTTTAAAAATATTAATCTGTTCTTAGACTTTGGATTGCATATGTTTTACTTTCAACTAACCCTCTGCTTTGAAACTTAACTCAGCTATTGTATTAACAAAAGGAAAGCCTTAAAGATCAGTTCATGTTTGTAGCCACAATGCAAGCCTTGATGTCTTAAATCTGACATCTTCTAATTAAAAAAAAATAGTCATTCTCACAGCTATTTTTAACAGAAGAGTTTTCATAAACAGTTGCAGGCCTTTTCTTGGAATGTTGAGGACTTTTCCTGGGAGAAAAAAATAATCATGGGAGACCTACTGAGTGGAAAAGACTGCTGATATGAAAGCTTTGAGAAACTTCCCAGACCTTAATTTTTACTGTTGTTGTATTCCATAGACCTGGCATATATTGGCACAGGTTTAAATAATGTGCTAGTCCTTAGTCATAACCTGGAAGTCACCCAAATATTCGCCTTTCAAAAAAGGCCGGATGAGTGGAGTGGGAGGAAAAGATGTTTTTGAGAAATTACCTAGTTTGCATTTATTCTGCTGTGGAGTTCTCCCTGACACTCTTAAGTCTTTCCAAAAAGGTTTTAAAATATTTAATATATTATGATGTGGTTTTTTATGTGGCATTACCAATATAATATGGTAGATTTAAGGAAGAGAGGAGACAGAAAACAATACCAATAGTTTGAGGTGTAGATTCAAATACTAAATAAAAAAAGTTGCTGCTTTGTCTTGTTGCTTTCCAAGTAATATTCTCAGTTTTAAGTCACTTTAAATGTTACAGGAAAAAATAAAAGTCAGCATGTAGAAATGGAGCCAAACTTCGGCTTGTTTTCCAACTCAAATATTTTTATGTCATTTGTTTCATTATATTTGCAAGGATTGGCTTAGGTTTAAGAAAAATAAAGCTCTGGAAAGAGGACTGAGCCCTGTTCCTTTATTAAAACTACAGCCATAAGGAATAACTTCAGTGAAAGGCTTCTTGAAGATTTAAGTAAAAAAAAAAAAAGAAAGAAAAAATATATTTCCTGAGAAAAGACAGGGTTAGCACTCATAAGATCTTAACAATATCTATTTTTTTCTTTGGAGGAAATAATTAATATTACTTAAACAGTGTGTTAGAATTTTTATTTTTACTCTAAAAAAAACCCTCAATCTTAATACTCTGGGGTAATATGACTTTAAATTTCCAGTCATTTGGGATTTTTAATACATTTGAGGAAGAGAATTATAATATAATGTAGACTATAACCAAGGATCCCCATGACTTTAGAAAGTGTTTTGCATTAACTCCTTCCTTATGTGACTTGCAGACTTATGTTTTTCACCTGAGGCTGTGCTGCACTCAGTAGAAATACCTTGTCTTTCAGAGAACTCCCCAAGGGCAGTTTTGTGCAAATAAGATCTTAACCAAAAGCTTTCTGCTTGGAAGGTACTTTAAAACAAAAGAAGCCTGTTCTTGATGGTTACTACATCTCACTTACCTGTTTATTCTCATTCCCCATGCATGCACTGTAGCTGCATCCATAGGAAAGCCAAATTTTCAGGTGAGACCAGGGCTCCCAAGAGCTCGTGCTGCATAAGGAACTTGTTACTCTTAAGAGGGTGCTGGTTTGTGCTCAGGGGTTTCTGCAGGTTTTTTGGTGTTATCATAATTGTATCAGGCATATATCACAAGTGTCTATCTGAATCTGATAAGAGCCTGAGGCAGTATCACAGAGGCATGAACTGTCCTGTTTGTTCAGTGGGGTGTTTTAAGTTTTGTGCTGAACAGTAATACACTAAATATGAATGTTCCTGACTACTGATGCAAATAGGAAGAAAACACATCCAATGTGAACATTTGCAAATTATTTATGAAAGGCTTCTGATCCTTCCCTCTCTTTTCTCCTAAACCACCAAAGCTGTACTGTAAAAATCATTACTGGAAGATGCAATACAAAATAACTCTGCAGGTATTTCATTGCTCCTGGAGGCTAGATGGTCTTGCATGTACTAATACAGGTATCAGCTAATCAAGGTTTCTTTTTCACAGTGGTTAATACCATCCAAAGTGTGTATCTGGGTTTTTCCATCTGGCCACATACAAATGAAAAATATTCCTGCGTATCAGATGGCTTTGCTCTGATAGCATCACTTGACTCTGGGACCTTGGAGTAATGCTGCTTCCCAGCTGTCATTTGGTTTTAATCGAGAGCAGAAAGCAGCCCTGCCTTTAGAGCCAGGCAGGTAACAGTAGGATCCTATGTCGTAAGCATAGCATCTCATTTAAATTTTTCAAATTAAAGTGCTTGAAATATCTTCTTGATTTACCCCCAGCTTCCAGCTCACACTGTGAACAGGACACAGATAAATGCATAGCCATTGTCATGCTGCTGTTTTTCTCATGAAAATATGCTTTAAGCATGGTGAATCTGTGCTGTGCTGAGCAATAGAGGATTGTGAGTTCTAGGCTTGTATCTTCTGGTGTGTTTTAATAGTGCTTCACTCTTCAGTGCCTGACTGCTCAGAATATCAAAGATCCCAGCTGCTGGTGTCAGGCTAAATCATGAGTATTGGTATATCTATCTCAAGAGTATTCAGTTTAGTAGTCATACACATATTATCAAGGACAGTGCTTAACATAGGGACTCAGCATAGGTATAGATTTTACAAATAGGCATTTCCAGTGTTTATGCAGCAAATCCATAGGTAAGAAGTGTAGTCAAAAATATAGATATTTTTAATTAGAAATAAGCTGTGAAACTACTGCTAGTTGTTTCCTGATTTTAATGCTTGATTCTATACAACTGATGTAGACTCCATTCCATCTGTGGCATAGATGTGGCACAGACATAGTTGTAGGGTGCTGACCAAATATGCAGTGAGAAGTGCTATTTGTGTGACTCAGCATAGGTTAGGCAGAGCCAAACCAGGTATGTGAAAGCCCAGGTAAGGGTAGAAATCTGGAGATCTTCCTCCTGATGGCACTTGAACGATGTCACAGTCTGTTTCACCAGTTGATAGGCAATAGCTTAGCAGAGCTGGAGTGTCAGGACAGATGGCTGATTTTAAATGCCGTAAACATGCAGCAATAAGGGAGCATAATTATTCTGCTAGCAAACCTATAGATCTCCATATGTGATTAAAGAATGACTAACTGAAAGACTTAACCCAGAAAGAGAACTTGAATTTGATCAGTTCAGAGCAGATCAGCTGGCCAAGGCATTGGTTAGGTAACAGGAGGCTGTCAGCTACCCGCTCTTGGATGTGCTTTCTGCAAAACGGGCCACACTTGTATGTGTAGGATCTGCTGTCTGCTGTTTCAGCGTGTCACCTGTCCTTGGATGGTGTCTTGTTTGCAGAGGATAATAATCTTGTAATGCTTCCAGGAAGTGTAGCTAGAGCTTAATGAGGAAGATTTATACAGAAGCAGAGGAAGTCTGGAGTAAAAATGTGGTTCATGATGCAAGTTGGAATGAATTGTTGTTACTGAGAGAAATTCATCATTTTAAATTCACTTTTTTTTTGCTTAAGGCAATAAAAGAACTTTGTGGTTATTTAGACAGCAGTCTGAGTAACTTTGGTTTTACAGAGTTACAGCATGCAGGTTAAGTATATCTATGACTCATTTGGTACCTTTGTATGTATTACAATATCCTTGAGAGGGTGATCACTCACCATTTCCCTGATGTGCTCCAGGAATGAAGCCCCTACTCTGTATGTTTTTTGTCTGTGAGTAGCACAGATATTACTTACGGGAGACTGTGTAAGAAAATATAAATGCTTTATGTTATTTTTTTACATTATTTTAATAAATCTGTAAGTAAGTTTTAATGAGGCCGGCTTCAAAAGAGAAACTACACTGAACTAAATGCTGAGTGTTTGGGGGGTGAAAAGCTATGTAGATTTATACAAAATGTTTTGGAAAGCCCTACATTTTGATGAAATGTCATAAATTTGAGTGGCCAGAGAGAAGCAAATAGAGTAATATTGTCAGTGACACAGCAGAGAGTATTAATTGTGGTGTATATACTGCTGTTTGCTTTAGGCCTTGGATAGCGAGCATGTTTTTTAAAACAAACCTAACTGCATCTTGCAAACTATTTATTCTGATATGTCTCCTTACAGATAATCATTCAAAGCCAATGGAAATTGACGGGGATGTTGAAATTCCTCCTAACAAAGCAACAGTCCTTCGGGGCCATGAATCAGAAGTGTTCATCTGTGCCTGGAACCCTGTCAGTGACCTGCTAGCATCTGGGTAAGACAGTGACTGAAACCAGCTGCTGCAATTAGAGAATATTTAGAGATGCAAGAACTTGCAAGCATATTCAGGATGTGAATGAGTATTCTCTGGGCTATTTGATCAGCCTGCAGCAGTAGGTTTTTTCAGCAGTACCATACCTGTATAACAGCTAAGTAATCATAAGGTGATGCCAAATATGAAGAATTTTTACATTTAAGGTGTAAATTCTGTGGCCCTAAATACACACAAATTTTTAGAAATATTGTTTTAATAATTCTGGATAATTCTCAGGATATTTGAAGTTCATGTAATCTAGTGCTCTTAGTTATTGATTCACACTGGCGTCTCAGAAAGTCATTGGCATCCACCAGGTTTTTTCAAAAGTGTGGAGATGGGGGTGCTTCAGACTGGACCTAAGTTTTTTCAGTGAGCTGAACAGTAAGTAGTGGTTTAAGGGAATGATGTAGTTTAGTCACTGGAAGGAAGCCCAGTTTATCCTCTGCAGGACTGCTCTGCACTGACCACTGTCCTAAGTGGATGATCAGGAGACTGGCTTACAAAAGCACTTTTGATCCAAACAAAATCACAATGGTAAATCGACCCCAAGAGCTGTATGCAAGCACTGGTGGAATCTGTGTTCATGGTTAAAGTCAAACCTTAACATGAAGACTAAATTTAAGAAGTCTAACTGGGAACATGGAGTAAAACTGATCAAAGTTAGAGGAGGTGAATCACTCAGAGTTACTTTGCAGTATTGGAATACTTTCCTCACAAGGAAGAGGAGAGTCTTTATTTTATTTCTAGCTTTTTTACAAGATTATCAGAATAGTCTTCTTATGTTTGTTCACTCAGTACATGAAAACAAAGAATTACAGTATAAATAGGAAAGAATATTAAAATAAATTCCATGTTGGATGAACAGCAGAGATCTCCAAGACAGTGAAGATAGAAATTTCAAAAAAATAATTTCAGACAACAAACTGGGATTTTGGAAACCAGAATCGTGCTGAATATGCTTTGTTTCTGGTATGTCCAGGTCTGATAGTACTTTTAGCACTAAAAGTAGCACTAAGTATCTTCATTTATCAATTTTAAGCAAGTCAGTGCTTGCCACAGTGGACTGCTTCCCTAGGATTCATGAGGGCACAGTCCTAGTGTGCATAATTCAAATGGTGGAGCATTTTATAATCCAGACTATGTGTTGCAGTGTGTGTTTAACTTTGCCTCAGGGTGCTAAGGATTGGTAGATGGATCCCTGGATCGTGATATCTTACAGGTAAATCTGTAGCTTCAGGTAAACCTGGAGGGTGATAATCAGAACTATTAATCAGATATCTGAGCCAGAGGAATACCCTCTCACTAGCATTTCAATTAAGCTTTACTCTTCAGTGTAATAGGTCTTTGGTGATGAGCTTTGCTGGTGACCATGGAGGCACACAAGTACGCACATGGTTACAGAGTACAGTCATGTGCTTTAGTCAGACTAATAGCAGTGCAATGACAATGCAAATAATTCAGATCCATGTGCATCTTGGTCAGATTTTAGCCTGCTTATAAGAAACAAGGTAGGGATGCAGCTAGAATTGGGTAATGCAGCAGCCAGTGCCTGGTGAAGGTGAGTGACTGAAATGGCAGAGGATGCACAGAAGGAAGTGAAACTGAAGGAAGAGAGCTGAGTGAGTGATTATGCCACTGAACAAAGAAGCCTTTGAGATGTCTGGTATAATAACAATACAAGCTTTTGTCTACAGGTGAACTCAATGTTACAGCACCAGTTAAACAAGGAAGAGAAATTCCCTGAGATCCACAGTATGCTGCAGTTCTGATTGCCCTTTACATAGTAATGATTCAAAAAAGAAGACTGCAGTTAGTCTGACGCGTGAGCATCAAATTGTTAGATTCTATAACAGCCATATTGTGCTGCCCAGTTGATGCTTTCTTCACATTTCCCATCTGCTTGATTGTATCCATCTTAAAAAATGCATTTCAAAACCTAGCTATTAGAGGAAATAATAACATATTTGTTTTGTTTATAAAGTGACTAATTGAATCTCAGTTAATGACAAAGTATTTTTCTCAAGCCTTGTTATACAGGCAGTAGATTTTTCTAACAACTACCAACAGCAGTTTAGACAGCAACCTGATGTAATCTTCAATTAAAAGAATAATGCAGGTTCAGAACCTAATCTGAAGCAAGCTGTTTAAAAGAAATGTAGAATGAATTACCCAAAATTAGAGCATTGGTTTCGAGATTCAGTGACTATTCCACTGAGAGAAAAGGATTTTGATATTTAATGTCACATCTACTCAGTTGCTGTTTTTCGAAAGCGTGTGAAGACTAGCTCAGTAATATATACTCTCCAGGCTTTGCAAACAGCTATTTCAAAATATAACAGACAGACAGGAATTTCTCTGATCAAATAGCTAGAAAATATATTCTGCAGCTGCTCTCTCCCCCTCCACCACACACATAACCATTAAAGCGAAGGATGAAGGAGACTAAAAATACCAGTAAAGGCTATCAAAGGTGTGACTGTCACCAGATGCCTATGAGAAGAATGCTTAGATGTTATGAACAGAAGCATTATAATAACAGAATGAAGTGTGTGCATACAGTCATGTAAGATGATTAACTACACTTTATGAAGGAAGTCAACATTCCAAAGCAAATAATTTCAGAGTGTTTTAGACAGGTGAAAAAATACCAGAAAAAGAGGTGCTTGGTTAAATCTCAAGATTTGGCCACTCCCAGCCATAAACCCAAAGACTGATATCTTCCACTAGTTATCTTTTGATATCTAAGTTTTAATTCCATGACACATTTAAATTGTTGTAGACGGTTTTGTTCCCTGTGTAGTGCAGAAATCCGTTGCAGCTGCATCCACATTAGTAAACTAACCATGCCTGGGAATATTCCGAGGCACTGAGGCCAGCTGGCACAGAACGGCTGGTGTCTGTGCTAGCAAACTGCCCTGGCTGCCAGACAAACTGCACATTGGGAATCATCTCTGGACATTGTAACCACCAAGCCATGCCCAGGAGTTATTCAGAGAGAACATCAGAGCCCCGAGCAAGAGTGCTAATTAAAACAAGCCAAAATCTGGCCAGGGAAAATAACCTGTCAGTTTGCTTGCACAGGTCATCATGATCTGGTGACACAGAGTGTCTGAACGTGCTTGAATTTCCCAGTGTGGAGGTGGATGGACTGTGAATGTCAAGGCTGCTAGAGCCTTGAACTCCAAAACATTTCCAGTTGAACTTAGGATGTTTCTGTCATTGTGTTCCGCTGCTGCTTCCAAGAGTGTGTTCTGTTCTGTGACACCCTTCAGTCACGCCCTTCAAGTAATTCACATAGCTGTGAAACAGAGGGACCTGGCCTCAGTCCCAAAACCAACAGTAGGTTTCTTTGCTTATCAGCTGATCTGTGCCAGCCTCTCTTGCACGGAGAGGCTGTGACTTGTCTCTTCCAAACAACCCTGTGCACCTTTTGCTCTCCCTAGTCAGCAAAGTAATTACCCTGAAAAGCTGCTGTCCGAGATCTTTCAGTTCTGGCTGTGTCTCTCAGAAGCAAGAAAAGATGTTTCTAGACCATCTGCTATCATTATTTCTGGATGTTATATGGTACTTCAGGTTACTGTACTCCTCATATCAGTGGTTTAGGATCCACTGCAAATTACCTTTCAGAATAATCCTTTTGAGTTACCAGGTTGAGAGTGTTGATTTCAGACACCACCCCTCTATGTCAGTGCCAGATATTAATTCTGCTCACTCTAAGTGCTTATTTGTTAGCAGGGCATTATTTGGACTGGTTTCCTCAGTGCATCAAATCAATTAATGCAGAGTGGTCAGCTGTTTGAGGAGGTCCACTTGAAGAACCTGTAGCAGAGAATAATGTTGTAGAATCAGTGGGGCAGAGATCTTAATCAGGACACCTGTGAGGCACTTCCTTCTGCTGACTGCCTAGGAAGAGTAAGCACTTAGTTTAAGAGATCTGCTTTATTAAGGAAATGTTAGGTGTCAAAAAAAAGAGAAGAATTTCCTTCCCGTAATGCTTTTAATAATATTTCTTAAAACAAAATAATAAAAACTCTAACCTGTTGGAGCCAGAAGTAGTAAATACACATTAAAAATATTGTATCTCAAAATAACAATGATTTTAAGACTCGTTGTATTAGAAATACCAAAGTTCAACAACCATCTTGCAAAATTCTTTACCCAGCTGCAGCACTTTCAACCTCTGTCCTCCCAGTTACAGAATGGTGATTTTATATGTCACAAATTAAATTCCACAAACACTTGTCCACCTTGATTCATGAACATACTGGCAGGAGAGCATGAAATAAAATCCTTTCAGAACTCGCCTTCCTAAAATTTGGCAGTACTCTACCACAGTGCAGAGGAGTATACCTATTACTCAAGTGTTCATGACTTGCATGTTGGAATGAGTTGCTTTATCATGTAGATAGAAATGCTTCTGTGGGCTAAGGAGATTAAATATCTTTTTGAATTGTGCTTGAACTGTGCTCCTCTAATAAGGCAGGGTTCACTGAATCATTCAACAGAAATCAGAATACTTTCCAGAGCATTCTCTGGACTCTTTTTTTTTTCCCCAGCAACAAAAGGGAAGACACACAAATACCCTTGCTGCACACTGCTAGGCTTATAAAGCCTCTCTGCAGGGACACATAATAGCTTATGTAGCCTTAGGAAGAAGAAAAGGGAAAAACAAAATTAAAATACTGGAAAATAAGATTGCCCAGGACTTGCCAGAAAACCGACTAAATAAAACTGTTGAAAAACAAAACATAACCCCTTTAGAACTGGCAAATAGGATATTGTATTTGATAGCCAAGTGAGTGAGTACTTTATTCACAGGGTCCAATAACAAACTGAATTATTACAATGAAGGCAGGACAGTCCTGGAGTCTTATATAGGAGAGAAGCCAGCTCTGAAGGAATTTCCTATTTAGCATGTTAACCAATGAAGCAGTCCTTTAAAGACTTATGTTCTCATCATTGTTCATTATCACAGTTAAAAATGTTCCTTAACTTCTGAGCCTCATGATTAACTTTGTTAATTTTCTAGCCAACATATGCAAAATTGTCAGTTTTCCAGACCTCTGAAGAATTAAGGGTGCATATTACAGTCACAGCTGTGTGGTGGCAAAAATTACCCTGATCTGAATTATTTCTTAATCACTAAAGTGAAAGATACTCCTTGAAAATTAAAGAGTGGCTGTACAGGAGTAGTGGGTTGAAAACCCTGGCCCAGCCATCACATTTTACCTTGGCATAAAAGGCTCACAGGGGAGGGGGCACATTCCCCAGGAGCGCCATTGCCCAGAAGAGCTCAGAGCTACTGATACAGGCAGAGAGGAGTTTACTTTTACAGTATAATTGTTTGTGTAAAATTAGGCTAAATTATTGTAAAATAATACACAGAGATCAATAAGGTTTGATAATTGCTTGGTCAATATTTGCATTTGAAGGCATGTCAAGTGTTGAAAATTTGCCTGGTATTCTTAGGATCAATAATTAAAATGCTTTACTAGTAGACCAAAAGAAAAATTAGTGTTCTCTGGGATGGATTTTTTTTTTCAGTAAAACATGGCTTATCAAAGTAAAAATGGATCTCAGGGCTTTAGGCTTTGAAGAAAGACTTTTTCTCCTTGATAGTATATCGGAAAGAAAGTTTTTTGTCATTACTTAAAAAAAGGAAAAGCTAACACATCAGATATATCAACAATGAAATTTCTTCTAGACTGTATGAATTCTTGCAAGTATAAGAGAGATACTAACTCTGCTCCAAGTTTCTACTTACTGCATGGAAATGAAAATTGCTTTCTGGACAAAACAAGCAATCCACGGTACTTGGTTTTGGTTGTTGTTGTTTTAAAAAATGGAGGCCGGGGAGTGAGAAAAAAAATTCCAGTTAACTTTTAAAGTGTACTGTCTTCCATTCCATGACAAATTGATCTCTGAACCTCAGAGACGTTTTCAGTAGAATAAAAATTTATGCAAAGTCAAAATAAAGTTATTATTTACAGATAGATAATGATAAACTCTTCCTCCTCAAAACCTTTTCTAAGGAAAATCAGGGTTCCACCCTGCATTAAAAACACCTCTGTAGAAAATAATGGGTCTATGAAATAGATCAAATCCTGATGCTGCCTTTGTCCTGTTCCATTATGTCAGTACTTATTTTACCACTTTTTCAGACAGCATGATGTAAGCAGCCAAACTACAGACAGTTACTGTATGTTGCCACAGACTGTCTCAGTTATGGGGATGCCACCTTTAGCTATGTAGTGCAAAATATAGACAGCAAGTGTATATGTTTGAGGTAAAACTTCTCTGAATAAATCAAATTTTTATGACAAGTATAATTTAAATATGTGCTAGCATTTTTAGAAAAGTACACAGAGTACAGAAAGAGTTGAAAAGAGAAAATTACTTCTTAAAGGTTTGTAATGTCCTGATCCGTTTAGCAGGTGTAGGGGAAGGTGGTTGGATCTACACTGGGCAGTGCACAGGAGAAACAAATTTCTCAAGAGGTTCAAAACAACTTCTACTTGCAAAATTCGGAGCATTTCAATAGAATAGGGCCCTCCCCTAGGTGAGCTTCTGCTAATGTCAGCCCCAAAGTGTCACACCTGCGTTCTACACAGAGCCAGAACATTCTGAGCAGCCCCATGCAGTCAGACACTCCCGTTATAGTACAGGCCAGCAGCTCTTGTTCCTCCTGCAAGGCTGTAATGTTGTCTCAATGAAAACAGAAATACAGGCTTTTACACTGTTTTCTGGGTCAACATGAGGAGATTTCAACTTATTTACATAATTGCTTTATAGATCCGGAGACTCAACAGCCAGGATATGGAATCTCAATGAAAACAGCAACAGCGGTTCCACTCAGCTAGTCTTGAGGCACTGCATAAGAGAAGGAGGACATGATGTCCCTAGCAATAAGGATGTGACTTCATTGGACTGGAATGTAAGCTGACTTCTAAGACTGTGCATGGTTTTTAACTGTCTAAATTTAATTCCAAGGCAATTACAGTTGCTGCTCCATATCTTTCATATCTGAGGTGACCAGAAGCTCTGTCCTAACCTACTGACCTCTTGTTTCAAATACTCATAATAGGCTGAACTTTCTCCTACATGCTGTAATTTTCCAGGACTGTTGCCATCTTCAAGCTTAACAATGATATATTTATATCTCTATTTTAAGAGCATGGGTAAAAATAAATTCAACTAGCTTTAAGAACAAAGATTAAACAAGCAATCTGTGTAATACTGAAGTGTCATTAATAATGTATTTGCATCTCATAGTTACTTTATTTTGGCATGTAAGGAGATAAAAAGCACCAGTGAAGCTTTTTCTCCAGATCCTCTCATTTGAATTATGCTGTGTGCAGTAAAATGTGTTTGCATTATTTTCTTTGTCTTGATAGGAGTGTGTGTAGTTATTCTGTCCTTACCTATCAACCTTCTAGATGAAACTGTCTTGCCTGATCCCTTTTTTACTTTCATCCTGCAAAACCTCCTATCTTAGATAATGTACTCCTGCACAGAGAATACTGAAATGAGCAGAGAGGACAGGTATTCTTGAGAATCCCGAGTGTCTGGGCAATATCTTTGGGCAGCTCTAAGGCTGCTTCATGTCTCATTTTTGCCAAAAGAACTTAAAAGGCCCTGCAGGAAACTTAATTACTTTGAGATAATTTTCATTCTGTCTGTTTTGCTGATATTAGTACAGACAGAGTGATCACATTAGTCTTGTTTTCATAGGAAAACAGATTAATTAAGTACCAGAAAGGATTTTCAGCAGTTATGTACAGTCTCAGTTGCTGGCCAGAGACCAAGTTTCGATTAATCTTTACTGCAGTATTGCCCTTCAGGTGCTTCACAAAGTAAAAGATAAGGCCACTGCACAAGTCACCTTTCCCCTGTGTATTTTATATTTGCACAAGGGAAGAAGTTGGTGAATAATACAGAAAGTAGAGGTAGGTCAAGGAAGCAAATAAAACTCAAGCTTATGTTCATTACTTGTTTCCTGTGGATATTAGAGTTAAGAAAAACAGTTGTGAAAAAAAAGTAATCTGGGTGTAGGAAGATAGAAACTGAAAGAGGAAAATATGCAACGAGTGGAGAACAGTTAGGAGAAAATTTGTCCAAAACATAGAGCATCCTCTAGTATTTCCTGTAGTAGTAATTCCTTACCTTCCAGACTTCATTGGTACTTGACTTGCACTGTGCTAACACTTAAGATAGGGAAATGTTCCTAATTCAAATACTTCAAATGCTTCTAAATTAGAATTTGTGAAAGAATGTGAATTACCACCAACAAATTTGGATAAACTATACATCTAAATTCCTGAGCTTTTCTTTTTCTCTTTTTGTCCTTTATCACCTTTCTTCTCACCACTGGTCCAGAGAAGTGTGCATCACAGTGAGCTTCATTTAGGTTATAATATTTTCCCACTGACATTATTATATATTTGAGTTAAATCTACAATTGCTCTGAGTCATTGTTTTCGGAGGGTTGAAATGGGCATATGTTTTAAAGGATTATTTCATGCCTTTTCCTAATTTTCTATTCATCAAGCTAGAAATGCCATCTGCCTTTATTGTTTATTTAGAACCACAATATTAATCATATTTCCTTGTGAAATATTCATTCACACTGGTGGTATTGAATTAGTTCTTCTCTGATTTATGTGACTTATGTCACATAAAGACTATAAAAAAGGTTATTTCTGGAGGTCATTTTCAGATCATGCCCTTTGATACCATGGGTAGGATTCATCTGTAGGTTTAACCATCTAAGCTAGTCCTCTAGACTCACCTTAAGTCAGCAGAAACAGAGACATGTGCCTTTGTATTGGGTTGGGCATAATCTAAAGCGGATGAGTTCATGAATTGCACTTCAGAGTTGTAGTTACATGATGCTGTTAGTTATGGAGGGAGACTAGATGGCACTCTTAAACTAACTCCTAACTTCTGCATCTCTGGTGATAAACCTCTTAATCCAGATTCTGAAATGTTGAAAAATTAAATACTCTGCTTCAGCAGTGTCCATCTCATCAGACAGCAGAGTCCAAGTTCTGTTTTAATTATTTTTATTCTAACCCAATAACACCAGCATCATATCCTTCTGTGAACATATCCTTCTGTGAAGGGTTCCTTCCAGAATACATGTAACTCGCTGATAAGATTCTTGGGCTTTTTTCCTTCTAATTGGGACCCATGAATCCAACTTTTCTCAGGCTGTCCATCATGGCACTGTGCCCTTGAGCACATGTGGGAGTGTGTTCAGACAAGTAGAAAGCAATTCCTTGGTAGATACCATTTGAGGTGTTGACCCTGAGTGTATGTGACTTAGGGCCTTTCAAGTAGAGGTGGCTGAGTTTCACTGAACGGGGATTTAGTCTGGGTTTAGGTCATCTGTGGGTGTTTTAAACATCCTTTATGTCTAAGAAGTAGTATCTGTTAACTGGAAGAAGCCCATAGAACTTGTTATATCTTGTTTTCTTTTTCTAATCTTTTTGATTAAGTGGCTCATGTATGACGGTGTAGCCCAGTATTTCACTGTATGTTAGAGGATTTTTTTTCCTCTGTGCTGTCTGAAGTAATAACCTTTAGTTCAAATCATAGCATAATCTGTCTCAATGAGTAGACTCAGAATTCCCATAAATCACAATTAGTAAACCTTAAAAAAGAAAGAAAAAGGTTGGTTGAAACAGATTTTGTCTTGTATCCATCTTTGCCATTTATATGTATTTCAACAGAGTGATGGAACACTATTGGCTACAGGCTCATATGATGGTTTTGCAAGAATATGGACAGAAGATGGTAAGTCAAACATTTATTGCTCTTAAGCATCAAACAGCAGTGAGCTGTCATTTGACCAGTTTGTAAAGAAATTGTAATAATAACCTGTTCTTTATTTCAGGTAACCTTGCAAGCACCTTAGGTCAACATAAAGGTCCAATATTTGCCCTGAAATGGAACAAAAAGGGGAATTATATTTTAAGTGCTGGTGTTGATAAAGTGAGTTTTAAAAATACATTATTCTAACATATAAGTATGCTGATGAGTGAGCTTGTGCTGCTAAATTCCTTAAGATTATTTTCTTTTTCTCCAGGAATCCTGGACAGTTTACATTTCTTTAATATATTTTAGTGCATGTTGATTGCATTTTTGAGGATGCATAAATGTATACTATTTTCATGGAAAATACTTAACTTTTTTTGAAAAAATTGTGTAAAATTGCATCTTAAATGTGTCTCTGTTAAGGAAGGAACAGCTTGCAGTACATATATTTGTAGTTTTATCAGCTAACTATTTACAGGAAGATCTTAACAGTACCACACCTTTTAGCCCATCTAATTGTTGAAACACTTTTATTTGAATAAAATAAATATGGCTTCCTCTGGAAACATGCAAAAAAAATACGGTTCTGAACTGAAAATAAAGCAAAACATAGTGGCTACAGCTGAGTGCACATTAGAGATTAAAATGAACAGATGACTGATGATCCATCAAATATGAAACTGGAAAGTGTACAGCATTCATCTTGCCTAACTTTCAGTGTCTAAAAATTGGATGCATGTGTCATCTTCAGCTTCCTTTATAAAATTCAGAAAGAAAAATGGCACTCCCAAGGGATAGGCTGCATGGCCTGTGTTCCAGTGAGATGCACTGACAGTGCTTCTCTCCAGCAGCTGGCAGAGGGAGTAGAGCTGAGGTTTGTACATTTGTAAACTCAGTGAATCCCTATATTTTCATATCCTTGTGCAAATGGAAACTTAGTCTTATTCCCTTTAATACTGGCTTATATTCAGCTACCCTGGTCTCTCAATGGTAATTCCATTACTTTGGCAAAACCTACATTCTCAGTAAAAGCAGCATTTCTTTAGATGATCCATTATCAGCAAGATGATGCACATCCTTAATTTATTTTCTGGAAGTATATGCTTCTAATAAATTGACAATTCACTCAAAAAGTGGTATTGAGCTCTATAGGGGACACGCTCACGTGTGCTGGAAATATGGATTAAACCTGCATAAGCTAATTATACTTGAGCCTGTCCTACCTCAGTGGCAAGGGCTACTGTGTACTCTGCTGAAAGAAAAACATTTCACTTGTTGGTTTAATTATTACAAATGGGGTTCAGCATCATTTCAGAGTAGAATTTAACTTGCATCTTTTGAAAAGGGAAAAAGTGTTCTTTAAAGATCATAACTGAAATATTTTTTCAATATGCTTATTTAAAATGTGTAGTGCTGTCTTCTAGTGCTATTCACAGAGAGTATGCCCGTTTTTCATAGTTATATTGCTTCTTCTGTAGGCGTGATACTTCTTTATCTACACTTAGATTATTATTCTGTAATATCTGGAAGTGATTTCTGATTTTCCCACTGTTTAGCACGCAAGGCTCTCCGTAGTCAATAATTTTATCAGTTTGTCATTTAGAATTACTACTTAGTGAGGGTGCTCTTTGGTTTTTTTTTCCTCTGAGCTGAACAGTCACTAATCTTTTTTTCCACCCTTTCTTTGGATGCAGACAACAATAATTTGGGATGCTCACACGGGAGAAGCTAAACAGCAATTTCCTTTCCATTCAGGTACTTTTTGCATAATTTTGTTAGGGAGATGAAATGCAGTTTTAATTCTGTCAATGTGCTATATCCATATCTGCCAGAGAAAAGTTTCAATCAAGTCTTTTTGTGCTTTAGCTATCCTGAGTGTCATGGCTTGTGGGTTTATTCTCATTTCAGAAAGACACAGTTCTGTGAGAATCAGCTTTGAAAGTCAAACTGATTTTAGGAGAGGGTTCGTACACCAGCCGTGTCTACCTAACTGAGCAGTCCTGTTGTTATCTATGTGCTCGAATAGTACCAGGTGCTGATTCATGAAGAGAACTTTCAGTGGAGGTGTCTGGGCTCTTTTCCATTCTCTCTGCTCCTGTTTTAATGAAGCTGATTTGAAGCAGAAGCAGGCAGATCTCTCATGCACCTTGCATTCACCACTGCACTCACACAGATCCTCAGAATTTCTTAGCTTTTAATTTTAACTTGAAGTTCTTCAGTATTTACTTTCTCTGATTATTGGAAATCATTTGCCAGCCTTGAGTTTCAAAACCTTGCTGCACCAAAACACTACTTGGATGGTTATTTGTAGATCCGTTTCAAGAAGGCAGGAGATGTCACAGATACTAAATAATCTTGACTAACAGTCATTGACATAATCTGAAATTCACCTGAGATCAGATTTGTAAGATGATAGCTGAATTCATGATCTTAAGTGGCTCTGTTGTCATAGTGCAGAATTTTTTAAGGGGTATATTAAAACTGAGTTTAAAACCATGAGAACATTCTGGATTATGATGCTATCTTCCTAGTTGGCTGTAACTAATCCATTTTTAAATACAACAACCTTTCACAAGGTTTTTTATGGTTAAAAATGTATTTTGATACTAATTTTAAAACATTATTTTGCACATGTTTTTCAAGTCGAACTGTTCTTATTCTCACATTTTCACTGATTTGAATATATGCAATAGCAATCTAAATGGTTATTCAACAGTAGACAGAAAGTATGTCCATGGACACAGCAAATCCATACTCTGCATTTTTGTCACTCGTCTCCTCATTTATTCATGCAGCTGTCACTTTAGAGGAGTTGATGTCTGCTCACAAATTTCCTCACTGTGGCATTTATTTATCTACCATAACTGTTCCATAAGAGCAAACTGTGCATATAGGGTGATTTAGTTAATGAGGCTCTTAATCCTCTGGTCCCTAACTAGTAATCTAAATAGTTGTGGACTCAGAACTTGGTTGCTCCTTCAGAATCACGTTCACTGACATGTAAGTTGTCTTAGCAGTGATGTGCATCAAGGACAAATCAACCCATCCCCTTTTTAGCGACTTGAAAACTCAGCTATATCTACCAGTGCAATATGTCCATGTGCATTAAAAGATTTTTTATAAATTCTTACTGTATATGCTGTTTGTCTTTGGAACATGAGACGCAACTGAAGTGTAGATGTGGAGAAGCTAATATTTTAATTCTTTTTTTCACTATTTCATATACATTTTCATAGGGAAGTAAAGCAGTTATTAAGAAAATGCTGTCAAGAAGTTTTTTGATAGGAGAAAGCATGTATCCTACAAAACCTTCTTAAAATCAGCCAGACTCTCTACTCACTTTGTTATCACAAGTCTAAAGCCACCAAGACCTCACCTTGTCCTCTTTGCATTGCCAGGACAAACTAACAGCAAATTCCTTTCCATATCTGGAATCTGAAAACCTTGTCTACACTAGAATTAAAGGTGGCATTTTAACAATTAAAAGTCTAGTCTAGGCAGGGTACACTTCCTTTAACACATACTTCTTTGAAGGCTGGAGGTAGTTGACCTGGGAATAACATAAAGCTTTTTTTACTCTCTGCTTCTTTACAGCAGCTGGTTTAGTTTACACCACATGGACCAAAGTGTCATCTTAAAATACATAAGGAAAAGTCCTTTGTCTGGGTGTTGAAGGCCTCCATGGCATTGGTGTTCCCATGTAATTTTTAAGGGTTTTTGGTCAAAATACGTAACTATGCAGAGAAGTAGCTTCTAGGGTTTCATTATTTTTTGCAAAACTATGAATCGTCATAGGGCATTTTATCAAAATACATATTCACAAAACTAATTTCTTTAAAAAGGAGCTCAATAATCCAATTTTGACATCTACTGACAGATACAGGCTGATGTCTATGCTTGCAGGAGCAAGTTGTTGGATTGACACCAAAAGAGATTTGTATGACCCAGTTCTAACCATCTAGTTGTGTAGTGACAGGACAAGAGTTGAATGGATTCAAACTGTAAGACAGAAGGTATGAATTAGATATCAGGAAGAAATTCTTTACTCTGAGGGTGGTCAGACTCTGGACCAGGCTGCCCAGAGAAGCCCTGGCTGGGTGGAGCTGTGAGTAATCTGGTCTAGTGGAAGGTGTCCCTGTCCACAGCAGGGGTGCTGGAACTAGGTGTTCTTTAGGGTCCCTTCCAACCTAACCCATTCTATGATTCTGTGGTTTAAGTGCTCTGAATCACACTTAAATTTGTTCTGAAAAAGCCTAAATTACTGGATAATTATTGTAACACTTTTGGGTTTGGTTTTTATTTTAGCTGCATTTTTAAAGGATTTGTTGCTGCTTTTATTATTATATATTATGATATTGTAATTGTTTTTATGCAGTTGGCTGGTATCCTGTGGTTTTGAAAATACTTCAGCAATTTGATTGTTTGCATCAAGGACCACCTTTGGTTGATTTTTTCAAACCTTTTATGTGGCTATTTATCCAGTAAACGTATGATTGAGTACACCAATAAATGAATCAGTATTAATTATCAGCACTTTATGATTCAAATTATGCTGCAGTGTAAATCCACAGCTTTAGGTGCCAAGAGCTCTCTGAAAATTAGGTTTTAACTCATATGTATCATACTAGATATTAGCCCTGAAGGCATATTACTATTAATGATGATATTTTTTGTTTGCTTTGAAATACAAAGCTTGTAGCACAAAAAGAAAGACAAACTAGCAGTTAAAGAAAGATCTTTTATTGTTTCCTTATCCTCATTCATGTTCAGTGGAAAATTCAGACGTAGTCTGTGTTCCTCTCATTAATTTCCTTTATATTTCTGCAAGGTAGTAATTCCTTACCTGTCATACAGAATTATTGAGCTTTTTCATTAATACTGAAAAAACCTCTTGTCTATGAGGCAATGTCAGCCCTTCATTCTCATTTAGAGAGCTACCTGATGATTCAGAAGGTATCAGATACAGATCTATTTTTTTTTTCAGTTAATAAAAATTATAATAGGAAAATCTTATTTAAATGTAACAGGCTTGTCAGAGCAGATACCTTTTCACCTCTGTATTACCAAAGTATTTTCCTAAACACGTTTGAGCAAGGAATTTCTTGGTTTCATTTTAATGATAAATTTGCATTGTTATCTTTGCCAGGAGGAGATTCAACTTTGTTTCCTATGTGCTGGTCTCATTCTAGCACAATTCCTTTTCACAAGAGTTTGCTGAGAATGAAGATTCCTATATTTTAGCAAGTCTTATGTCATCCTCTGGAGGGCAGCTAAACTCTATCCTAAGGGAAAAAGCCCAAGCAGCAGTCATAGAAACATAAGCAAGCTGTTTGTCAGGAGCTCCCTCCTGCTCCTGCTTGCACTCTGCAGTGACATGCTGGAAGAGTTGTTTGGGAATTTTTTTCCCGTTCTTTTTGCAAAGTGTGTGTGTGTATGTGTTGCACACAGGCACTACTTACATGCTCATGTGCTCTCTCTGCACAGAGTTTTGTTAGTTCAGTGCTCATTAATGCCAAACCCTCTACAGAAACTCTTCCTCTCATTTCAGATGAGGCTGATCAATGTACCTGCCTAAAACCAGTCCCCAAGCAAATTAAACTGAATTTTAGTATTATTTATCCATGTGCCTGCACAGACTGATAGGTTTGTATCAAAGGTTGCATAAAGCTCTAGTGCAAAGAGACACAGCCACTTGCTTTTCCACCTTCCCATGTGTTGTGTCTTGCATTCACAGGAACATGCTTGTCTAACCCAGATGAAATTATCTACGTTTTCTCTGGGTTAGTTTTCTTTCGGTTTCTTCACTGAACTGGGTTACAGAGGGATGAATGCTAGATATAGCCCATGATATGCCTAGCTGGGAGCAGAGAGGGTGGAGGTAGTGTTTTGCCCCCTTTTATGTAACTTAACCCAAAAGATTCTCATAAGTAGATGCTATGCAAAGTATCCAGATTATCCACTGGAATAGAAAAAATAATTTGTGCCCTTCAGACAGTCCCTATCAGCCCTATAACAGGCAGCAGGTGACAGACCAGGAACGAGCCTGTAGACTGTTTAATCCAGACAGGTGATGGGAGGAAAATGATTTGGGACAGCTGTTTCTTTGTTGTGATCCCTGATATTCCTTCTGTTGTTTGTATTCACAGCTCCTGCTCTGGATGTAGACTGGCAGAACAACACTACTTTTGCCTCCTGCAGTACTGACATGTGCATCCATGTATGCAGACTTGGCTGTGATCGTCCTGTTAAAACCTTTCAAGGACACACAGTAAGTTGAAGAAGTCCAAAATGTTGGTGATAAAGTCACAGCAACATGTTACAATGATGGCAGATGATGTGTTTGCAGGGTATGTTCTGGCAGCAAAGATGTTACACCCCACTGTTTCCCTAAAAGCATATTCCTTGGGAGTGAGTGATTCACTGCCTGTGAGAAGGGATAAAATGTTCTAAATGACCATAGGAGGCAACAACTCCAGCTTAAACAGTGAGAGTGTTTCTGTGTAGCATGAGCTGCAGACTAAAGGCACATTCATCAATAAGATTCTGTTTTCTGCTGGCTTAATTTCCTTTACTAAATGAGACCCATGAATAAGGAGAGAACAGTTTACCTCCAGCCATTGTTCAGTTTTAGAATCCATTTCCCCACTCTTTTCTTGGTGGTATTTAATGACTGTCGAAGGTTACTTTTTCTAGATTTCATTTGTGATAAAGACTGCAATCATTTACTGACCTATAATTTAGATGTTAGCTTCCAGAACTGTGCATTTGGAGACCTTTATGCATTTGGAGTCTGTGGTTAAACTGATGTTTCATAACAGGTTGTACATTTCTAACAATAGACTAGTGCTTTTTATGATTATATGAAATGCACCATTTTACACATGATCCAGATTTTCACTTAAAATATATCTGTACTTGCTTTTAATTCTTACTGAAACATGTAAAATGTATGAAGCAAAATTTAAATATTTTCCAGGATTGTTTTCACTGAGACCCTGGATCAATTTATATTTTTAAGAAAACAGTCTTTCCCTTTATATAAAATGCTTTGTTTCTCTACCTATAGCCGTGGAAGAGCATGATAAACTTACTCATTATCCAGGGGATACACTAGGCTTAGTTAATTACAAAGTGCTAGAAAGACTGATAGAGAAAGCATCCTAAAGTGTTTAATATTCCATCAAGGAATTCATTTACACATAAACCTCTCTTTTGAGAGACAGACATTGTTGTAGAGCTACAATATGAAGAATTATCAAGTCCACGAAACTTCACACCCCACCAGTATCAGGATTTTCTGTTGAAAACTTGTATCACTAGGTCTACAGAACATTAATGAAGGAAATGCCCAGTTTTAAAAAGAAGCTAATGCTGTATCATCAATCTGTCTGGGTTTGTTTAAATCCTAGGATATAACAAAAGGGTAGAAGCAACTTTGTGCCAGAACACACATCAGAAGATTGTTTATGTGTATTGTTCACAAGCACAGGATGGTTCTACTCCAAAATGCCACTAAAATAGCGTGTTGTTGAGGGTGCTTTTGTTCACCCCTAAAAGCATCCAGCACTGTAATTTGTGGGTGAACTTGTTCCATGCATAAACCTTGAGTGCCCTCTGCTGAGTGCCCTGTATGATGCAGTAACTGCAGTATTTGCTTAATAAAATCACTCTTGATTTCAGAACGAGGTGAATGCAATCAAATGGGACCCATCTGGCATGCTACTAGCATCTTGCTCTGATGACATGACATTAAAGGTAAAACAATTTCCATTCCTGTTGTTCAAAAAGTAAGGACAAAAAATTCTGTCTCTTTTCCAGTCTTTTCCAGAATGATGGTATTGTATCACTTTAAACTCTGCATTAACAGCACTTTCCATTTTGAGGTTTTCATCATTCTGGATTCCAGGTGTGTTATTGCAGGCTAGTGACAGAGCTGGAAACTTACAGAAGACACGGGCAAAAGAGAGCACCTTGCCTGTCACACTGCCACAAAGCAGTATTGCATAACTGTTCTTGCTCTGCTTAAACATCCTGACCCAGTGGTGGCACATCTTTTTGGTGCCCAGTTGCCTGCTGTGTTTTAAAAACCACCATGGTTCAGTATTGTTGTTACCAGTTAAAAATCCTGACCACTGGATTTGGCACAAGAGCTAGTGGTTTGCTATCCTGGCCTCACCTGTTTATAAAAAACCTTCAGTGATGGAGATGGCAAATGCTGCAAATTAAGGCAATTATTCTTCTTCCTTTTCCTTTGTAAATCAGTCCGCTCCAGCTTTTTTCTTCTCTATTTTTGGAATTTATGAGCTTTTCCTATAACTTCTTGGAACATGCTGCCTGTCAGCCATAGAACATGGCTAATCTTTGTGTAGCATTTCCAAAAGCAGTCTCAGGTACAGTGATGGGAATTCAGCATAGGAGCACATCATTCTCATGGTGCAAACTTACAACAACTGAGTTAAATCATTACTACATTTTTGATATCTCTCTGAAATTGACTGACTAAATTTGAGTTATTTTCCCTGCTGTGAGTTCCTTCATCTTACTTTCTCAGTTAGCCAAAGAAAAGAGGTACTAAATTGCCTGTCATCTCTATTGAGCATATTCATCTTGCACTGAAGTATTTGGTCATGTAACACTGCAGAAGCAGCTGACTGTCTTCCATCTTCTGTACTGTTAAAAATATGAGGGAGACAAATGGAGTTCAAGAGGAAAAGGAAAATTTTATCAGCATAAGAGAAAATTGGTGTGTTCTAAGCAGTTGCTGCAATTTTCTTCTTGTTCTTTAAAATAACTGCTGTTGCCGTGTGTAAATAAAGTTCAGGTTAAACTTCTTCAAATAGATAAATTCCTGTGTGAAAATAGTTACAGGCTCTTGGAAGTACAGCAATTCTTTAGTTCTAGTATTGAATAAATACTATTAAATGTGTAACTCCTTCCCCTACTGGAGTTATTTTAATGTATGTGCCAAATTGCTGCATTAATAAATTATATTTATGTGTATTCAGGTGAGTCGAGATCTCAAACAAACAAATGGTAAGAATAACATAGAATTGAAATAATTCAGCTGAGAAGAGATTAATAATGTTGCCATTTTCCTCCTTCATTATTTCTCTGACTCAGATATGGAGTATGAAGCAAGATACCTGTGTACATGATCTTCAGGCTCACAGCAAAGAGATTTACACTATCAAATGGAGCCCTACAGGACCAGGCACCAGCAACCCAAACTCCAACATCATGTTAGCAAGGTAAAAAATATGCCTCTTATTCTTGCCTGCCAAGAAGAAGGATCATCTTTCTGACATGTAACCCCATTGTCACTTTGCCATCAGTCTTCCTGCAGACAATTCCACTAAAAAGTGTGTGTGGATGTAAGTCAGGGGGATGGATACAAAGGGAAAGGATTTGTATTTGAAAAAAAAAGGGAGCAAAGAAAAGAAAATTGAATCATGTGGTGTTTAATTTTTCAGCTGTCTTGATAAAATGGTTGTAAATTTGGCATTGCATTTTCACATCCTGCATCTGGTTGTTAGGAGTGCAAATCTTGAGGCAGGTGCTCCCAAGATATAGGGATCTGGAATGGTTTCTAACTGGAGTCATGCAACTCACCTGTGTGGTTAGAGAAAATTTTGGTGGCCTTCTTAGCTAATAGAGAAAAGCCGGGATAGTCTTTGAAGTTCCACTTGAAAATCTGTGCAAAATTCTTCAAGCTTAGGAAATACATTTACTTGTAGAGTGCCAGTTGATGGTGGTACTGTGGGTTTATCAGATCAGCTCATGGAGTGTGCAGTGTAGGGAGAAGTTGTATTGAAAATGTTTTTTTTACTCCTTAGTCTGGGAGTGAACATGGAAGAACTTGCTTTCTTGGAGTTATTCTTTTAATATTATTTTTAATGCAAAATGTTTCCTTTGCCTTTCTCCAAGCCCACAGATTGGGATTTAAATGGAATGTAGCAAAAAGCATCACTGAAACAAAGTGAAAAGAACCACAGTTCTAGAGAATTATAAAATGCTAATTCATTAAACAGGGTGAATCCATTAGGAGTAAGATCTCCCTGGACCCATTTATCCTATCAATGACAATACATATTTGACCTTCCTGAGTAACAAGAGGTAGAATCTCAAAACTGGGGAGCTTGGCCTTCTTAGGGCTACATAGAGCACACCTAGATAGGCCCTAAGGGTCCTCATACAAGAATTCAGTTCTATAGCTGTAGTTCTTAAGATAAAATACATATAAGCTGTGGTACATTTAAGCTTTTCTGTTTGAAACATTATGTTTTGCTTAGCCAAGGGAAAAAAAAAGCTGTGGTATTCTCTTATAACATTTACAGTATCACAGGACAAATTGATTAACACCCAAATGATTACATTGTCATGTTTGAATGCTTCTTGCAGTGCTTCATTCGATTCCACGGTTCGGCTGTGGGACGTTGACCGAGGAGTCTGCATCCATACGTTAACAAAGCATCAAGAGCCTGTCTACAGTGTAGCTTTTAGTCCTGATGGAAAATACCTAGCCAGTGGGTCCTTTGACAAATGTGTCCATATATGGAATACTCAGGTACTGTTCTGCCTCATGTGAAGCACATCTGGTTTAGATGACACATTAATAGCAAAAGTTTAAATGAAAAATGTGTGTACCTAGGTCATGCATGACCTGCCTGCCAGGGTGAACGTGATTGTATTGGCTGGCACAAATCCATGGCACTTGAGTCACTCTGGTGCAGTGAAGTGACTGCCCAGGACAGTTCTGCTCAGTCTGCTTTGTATGCAAAACCAGTAGCATGCATGAAAATAGGTACCTTGTTTTGGGTCATGAGCTTTCTGAAGCAAAGGTGCAGATCAGAAATAAGGGATACTTTTATTTAGTTACAAACTGAGTTCAGCTGTGAATCTGATGCTCCTGGCTTACGTTTTCTGAAGAGGAGATACAGATACAAAGATGTACAGGCAGGGGACTGGTGATACTCTGGAGAAAAGTGGGACATCATAGTTCCACAGATGTAATTCTGGATACTGGTACCTCACAACCTGAATTAGCAACAAACTTTAGAGGAGAACACATCAACTGAACTCCCAGGCCTTTCCTGTTACAGAGTTGACAAAAACAGATGTCTTGAAAGTCCTGCTGGAGGAGTTTCTGAGTTTCTGGAGGAGCCTGTTGCTCTTCATTACAAAGACCAGTTTCCTAACTGTTTCCTAATCCATTTCCATCACGATATGGAGGTGGCCATAGCTGGGTGATCTGAATAGCTCCCCCTTCTAACGTAGTGCCACATGACAGAGAAAAAGAAGGGGAATTTCTGTATCCAATGTCTGCATGCTGTTTTGCTTTGTAGAGTGGAACTCTAGTACATAGCTACAGAGGCACCGGGGGCATCTTTGAAGTCTGCTGGAACGCTAGAGGAGACAAAGTGGGAGCAAGCGCATCAGACGGATCGGTAAGGATCATCAAACATTGGTTGGAGATTTCTTTTCTGGGGAGCATCAACAAAAAACAGGATGCTCTATTTGCCTCCTGGGGCAGAGCCGAAGGCAGAGACAGCTCGAGACACAAATAAGTAGCTCTGTGTAGTGTATTAAAAATGCTTCTGCTTTGAAAGGCTTTGAATACTAGGAGGTGGTGTTCCTGTCGGAAATGAAGAATGCTTGTAGAATAGGGGAATACTGCTGAAGACAAGAATGACTTTTAAATACATATTTGACAAGAGCAGCAGTAATGTTGTTTCTATCATTATCTGTCAGTTTTAATGAAGAGCAGATCACAGCAATCTCTGTAACAAACAGTTATCCTGGGGCTTTCAGAGTTTGATTCCACAGAAGAATATTCCCATTCTATTGAATAGGAATAGCTAAAGCAGGAAATTTTCAACATGATACCCAAAGATTTTGTCATGTGGTGAAGGAGAAATATTGCCATGGAGATACTGATTATTCCTTACTATTTTTTTCTGTTAATGTCACTTCAAAAAAAAATTCAATTGTAGTATGATCGGCTTGTGCAGGACACACATGGCTGGCTAGCATTACTTTGGAGCAGTGTTTTTCAACTGGCTTTAACAAAGGGAACACCTATAACATGATTCAGTTGGTTGAGCTTAGTAGTGCCATGCCTGGCTCCCAACAGCTGCTCCAAATGGGCTCATGTCCGCTGTCATGCCTGCCAAGCCTGCATCTGTTCTGGCTATATTTCAGATGTGGAAATGGACATTTAGGCAACTGAATAGATCCCATAATCTTATGGCATGTGCCACCAAAATGTTTGTTTGTAAACCAATGAAAGCCCGGATAAATGTTAAATATTTGTGTGGGTTTCACTTGGGCTTTCTACCATGTCAGTTAGTTCCTTTACTTGTGTGCCTGTAAACCAGTTACTTGAGAGAGGCTGGTTTGAAGCTGGGGAGTGTAACATCCAGCTGGCTGGTCCACCTGTGTACAGGGTGCATGAATGGGATTTCCACATCACCTTCACAAATGGTTCTTAACACAAAGTCTTCTCTCTGCAGGTTTGTGTTCTAGATCTGCGGAAGTAAAAGTGAAATGTTTTAGAAGAAATTTCAAATGGACCAGCAGTGAATGTGTGGGGAGAAGCACTCTTCAAAACTATTCTTAACAGCTCCAGAACTGTACAAACTTGAACAAAGTTAGAGTGTACCGTGAAACCAACTCTCCCTGGCCGCAGGTGACTTGTATTTTGTCCGTAACCTTCATCAAGGAGTCAAAACGCAGTCACTTCAGAGGGGGAGGGAATGGTTTCCACCTGGAACATTCAGCCTTGGAAGCATGAAGCCACCAGCTAGGCATTGCACTGTTTGGTTTGCATCTGAGAACTTGCTCTGATGGCTGGGGAAAAAAAAAAGCTGTGCCAAAAAAATTAATAAAAAGGAAAAAAAAAAAAGGAAAAAAAAAGAAAAATGCTGTGATAAACCAAAAGGGAAAAAAAAATCCTCCTCCATCCGGTGTTGTATTTTTTCCTTCCAATTTGGACACTACAGTTGCTCTCCCAAAGGACGTTCAAAGACCAGTTTGTACTGATGAAATGCTCAACTTTGTAATCACAACACTTTCTATTTTCTAGACTACTTTTTTTGTTCAGTGGTTTTTCTATCAGCTGGAATATTACAGCCTGGAGGATCCCAGGCTTAGGATGAAACTTTGTTTTCCTTTTATTTCTCCCTTCCACTCCCAACTTTTCCTTCCTTTTTTTTCTCCTCTTTCTTTTTGCCCCCTTTTTTTTTTCTTTTCCCTGTATGCTCATAGTAGATGCAGCCAGGTGGACATGACAATGAAAATTTTTGACAGACTGCTTCTCCTCTCTTCTATATCTTCCTTTTCCTTTCTTTCTCTCCATTTAAAAGAAAAAAAAATCCTCCGCTTCAGATCTTAGCGTCTCAAGGGCACTTTCAGCAAATTGTGTAATAAGTGCTTTATATAAGAATGCAGTGCTGGGGAAGATTTTTACAGGAGAAAGATGACTTTTAACAGAAAGAACCCAGTGTATTTTTGGAAAAAAATATTTTTTATGTTAAACAGTTTTAAAAGCCTAAAATGGCCACAAAGTGTAAACCAGTTGTGTAATTCAAGCAAAAAGAATGACACAGAGTCCAGGGAACATGAAAGGCGCAGTATCCTTTTTCTCTCCTCTCTCAGAAAGTGCTGTAAGAAAAAACGGTGTTTGAACCAAGGAATACCAGTCCTTTACTAAAGTCCTTTTCCAGCAGCCAGCCATTTACTCAGTCTTATTCCAGTTTTTTATGGCTGTTTGATGATGTCAACTTATTCAAGGAGATTCAAAAGCCTGAGACTATAAATACAGCCTTCATTTTCTCTAGTCTACATTTTTGTTTGTTTTCAGTAAACCAGGAGAAAATGCTTGTGTATCTTCTTTCCTCTAGATAGTTCAGATTTTGACAGAATATGAGTTTGGCTGCCTGTGGCCTTGCTGAGCAGTGCTGTGTTCCACTATTCATCATTCCAGTCAGTCAGTGGGGTTTTACCACTGACTTAATGAGACCAGGTGAACTGAAGTATGTTGACTGCATCTGTCGCTGTTGAAGAATGGACTCTTGCCAAGCTCCTGTCCATCCATGGACCACACACACCAAGAAGAAGGCTCTGCCATTGCAGTGGGTGCTGCTGTCACCATGCGTGTGCTGCATCCTGAAGGGAAAGCTCTGGCTCTGCACTTGGAGGCTCACTTTCTGGCCAGACAGGTTTAGCCTCAAGGGTGTCCTCAGAGTGGTGCTTAGAAGACAATGAATTCATTAGGTGATGACATCATATGTAAGTTCTATCTCAGCATGAAAACCACTGTGGAGCTGTGGGGGATGAAACGATCAGAATGACAATGGAGAGTTCCAAAGCACCACCTATCCCATTTGGACAGGATTTCCTTACTGCAGCCCTGACACCTGCACAGATGTCAGCTGAAGACTGCATTAGTCTAATTGAGGAAATGACGAATGCAAAGGACGCATAGGCAGAGTTTACTGAAAGTGCAGTAAACTGTAAGGCAGCCTTGGAGTGGTGTCAGACACAACTTAGACAGATCCTCAGAACTGGCTGAGTCACACAGGTGTCCTCTCTGCAGCCTAGACTAGGATCTGTAGGAGAGAGTAAAAGGGGCCACAAATCTCTTTAACAGATGTAGAACCTTCCTGCCCAAAGTTGCTGTAATATGTCATCTTCCCCTTGGTTTAACCACAGCTGCTGAAGGTGTGATTTGATCTGAGCAAATCCAGAACCCTTGGGCTGAACTGGCGGTGTGAGACCTGCTGAGCTCCAGGGCATCATCGTGGAATCCTAACACCATCTTTTCTCTGGAGTTCTCTTCTTTGTGTGCTTGCATCTGTGCAGGGATCTTAGTCCTAGTGGAACTAGCCATTGCCAGCTTCAGCTGCATTTCTTAAAGATACACCTTTGCAAAGGAGAAAAGAATGGAAAGAAGTAACTGCTACAAGTGTTAGTCCTGAGGTGAAAACAGTTATGTGGGATTTTGGTTACTAGTTATAGTTAGGCTTGTTTGTAATTTATCTCAAATAATTGGATGCCAGGCAGTATCAAGGATTATTTTTTGGTGTTAAATGCTTTTAATGTGTTGGTTTTAGTTTCTTGCACCAAGAGCATGGCTGTAGATCACCATGTGGCAGTTTTGCACTCTGTTCTAATAACCACATGTACCTGCTAATTTAAAGTCACTACTTTTTTAAAAAAAGGACTTGCTCAAAGAGTCTTGAACTTGAATACAAAGGCCTAATGTGGTTTTATGAAGCACGGTTTGGACAATGATTTGATTGCAGCCATTGTGTGTAAACGGTTAAATTCCTTCACTGCTTTTTGGTGGCATTTCTGAGAATAACAAGCAAAAGTTGTCGGTCTGTGGGAAGGCAGCACTGATGGGGCTCTGGCCTTGCCTCTGTCCCTTGAGTGACACCTGAATAGGCCAGACCTCAGGATTTGAAGAGATTAATTTGCTCAATGCTGCATGACTGGCTAGCTCCGCAGCCCGTGATTCATAGTTGTTCCCAGGATAGCTACTGTAGATAACAGGGCAGTGTCCATCATGCCTGTTCCTTTTTTTCCATTTTTTAAATTGGTCAGAACACCACTTTCCTTGCCTACATGGAGGTAAGAAGCCAAGAGAAACAATATTTGAATATCAATTGGTTTGCAAAGCTCATGTGTGAGAGAGGCTGCTGCTCCAGAAAGTTTTCTATATGGACCATCACAGTTAAAAGCAATGTATATGAGGAGCTAAGAAAATTCACTTTTCTTACCTTTCACAAAATCCTAAAGACTGGAAACTCCTGGAAGATGCTGTAGTAGATAGTTTTCAGCTGAAATGAGAGCTGTTAAAAAGGCAGGAGGTGTAGTTGCAAAGGTTAATGTTAACCTAAGGATGTGGTTTCTTCAGGGCACGGACAGTGGGGAGAGAGGCTTTTGCAGGCTGTAGTTCAAGGTGGATGTCTCAGCCTGGACCTGCAGCACTTTGCTCCAGGGAGCTCTCCCTCCCTTCCAGCAGCAGCGCATTCCCAGGCTGGCAGAGCCGCTCTGTGACTCCCCTGCAATAGAACTGCATGAAGCAACAGCCCAGGGGACTTCATAAGATTTCTTCCTTGAATTTTGTTTATAGTTCTTTGTAACAGAAGAGAAAATGGAAAAGCCTAAGTGACCAAACAGGGTTGTGAAACCATCCAGAGACTTGCTGGATTTTTATTATTGCTGGCTGTCTGGAACTGGCCTGGAAGTGAAAATAACCCAGTTTCTGAAAAACCACTATACTCTGTGGGTTAGAAGGATACTGAATCTTTTATGTAGAAAACACTGGGTCCCTTATGGGGCAATAAAGGGCCCGACTTACAGGGTTATACACACATTAACCCCATGCTACATCTTAGAAATTTCCTTTTAATTTGTTTAAAAAAAAAAAGAAAAAAATAGCTAATTTTAGAGCCAAGTGAAGTGCACTTTGTCAAATGTAAGGGTCTGCTTTGTTTTTGGGTTTCTTTTTCTTTTTCCCTTTTTAATTTTTCCTTTTTTTTTTCCTCTTACTGCCTTTTTAAAAGATGTGGTTCTTTGTCAATTGCAGAAATGTTCTTTCAGCCACTCACTGAAACTCTGAATTCTGGCTTCTGCAGTTTTTATTGTCTGTGTCAGACTTGCAGCCAGACTTGGTTCTCATTTAAGCATTTCCCAGGTTCTGTTGAAACAACATCAGCCCTTATTTTGTTTCTCCCCCACCCACACTTTCTTCAAATTCACCTTGTGTATTGTAGCTCATTTGTTTTAAGGAGAGAATCAACAGATCATATTCAGTGTCTTGAATAAATTGCTATATTTTGATATTAGAGAATTCTGTGCGTGTTGTTCCTTATTCTTTTCTGGCTGTTTTGCATCCTGCACATAAGAGCTGGGGTTGAGTGACTGAAATTGTGATGCAGTGTCACAAGTTGTGATGTGGTGTCACTGGCCTGTGGGTGTTAAAAGACCTTGACCAAGGGTTTGTAGGATTTTGTAATATACAGGGCATGGATGCTTTTGCCTCTAATTTTCTTTACTTTATTACAGATTGCCACAAACACCACACAACTCACCATCAGCAAGTACACCTATAATAAAGAAAGCAAATATGTATATATCTATGTATATACATAGAGCTATTACAGAGAAGTATCTGCAGCATTGGTGTAGCAACAATCAATGATGCAGCAGCAATAAATTCATAGCAACAATCAAATATAGCAGCACCCAATAGTAGTAGCTGATACTGTCCCTTTTTTTCAAGCCTGGCTAGCCTCAGCACCAGTCTCACTCCAGTGGATTCTTTTTGCTCAGCAGTGTCAGCGTGGCAAAGGCAGGAGGATGAAAGGAGGGACTCCAGAGATGTTGGGTCACACGAGTTTATTGGAACTCCTGCGTGCAGCCCTCACCTCGGGTGTCAGCGTGTCCAGAGACCCTGACTGAACCTCGAGGGGAACCTTTTAACGGGGTGTAACACAGGGGGGCTTCAACCAAGGACCAATAAGGTTTGATGGGGAGGTGGCTCATGTCATAAACAAACATATAAAACAACCATACACTGAACATTAAAAGGTGACACTCAGGATCTTGCCCAATCACTCAATGCCTCTCTCAGAATCTTTCAGAAGCAGGGAGAGACCCCCAAAGTGATGGACAAGAGCAGGAGGTTACTTGCCAGGTGTTGGACAGATAACTGTCTTTTGGGGGGAAAACTTAGGGAGAACACAGAACTGTCATTGGGGAGAAGACAGGGAGAAACCAAAAGCGGGTAACAGAAAGGGTACAAGGAACAAACCATTTTACAAAAGAACATTAACTTATGAATTAAACTTAAATTGAAAAATGCACTCCCACAAGTAGCAATTAAGTGTATATATATAAATTACAGGTTACAACTGCGTTGTTACTACAGAGGAAAACTTGGCAGTAATACAACAGCAGATACACTTAGGATAGGATAATTACATGTATAGATGAGACACCAAGCTGTAGATCTCAGAAGGGGCCCTGCCATCCCAGAGATAGGAGGGTAGAACAGGCCAGCCCCAGGCTTGGGCTGAGTGAGGGAACAGTAGAACAACAGGCTTTAGATACAATCCATGTCACAGAGTTTGGAGTCAGCAAGGCTTCCCCAATAATGGTCCAAGTATTTCAGACCTGTGTAGGAAAGGGGCAAGGACGAGCAGTGCAGGAAGAGAGAGAGAAGCTGATTTGGATAGAAAATCATTTCTCTGTCATAGAGGCCTAAGAGGGTACAGGACACCATCATTTCGAGCAGCCAATGGATGTAGTTAATTTCTGATTTTCACCTGGGACACCCAACAGGTTATGATTGCAGTTCTATTTCGGGACTTGTCCTGTGCTTGCAGTTGAAACAGACAATGGAACTTACCAATTCATTCTTTCGCAGGATGTTATTCCCTTTTTCCAGACTATTTTTCAGCTTTTCAGATGATGCTACTATTACTGTTCCTTGGACTTGCACTTTCTGAGGGTATCTCAGGATGTTTCTGGTACCCAGCTGCTTTTCAGAGATGCTAGCTGTGCTTCTCAAGAATGCTTCTGGTCCCCAGGCTCACAGCTCCCAGGCTGGCTGGCAATTTCTCTCCCAGGATTTTGGCAGACTTCTGTTGAGTACTTTTTCCCTTTGAATCAGGTCACCTTTATGGCTGCTCACGTCATGTATTTACTGCTTGATTTTATTTCCTCCCATGCTATGTTTTTTGGAAATTTATACAGCTGGTAAGGAACCAACTTGAGTAAGATTGTGTTGAAGTACTTTTTAAAGTTTCCTTCAAAAATGTTTCCTGAAAAGGAAGTTTCTGTATATAAAATAAATTGGGCTCTAGTTCTGATCAAGGTAAATTGATAATTTTTCTTTTATCCAGCCAGGCTAAAATTCAACCTTGTTTGAGCAGCTGGAAGATTTTTGAAGAACTTCAGAATATTCCACTCAATGTGAAGCTGTCATCATCATCCCCTATCAGGAGCTCCCATGGGCTCCTTTCTCTGCTTTGGGCTCAAGGCACTGACCTGAAAGGATGCAAGGGGAGGGGATTGCTTAGCATTAACAGGCTGAATGTTGTATAGCTTTTGGTTGGGTTTTATTCCACAAAATGGTTTCCGTGGTATCTGGGGGGATTCACCACGAAATGGGGTTCTTGCTTTGTGACCATGTCAGAGGCTGAACCATTGACCTGAGCTAAGGCTGACTGTCCAAAGCCTTCAAAAGGAATTAGTTCTCAGAACAAACACAGTCCTGTGTGTCACATCACCTAGTTCTGAGGTGTTTAAGGACCCAGAGCATTAAGTTAGGATTAATATATAACATCTGGAAGGACAGAGGGGCTAGAAAAGCTGGTGTGCTGATGATGATCACCTCAACACATCACATACTCAAAAAAAGAGAATGCATTCACTTCCATGACACTTGTGTCAGTTCATGTTCTGACATTTGCACAGCACTAATGTCCTCATAACAGCTTCTCAAAATAAAAATATGATAGCTAAGGAGACAGCTATGGTGGGACTGGAGCTTCAGGGGTAGTGCTTTATAAAAGTTCTCACTTTACCTGCTTCCTGAATAAATGCCACGTGATGGTCCTATTTTTAGTCATGTTATTTTCAGGCATGTTTTCAGACAATGTATGACTGTCAAACTAAAATTATAGTTTCGTTTTCCTGCATTTATCCTATATATATTTACTTAGCCTGAAAATTATGTGACAACTCACACTGGAAGCATCCGGCAGTCCTAAACACTTGCTTCTCTAAACACTTGTGTCAGTGTGCAGTACAATAAGGGTACTTGTAGAGCTATTCTGGGAAGTTGTAATATTGCAGCATCTCACTCAGAACAACTCCCTTCCCTGCCATCATTCTGTGTATCATTTCCGGCCAAGGGTGAGATCAGCACTGACCATTAAGAGCACATGCAATTTCATATTGAAGCTCCGTGGTACAAAAAGTAATTTTTAAAGCTTTGAAGTCTTTTAAGTGAAGAAATTAGTCACTTGGCAAGGAATTTTTCATCATTGCTGACTCCATTCCCAATAGGAAGGAAGATCTTTGTTTCCTTAGAGATCGGGGTTTTTTCCATTTCCTTTTGAAAATACTCACAAAACCAAAAAAATACAAAACCTAATAGCTGCAGGAAAGCAGCTATATCCTCTTTCATGGCTGCAAGGTCTAACATCTTTCACCTTCAAAGAAGAAGCCTTGACTTCATCATGTAATTCATTAGTCATTATTTCAATATGAGAGATCAAAAAAGATTCTGCTCATCGCTTTCCTATCCTTCCCATTAAATACTGGGACAAAGTTGACATCTTCGTCCTTCACTAGAGTTATTCATCACAGTCAAATGCACAACAGACAAAAATGGATTTGGTTGCAAAGCACTGCCATTCTGCAGTTCCAAAACTGAGAATTTCCTCTCTAGGCTTCTGAAAATCTGTGCTGTCATCCTGTTGTGTTACAGTTCCTGAAAAATTCTGAATATTTTCTTGAGGGAAAGACAGAAATGTCAGACCCTTAGGAGGGTATTTGAGACATCCTGCAGTCCTTACAGCCATGGTGTCCTGCCAGCTGGACTGAAAAAGTTGTTGAGTGCCTGCAGAGAGTACTGTCGGTGAGTGGGAAGATGACTGAGGGTAGAAAGGTAACAGTGCAGAAGTTACAGGGAAAATATGGCAGCTACTCCCTGGATGGAGTATGGTGAGCATATCTGACCTCCCCCACACAACAGTCTAAGGGGGACTAAATGGAGAATGGAGCAGAGTAGGGACCACAGCCAGGATTTGTCCAAATCTTCACAGAGGAGGGAATTCAGTGGTATTTCCTAGCTGAAAAGCTGCATAGCACCTGAAAAACAAGCGAAATAAAGGAAGCCCTTGAATTAGCAACCATGGCAAAATCCCTCTCCTTGGTTGACATGTCCCCATCCCAAGGTTATCTCAGGTACTGTGCTGACATACCCACCCCAAGGTACCACTGTCCCTCAGTGACTGAGGTGTGTGGCTGAAGTCACTCAATCTCCACCTAAATATAAAGAAATAGTATGAAAGTAAGTTAAGAATGGGAAGAAGTCAGGGAAGTCTGGGGTAACTTCTGGGGTCAGCTGATGGGGTGGACCTGTCTTCTCCCCCACAGGGGATGACTGCTGGGCAAGGTCTGCATTCCATGTGCATGGAATGATTTCTCAAGTTAGGTTTTGTTAGGATTGGAGTTTGTCACTCGATTGCTTTGAATTATATGTTGCTTTGAATATGTTTTTTTCAGTCAGACATGATCCTCAGCAATCCTTGAACCCTGACCTGTCACAGCTTCACTAATAAAGAGTGTTATTCTGTAACCTGTTAATCTGAATCCTTCAAGGGCATTGACAGAGTAATCAAACATTAAGGGCTCGAGAAAATCTCCCCTTTTCACATGACAGGCAACTTTGACTGCCAAGAGAGAGACCTGATGGGAAAAGCCCTCAGCATGGTGTTTCCTTTCTTGAAGCCCTGGACAGTGGCTGCTTGTCAGCTTCTTTCCCAGAGGCTGATTTGGGGAGAATCATGAGAAATTTGTCATCCTCTGTGGAGGAAGGTGAGTGGGTGAATGATTAGACACGGTCATTTCATTGTGCACAAAGGCAGATAGCCTGTGCTTCAGTCAGTTCACACAAACACCCTTTTTTTTTTTTTAATATCCACATTAAAGGCCTAGGTCTCATGACTTGATCAAAGAATACATATCAAAGTGATTTTAAAAGATGTAACCCTTCTAATCCACCAACATTTAGAGTGGCATCCTGACCTAGGTCTGCTTCAGTACAGAGACATTGATGAAGGCTGTAGTAAAAGCTATAAAAATCTTCTCACATACAAGCAGCATAAGTTTTTAAGATAAAATCCTAGATCTCCTATATAGAATGGTAAAAAAATGTGGAAACTGAAGGTGTTGGTGTGGGAAAAACCAGCCCTTCTCATCACTGTACAAGTTCCACCAGCTCCCTGGAGACTGCATTAACTGCATACATCACTGAAGACTCCTCACTAATAAAAAACCCAACATTTCTGTCTGTACAAAACAGCACATTTCTCCTGGTTTTTGGTTTCTGCAGTGGCAGAGATGCAAGCAGGTGGGGAGAGAGGGACTAGTCTGCACAGCTCTAAGCTGAGAACTTGTCTCACAGCTTTTATCACCAAACCTTGCAAAACTTTTACATCAAAAACAACCACCAAAAAACAATAGCCTGATCTATTTCTTGAGCCAAGTCTATTCCAGTAGGAACTGACAGCAGCACCTCTAGCAGAAAAGAAGAAATTTAATTTTATTACATATTGCCACTTGAACCACTCCTTCCCATGTCTGAACCACAAAAAGTTTGGTGCTCATTCCTCCTTTGGTGGAATGATTAGCTGATCAGCGCCCAGAATGAAATTAATTTGAGAGAAAGAAAAAACATCTTGCTTCCTCCTGTACTATTTTGGCCTAATTCATTAGTACTTTCTTTCTCCATGTTATATCCTGCATGCTTTGGGCTGAGGAAGATATTATTGCCCAGCAAGTGCTGTGTCTAGATTTTTTTCTGAAATAGAAGGTGTTGCATGGAAGGTCCATGTTTGGACTTGCCTGTCTCAAATAAATATTATACAGTGGCCTCTTGGAGGCCCATGTAGTAAATCATTGCTTTTGTTGGATGAAATAAAGCCAACCAAACACCCCAACTTTCATTAGAAAATAGCCCTGAAAAACAATTAGAGAAGGCAAAGCACTAGCAATTTTATGAGAAAATGTTGCTGGAATTTTTGATAGTGTTTTTGAATGATATTTGTGAGCAGTGAACTGAATGTTAAAGCTTTATTTTTGTGAAAATTTAGGTTTTCTTCAACAAAATATTTGTTCATCACTTCAGGTACTATCTTCTGGGGTGCTTGTTTTTTAATAAAATGCAATAACGTTTGAAGAAGAAAAACAAAAAAATTCTAAAACAAAACCAAATAATTTATTGTTTATCAATCAGCAGAAACTATGTTTCTATGGATCTAAAACCTAGGGAGCACTTATGTGTGTGTTATGATGTGTGTGAGTGCTGACATTTGAGTTTTTGTGTAGTTGTACCTGAATATTTATCAGTTCCTTTCACAAGTGTCTGCAGAAGCAAGGCAAGAGGCCATCCCTTGATTTCATAGGTATGATTAGAATCTCATCTGGAATAAAGTGAATCCATTAAGTGACTATCTACAGTATGATATCTTCATAAAATAAATGAAGACAGTACATACCATTTTTGTCTCCCAGTAATGTACCAATAAACTAATATTTGAGGATGTTGCCATGAAAAAACAAACAAACAAGCAAGCAAACATTTTTTTTAAGGTTTTACGCACCCAAGACTAACAGGCTGGTGCTCAGGCAGCTCTGCTGACAGGAGCTGATGCCAGGGCAGGCAGCACCCAGACCATCTTTCACAGCCCCACTGGGAGCCCTGAGCACAGGGCTCCCTGGGCTTCCCCTGTAAAAATGCTGCAAACTGGAGCGAGGGGTATCCTACCACCAGGGCCACTATTTCTTGCATTTCTCCCATCTTTTGGCCCAGTGAAGAATTAATTCTGTGAGCAGAGTGGAGGGGCATCAGCTCAGGGATGAGCAGTTACCCCGTTCCCTGTGAGATGATAAAAGACACCTGGAAGAGAGGAACAATTCTCCTTGTGGAGCCTTGTGGCTGCCTCTGTGTCTTCACCTCACCCATTCATGCCTTTCACAGGTTTGCAGTTACTCAACATTGGCCTCATTTCCGGTGAAGTCATGGAACTCCCTAGTGAGAGAGCCCAGCAAACAAGGGTAAAAAACCTCTATTGCACTTGAAGATAATTATAAAAAAGCCTCTTGTCACTGGTAAAATGCATTTTGCTAAGGTAGACATTATCTTTTTCATTTTAAATTCAGATATTAAATTGAAGGAATCTGGGTATACCAGCTTTCAGACTATAAACCCCCTGGGAGCTAAGGAAAAAGCTGCCTTATCTGGCCTCCCCTGTATTGTTCAGGGTGTAATTGCATTCCTAGGGGATGGCTGACTGCCTAACACGAGGCATTAGCAGAGCTGGGTTGTTACCCAGAGCACTTGGTGTGGCTGGGGGAATGCCTCTGATCCTTGGCAAGTCGAGTCTGGTGCCTTGAGGAACGGGCTGGTGAGAAGAATGCTGTGCTCCCTGTCACATGCTGCCACATGACCAGAGGCAGGGTGGAAGGACATTTCATTGCCACATAAAATGTAGTGCTCAGTTGAGTGCTTTTGCTTAAGGAGGGACTTGCAGTTGTTGCATTTTTTTCTCTTTTCCTCCAGGAAATTCACTCCAGATCTGCTGCAGCAGCAAACCAGGAGCAGATGCTCTCATGTGGCTATAGCTGCAATGAATGGCTGCCAGTATTTTCATGTTGTCCTGAGTCTTGGTGCCCTCTGAGAGGGGAGGAGGCTGCAAGGACACCCCACCCAACACAGCTGGTTCCTTACTCTGCACAAAACCAACCTCACCACGTTGTTTTACACCCATGTCTTTAAAATGTGCCTTTTTCAGTAAGCACAGTGACACTCACGGTGTCTTTGGTTCTACAGTTCTCAAGAATTTCCAGGAGGCTCACAGATGCACAAGTGGGTGGGTACCTCTGTGGAGCTACCTGGAGGGCAAGGATCCATTTTTCCTCTGAGTCTCTCTCAGCTATGGAAAAGCTGGTGGAAAAACTAGGATAGGACAAGGCTTCATCAACAAAGGTTGTCTTTATTAACAGACTTGTCATTCTCCCACTCTCCAGAGGAAGGAACACCTCTCAATCTCTCACGGCTCTTCTCCACCCCTTGAGACCCAATTTCCTACCCATAGAATTGAGGACAGAATCTGCCTGACTTTCATCCCAATGTGACACCAGGGCACAAAGAGACCCACGGTGCCCTTGGTACCACCACGTGTCACAAGACAGAGCCCAGGGCAATAGTGAGCCACCACTTCACCAGCCTTCTCATCTCCAGGCACTGGCTTTGCAAGGCCACAAAGGTCACCTGTGGAGAACCCTGGAAGCCTCAAAATCTTCTTGCTGCCCCAAAATGTGATGAAACCCAGTAACTAAGAGATGCTGGAGCAGAAAAAGTCTTCCCATCACTTTCATCACTGAATAGTTTCCCTATAGCTGCATGCTCGAATTTTCTCAGCCTTTTGAACCTTTTGAAAACTTTACCTACAAAATCCCATGTGACTTTAGTGCCCTGAATTTGAGTTTGCTTAGAATTTGAGTCTAAGAGTTTGCTTAGAAAGGTGGAGTAAGAGAACCAACTTTCCATACAGCTCACAGCACATCCTAGGGAATATTAACCAGGAGAACAGATTCATGCCTGCATTCCTGGACTTGACTCTGTTCCCTACTTTCCTTTCAGTAAGATTGCATCTTCAGCTGCCAGTTTCAATGTGCATGTCTGTTCCTTAAAAAATTAATAAGCAGACATCATCTGACCTGTCTCATGTCAACTACCATGGTTTAGTGGTCTTCCTCTGGGATTACTGTAAACTTGAGATTTCATAAAAATTCTAAAAACTTTTTCAGATCAAATAACTACTTATTATGGATACACAGAGGCAAACTTAAGTATAAGTATGGTTATCCAGGGGATGGGGGGATCACATTTAACATTTCACTTTCTAGCTTCATGTATTTGGTTTATCAGAAGAAGGGCTTAACGAGAGATGTAGTTAGGATTTTCTTATTCAGACATGTGGTGCACTTCATAAATGTAGAGCTGTGGTATGCAAGAAATCTGCCTACTCACATTGTTTATTATTTTATTAGTGCTCATATTTCAGCTTTGCAATTAGCCTGAACATCTGGCCAAATAAAATAGTAATTAAATGTATGAGGCTGGCAGGTCAAATACAGTTCCATATGTCCTCTTCCACCAACAGAAAACAGCCAGGAGTGTTTAAGAAAGTATTGTAGGATGTGAGAAGGCACTTCTCCCAGAAGTTTTCATTTTATCTTTGAGCGCTTAAAAATAAGTTCTGGTGAATACAGAAAGAACTTACTGTGTGTGGTTGGATTTGATAAGCTAGCTGGTAGGCCAGGAAAGTGTTTAATATGGGCAATACCACCCTGTACATAAAGATATCCTCTTTATGTGATTCCACTGCACTAATTGTATTTCAGTGAATGGATTCAACTACCTTTTTATTTTAATTAACATTTTTTCCCTTTGATAAATTCAGGAAGGCTTTGTTGTGCTCTAATACACCCAAAATACAAGAAGCTGTAGTTGACAGCTTCTGTACACATGAAACAACACTTTAGCTACATATATTTTATTAGACAGTATCTGATCCAGTTTTATTTCTGTTTACTTCTCCTCAGAGTCACACCTTGCTGTTCTGGAGGAGCAGCTGCCCTCCTGCTCTAGGAGGGAAGAGCTGTGTGACTGTGGGAATGAGTCCCTCCCACTGTGTAAGATGAAGGCCACAGACTCTGACTGCACTGATGGACTTCAGTATTGACAAGAGCTCTTCCTTGTTAACCCAAGCCATGTTTGAAACACATCTCAGAAAACAAATATGCAGGCACTCTGCAAGCACTTCCCACATCACCAGGGCAGCTCTCATGACAACTGAAGCAGATACAAATCATCATCAGAATGAAAGCTAGGATGTTTTTCTGTGTGCTGATAAGCACAAGGGTCTCTCAGCAGTGGGTGGCACACTGAAGAAGGCAGTGGTGGTGTTGGTGTCAGGGCTGTGCTGTCCAGGATGTGGTGTCTGTAGTTTGCCCTTGCTGACCCTTGGAGGACACAATTTCCCTCCAAATGGAGCTGGCTGTGGTAGCCTGTGGCTGCTCCCTCACATGCAGCAAGCACATGGAGTGGAGACAGTCAGGAGATGGACCTCAAAAATATATTCCTGGCGGGAAGTGAGGGGCATTTGCTGCAATCCTTGAAGAAGGCAATGCATTGTCTGATTCGTTGAACGGTGAGGCAAGAACAAGGTTTGTGTGAGGTGAAATCAAACGCGGTCATGGGTACACATGAGTAGAATCAATTACCATCCAATTTTAAACTGTGAAGGAATGCCTCCTGTACATCCACTGGAGCATAGGAACAGCAGGTAAGGAGGCTATCCTCACACATACTTCTTTTGTAAGTCAAAACCCACTGTGAGTGTGCTCTGCAATGCCCCATATCAGTTTATAGATACATCAAAATTAGGTCAGTTTTCTTTCTTAGGCCCTCAGATGAGTCCTCATTTTTCCTGATGACATCCCACTAGATTACTAATACACAGACACACCATACTCACTCTGATGACAACCTTGAAAGAACAAGAAAAGGAGAGGAACAAAGCCCGGCCCTTGCAGAATGCTGTCCCTGAAAAGGAGTGCTCCAGTGCCAGCGGCCACCTGGCACTGCTCAGGGGCTGCTCACAGCTTTGGGGGCAGGACTGGGGCATCCCATCTGTCCCTGTCCCACACAAATGCCCTGGAGCAGGGAAGGGAGGGAGGGATTAGTCCTTCAACCATCTCACAGGGCCTCTTCCTGCAGCCTGTCACCTCCCAAGCACTTTCGTGCCACATAATTATTCCAGCGAAGCCAGAGACTGTTTATTTTGTTTTAAGGTTTTGCAGCTTGGTCCACACCACAGCATATGAAAAGGTTTACTAACAATTCCACCTCCACCTTTTTCCTGCTCTTTTGACCCCAGTTGTGACGAGTACTGCACTGAAAAATGGTCTCTGTTTCAAAAGGCTCAGTATAATCTCCTCATAAGTCCATGTGCTGTCTCTTCATACTTTGGTAGGTAACAAATGACTGTGATGAAAAGAAAGGGTCTGGTGATCTGCCAGTAGTTCTGACAAAGAGAGCAACAATAAAAAGCCATAAAGCCATAAAGGTTTCCAAAGGGCACAGTGTAAAAGACTTGCTACAAACCGACATTGCTCTGTAATAGTTGTAATAGATCTGCCTTAATAGTTGTCCAATCATCACTTAACACCTTTGTATCAAACAATTAGCTCAAGAAGCTGATTTATTTTAATTAGTCAGCCAATATTTTTCAGTATTGTTTCTGCTGATCCTGAATGTCTAACCTTCCTGGAACTTCCCTGAGTAACCCAGGAAGTTAAGCTTCATGTTATTTTTGCATTAACCTTTCAGCTGCCTTAAATTTTTTTTATTATTATTATTATTTTAAATTTTTTTAACAATAGCTGAAACTGAACTGTGCTTAAAAAGCAAGGTGGAAACACCCAGGAAACTTCAGCCAAAGTGGATGTGAGCAGGATTTAAAGTCCAGCCCTGGTCACATGCTGGAGAAGAGAAGGGCAATTACTTTGGCTCAAGGGATTTCCACCTTGCCATCAGTCGAACTGTGCTGTAAACAGCTTCCAGCACAACCAGACAAATCATATTACTTCTGCTTTTGATATGAAGTCAAAAGCTTAGCGTAGACATGGTCATCATTGTTTCTTAACTTTCAACCAATCTGGGGAATTATGTGGATGTAGGTACCTAGACGCACAAAAAGAGGTGTATTTGAGAAGGAAAATGGATTTAATGTCTCATTCAGCACATGATGGTATAAAACAGAGTACTCCTCAGAGAAGGGATTATTGATTGTACTTGTTTTGTTTTATGATGAGCATTCAAAGTGTGGAAGTGTTTTATGCAAATGTTATTTCTTAATGCACCTGCCCCAGCAGTCACGCTCCTGTTGGATAAGTATGCATAAAGATCAGACTGAATCCATACTAAAAAATAATTTGAAGCTTTATTTTTTCTTGAACATAGTGTGAACTGGAGTCTTTGTTCTGAAGTGTTTGTGGAGCCTGTGCTGGGCTCAATTTTTTAAAAATAAAGTCTTTCAGCTCCCTAGATAAAACCACACCAAAAATTCACATGCACAAGCTGAAAGAAGACTATGTCAGTGAGCGTCTAAACAGGAAATATCTGTGCTTAACTCAGAGTCTGCTGTCACTAATGCTTTACCAGACTGTAAAGGCTGGAAATCATGGTGCCTCAGAAATCCTTGAGCTGTAAATCTGGGTGAGGAATTTTATGCTGAGCAAGACAAGCAAAGCAACACATTTAAAAACCCAACATATGAATGGTCCATTTATTTCAACAAAAGACTCTTCTACCATAAGGGGGTTACAAGAGAGATTAAAACAAAATGAATGAAAATCAATCATAAGTAACAAATATCTTTGCAGAGATATACTCCTGCTGAAAAAGGTTCAAGCCTTTATACCTGTTTACATGGTAAATGTAAAACAAATTAAAACATAAACCATACCTCTCTGTCTCACACTGTCTCTCACACAGTGTCACAAGTTACAGGAAGTGACACCAAGCCATTGAGCACAAACCTAATTCCAGAGTACACAATGATTCACACACTGACCAGTATTGTGAGTATGGACAATGTGAAAAGTTACATCCAGGAGAAGTTAGATCCAGCTCTGCACATAAAAACTACCAGCCCTGATAGATGGGAGAACTTCTGATTAATCTCTCGTCACTGCTGGTGTTACCTTCAGACAACATGCTTATGGCCTCATCAGTCTGCTGGCTGTCAGTTGTTGAGATCTTCTTGGAATCATGGATGCTGCTTTGGTAGTTCACTGGTGCAGGATAGGCATTTTCCCCCACTGTTGACGAGGACAGAGATTCCCAGGGTATTTCTCTTTTTCGCCATTTCAGGTCCACCCTCCATCCTGTCCAGCCATAGAAAGCTAATGTGAAGAGAAAGCCCTGCATGGGATTAAGCACCCCCTAGGAAAGAGAAGTGCAACAGGAGTTACACCAGCAAGGAAGGCTTCATTCTTAACTCCAGCAAAATTATTTGCATGTATTAAAAACTTTCCTTTCACTGAATGATTGCTGACTTTAAAATACGCTATTTGCATGCAAAGAAAAATTTTGCCATCACAGACACAAACAAGTAAGAGAAAAACACCATGACCTGTTTTCCAAAATGCTGAGGCCAAAACAGTAAGCAGTAAGCATGAAATGATTTTCTAGCATGAAGTTTAGCCAGTCAATCCCTTGGTGTGTTTTTAACTTTCCCCCACAAGCTCTAGACTTTTTTATTCACAAAAGCACATATATTTTTCATTATAAGCCAAGTCAAATATATGACAGGAGACACTAGCATAGACAGTCAAACTTTTAAAAATAGCAGGAATTGATCTGTCTGGAATTGCTTCAGATTCTTGAGCCAGTGAAAATGTCCATCAAAGTGTGATGGAAAAATGGGGAGAGGCACTGAAAATGAAACTCCCAAGTGATCACCAAAAAATTTGTCTCTGTTCCCAGTGCCATGAGAGGCTTAACCAATTGATGGCTTTTGATGCTTCTATTTTTCTCATAGGAAAAGAAGGAAATTATTTTTACAGCCAGTTTAAAATATAGGTCAGTCCCCAGACTTGACCTCTTATTCTCCAGGTGAGCGAGAGCAAGGTCACATGAATGTTTTCACTCCTTGTCAGAGAAGGAGGAAAAGGAGGTTGTATCACATCAGTTGCATCACTTAATCCTTCAATACCAAACTGCTCAAATGCTTAATTACACAAACCATGCTCAGGCCTTACATCTATTTAACAATTCCAGAACAAATACTCTAGGAAAATGAACCTGCACTGTCACCTCTGAAAAATCCCTTGTCAAATATTCTAATAAGAGAAAAGAGGCTACAGTAAGAGACCAGCATTTCACAGCTATTTTTTGGTGCCTTGTGTGAATGATTTTTCACCTATTTGTTCCCAAATAATGATCCAAATGTCATGACATAAGATGCAATCATTCTTTATAATAATAAAAACAAAACCTAGTTGCAAACAGAGAACTTCCATTAAATGCCCATTTAATTGGGAAACCTTCAGGAACTGTGAGCTAAAACTTGCAGCTTGCATTATGGCAGAGTTTTAGCAAGGTTAGACTAGAAAGCTATCTGTTATCTGAAAGCTATCTGTTCTGAATCTTAAAATGGGTAGTGATCTCTCACAGAGAGAATGCATACTCCAGTAAATGGGAGAAAGAGTTGGCCTCTAGGCTATTTTTGGCAAAGATTACATGTGAAAAGAACTCCCATTGACAGCTCATTCCTTTCTCTTACACAGTGCTTTTCTTCCTTGATTTTCAGTGTTTATATCCCTCAAAATCATAAACCCCACACTATACTGGTGTTGTTCCACCGGTGTTACAGCAGTGATTTCTAAGACTAAGCAATGTCACAGCTGACGCACCATTATAATCCAGGTGATCAGTGCAGCAGTTCTGATGTTTTTCAGGGGCATTTCATTGATATCTGGCTGCATTTCGAGATAGAACAAAAGGGTCTCGTTGATGATATTGGATGACCAGCTATGGGAGGAGAAAAGAAGAAAAGGACAGTTACACATGGATGTGCATGTAAAATACATTACACCTTCAAATTATAGAAAATAAAAAAACTCCACAGTAAGGTTTTTAAATCATAGAATCATTAAGGGTAGAAAAGACCTCTAGGAGGATCAAGTCCAAGATGGTTGGATTTCTTGTTAAATCTCAATCTGAAGGGACCAGTAGGTCTATGAGATCGTGATCAAGGACCGGGCACCTACCTACTCACCCAGGCCTAGACAATATAAATCAATATAAGAAAAAACCTCTGATAATTTCAACTTGCTGCAGAACAGTAAATTGAAGAATAAAACTGAGATGAGAAGGAAGTGTGATCCATAATGGGAATATCATGAATGCTGACTTCTTTCACTCATGCCTTAGAAGAGTTGTGCTCACAGATACACACACGTTGTTGTAAAAGGCTGCAGGATTTCCAGCTGGAGTTAGAATTTCAGGCGTAAAGAGTTCCAAAATGTCCATTAAAAAACCACCAAAAAGCAACACAAAAGATGACTTTTGAAACCTTGAAAATGCTAAAAATTATTTTGAATAAAGGTAATATCTGTTTCCAAATAAGGATGTGTACAATCACGCCTCATTCATTGAAAGAAACTGAGTATGTTCTACACTAAATAGAGATTATAGCAAATGGCTGTAAATTCCTGTGACATCTAAATAGTGAGAGAAACATTTCTTTATAGTTGTACTGCAGGTTCAGAAAAGAAACCATCAGCATTCACGTCATACTTTCTAAGGGGTTTTATGTCTGTCCTTTGCACAATTATATTTTTATCACAATGTAAAACCTTCTGCTCTCCGCTCCCAAATCTGTAGGCATTTCTTCTATCCTATGTTGCCCCTGCTGTCTTTGACTAAAGCATTCCATATTTGACTTCTGGAATGGAAGGAAATTTTCACTATGCTTCTGAGATGAGACTGGCTCAGTCTTTCCCTCCAGTAACCTTTGAGAAACTTTTTGCACTCCAGAGCTTATGTTTTATTAGAGCAAAATTCTAAACCAGAGCTGTGATTTTATTTTTTATTAGGAAAGCCCAGAATGAGACAGAATGGAAATAAACAAATGTCCCCACAATGTCCATGGGAAATTGGCCTTTCCTTTCATGCTTATTCCCAGATAATCAAGCTGGCCACCATCCCTTAGGTTGCAATGCACTTCTGTGGTGCCTCTGGCCTCTTTCTTTCCACAGCCCTGGGAGCTTGGCTGAATCTCTGCTCCTTATTATTTCAGCAATTTCCAGGAAGCCGTGCTGCAGGATCCTTCTCTGCTGTCTCTCACTCCCTCCTCTGCTGGCTACCCCACCCTTCACATTGGAAACTCCACTTCCAAGCCAAGCGGACTGTTATACCCCCAAAAAAGACAATCATTTCCTTTCAGAGCACTTCAGTAGACAGCAGCCAAGAGAAGATAAAAGAGGCAGCCTTTCTCCCTGCTCAGCCTTTTAAAGCAATGTAACATGCATTAATACACCTGTGTATAAAGAAGTGAAGTGTGATGTAGAGACTGCTAAGTTTGGCCACTTCATTTCACTACTCCAGAACCATTTCTTCTTGTCCCACTCTTCTCCTCCCTCTCTCTTTTCTTTCCTATGCCAAAGTATTATTTTCATGGGGGAAAATAGAATATTTTTAAAAAGGATTAAACAATAAGAAATTTCACACACAATCCTATGGAGTTTTCTTCTCTGGCATTTCCTCATTTTCCAGTCAATATCCATGTTTTTCTCAGACACTTGGAAACTGCAGAGCACAGAGGTGGCTGCATTGTATGATCATAGTCAGAGCCATGAAGCCAGCCTTAGAAGCATATTTTTTGTAGGTCCTCAGTGATGTGTTTGGTGCCAAGTGGTTCTGAGAAATGTTGATTACAGAAAGCCATCTATCAGCCCACAGAGCTGGGAGCCTGCTGTACCAGACAGCTTCAGTCGATGCCCAACCTATTGGGAATTTTTTGCTATTGTTTCTTGTTGCTTTTGCTTTTCTGTTGGTTAAACATTTTATCATTTCCTCACAGCCTTGTGATGTCACAGGAGTGATTCAGCTCCTTTGTGAACTAGTTTAGAACTGCTTCTTCCTTAGATACCTTCCCTTTCAAGCATAAAGACAAACAAATAAAGCAACCCATTAGTCTTTACTCCTGTCCCTGACTCTCTCCCCCTGGGAAAAAGGCACTTTAAAACAAAATAATGCACCTCTTACCAAATAACAAATACCAGCATAATTTTGAAGAAGCGCATCTGGATCTCTGTCCCTAGACGTCTTTCATTCTCTGTGTAAATCCCTTGTCTCCCTTTCAGTAAGGAGGCAACTGAAAAGTATACAATTATGTTCATTAATATGGGCACATCTTGTTAGTTTAGGCACAAAAATCCAGAAGATAGAGGCCTGAAAGAGGGAACAAAGGAATGGATGGATTTGTGTCCAGCAGCTGTTCAGAAGCTGGAAGGACCATTTTCAAGGAATGTCACATATAGCCTAATACTAAAGGAAAATAAGTACACACAACTGGATTCCTAAAATGAAAGAAATCCCACTAATTTTTTTCTTTCAATCCCACTGAAAGTATGAAATAGTATGGTCAACATAATTCTATTTTTTAACAAAATATAGCATGTACCTTCTATATATAATGTGTGATATGATTATATACTTATTATGTGATGTTTAAATAGAATCTTCTATCCTATTATGCACATTGTTTTTCATTGTGTCATTGATGGAGCATTAGCTACATCTCAAATTTGAAAATGGATTGTTAGCAAAAAAATTTATGCCACATGCTGTTCAGATATCACAAGAAATATATAAATGCAGAAACAAATATACAAAGAACAACTCTTAATGGGAATAACTTTTTAAAATAAAAACTGCTCCTTTGAAAATGAGTATGGCTGAGGGACAGAGGATGGATGGGATAAAGACTGAACTGACAATACTTGATTTTCTCCAGCTTTTGTATATAATTAATGTGTAGATAAATTCAAGTACTGCAAACATCTAGCAATGATCATATTACATGCAAAGAATGCATTGAATCCATGGCTCTTTTTCAGCCTAACTTCTTCCAAGCACTGGATAATAAATTGAAATGGAATGTCAAGATCCCATCTGAGTTGTGTACCATTTCCATTTGTTTCATAATCTCAGAATCAGAGGTGACAAAATTCTGATCACATTTTATTAAATTTTTTGCTCTAGGGCTGCCAAGAAGTTAAATCAACTCTCAGATCTCACCAACTAGAGTAAGTTATGTTCCTAAGTCGAGGTTGGTACCAAAACTACAGTAGAGTTAAACATCCAGTGTACATTGTCTCAAAAGCTTTAAATCAAGGAACATGGAAACATGCTGGCCCATCTGCAGTTAGAGGTTAATAAGAGAATACCTTGTGTGTCACTAGATGTGTCTCTAGGGCAAATTCCCCATCAAAATGGTGCCTTCAGTTCAATAGGCAACTGCTTCCCACCCTTAGCTGCATCTTTATAATTTAACAAGGAGCTGCCACAAATCACTGAGTACAAAGCCATGACTTTCTACAGTAAAATGTTGCTAAATGACACAGACTGATTGATGCTGGCCATTAGGAACATACCTGCTGATACTGTCCTCCTAAACAGGATTGGGTTGGCCACAAGCACTAGCAGGAGTGGGGCATAGGTTGTGATGTAATGTGGGATTGCATGTTCCAAACCATTTTCACAGCTGAGAAGAAATCATTAAAAGATCATGCATTTTTTCCCCACAGCTCACTTTTCTGGCTATTCTATCTATGTCACTTTTAACTTAAAACGAAAAAAAAAGGAATAAAGCAAACAGATGCAAAAATTTTAATTCATAGACCTTTACCTTCACATGGGACATAAAGTTGATTTTAAACAAGCACTGTCTGGGATTTTTTCTCAAATTGAAAGGAAAGCTAAAACCAGGAGTGGGAGAAGGGTGGCTCATAGCAGAAGATGCATTGCAGCATGCCCAAGTGCCTGTATGGCCTGGCATATTTCCTCAGGGCCCCCTGAAGCCCAGGCAGGTATTTTGAGCACAATCACTGACACAGTGGAACATCCTCATCGAATATCAAAATGCTCAACTTTTGAATGCCTGTCCCTAAAGGTGGCCAAAAGATATCCAAATGACCAGAGAGTGCCACAGTTTCCCAGTCTGTTTCCAGAGCCTGCTTACCTGGAGAGAGAAGGGTAGTAGAGCAGAGCAATGCCCTCCACGCAGAGCATCACCGCAAGGCCCCAGGTCATCATGTGGTACAGCACAATCGTACTGCAAGCACCAAACATGACAGGCACAATTAAAGATGTCGAAGCTTGCACTTCCCACATTGCAAGGTAAAAATAGGACCCTCACTGAAAAAGAGCTTTACAGACAGGAAATGGTGCAGAGCAACCCTGGCAGTACATTAAACTAGGAAAGCAGGTGGGTGGGGGCAGTCCTTCAGAAAAAGAATGTGCCAAAATATTTATACAGGCTTGCACGTGGAAGTCCTGTCCTCTCCAGCTTGTAGGATGGAGGCAACAAGACTTCTTCCCTACCCTTATTATTGAGAAGGAACCCCTGCATCTTTCATTTCTCCTGTAGAGAGCAAGGAAGCAGATTAAAATTTAAGAATGGAGCTGAACAGTCATATAAACCATTCTTTCGTGATTTGAAGAAAATAATGTTTAACTTTCAGAGCTGGATAGTGTTCCTGTCTTAGGGAGATTAGTATCTGTGTTTGTAGAAAGTCTTTTGATATTTACTCTGATCTCAGAATCAAGCCCAAACGCACATTATTTTTTTGGTTAACAGGAATGGGGGAAGGAGGCAAGTCCCAGCTGTTTGACTAGAACTGTGGGACTTTACAAAATCAGGTTTATCCTCAACAGTCTAAAGTTAACTCAAAAAAACTCATTTTGGTTACATCTGCAGAAGAACCATATCATTAGTACCTGACTGTTCTGTATCATCTGGGAACAGAGTCATGTAATTCCACTTTTATCAGTAGCAACTGAAGGCTATTTTGCTCTCCTAACAACCAACTTAGAAACATCTGTTTTTTTCTGTCTGGCATTAAAGCATGGTACTTTCCAAAGGGTTTAGGTTCCTCTTTCACAGGCATTGCAGAAAAATATATGATAAATACATATTTTTCTTCTGAGGAATTTTAAAAGTGTGATCAGAAGGGTAATAATGACCACAATCACTGAGAAATGGATAAAATAAAAAATCAGAAAGAAAGGAAAAAAAGGGAATTAACTATATGAAATTGACTGTATGAATTTGTCACTTCCCCCCTCCAAACTTTCCACTTTCAGGATAACACTATTTTTTTTCTGAAGAATCAATTTCAGATGCAGGGTAGGGACAAAAATAGTCATCTCACTGCCATAAAGTTTATAGCCCACAATTTTCCATATTTTTCCAAAGGTTAAATGAATTCAGTTACATTTAAATTCAAGTCAGACATAAATCAGTATCTGAGCATTGCCCTGGCAATTTAAGCACTTAGAACACCACTCATCCCTATCATTACCTGGTAACTATATGAGCATCAGATGGTTGTACAAGACTCACTTACACTCTTAGGCAGCTGCAAACAGAGACATACAGTGTTGGAGGGAAAAAAGACACCAAACAATTTCAGAGCTTTAGCTCTGGTACCTCAGTCCAGCTGATCTTCTCACCACCAAGTAAGAATCAACAGCATAGCAGAACAACCACCAGAAGCCAGCGCTATATAACAGCTGGATCCACATCTGGAGGAGAAAGAAGTGCCAAATGTCACAGCTGCTTCTCCAGTACCACTAGGGCAGGAAAGGGACTCAAACCTTTGGCCTGGTGATTTGTTCTTTAAATGTGTGTATATTCCAAATGAGATTATGAACTGAGAAATCTTACTCAAAATCACAGGAACGGCATTGTTGTAGCCTATGGGTCAAGCCGTAGGTAAATTGAACAGCATTTGCTTTCACATTTTATTTTCTGATTTAGAAAACCTGTCATTTACCTCTCTGTTCCTAACCTGAACATGGCAAGTGAAGCCCAAAGAAATTTATAGTGAGGATATTTTAATTTTAGGTTAAAATTTCAGTTGTTTCTCAGAAGCTGAGGCACAAAAATATAACTGAGGTCAGTCATAACCACAGTGTGCCTACGCATTTGTGGGTACTGCATGTGATGGTGTTTTCTCCATACACAAGATGGTTATCAAGAAAAAAACTCATTAATGAGAAAATCACCCACTGTCTGGAAGAATATCCCTACTGAACTGACTTATTTCTTCATTAAAAATCCAAAGGAAACAGGTTCAAGTCAAGCTAAATTCCACAGCATTCTTGAGTTGACCCTATGCATTTTTCCCATGAGCTTATATAAGAAAAGTGACCTTTCTTTGCCACTGTATATAAATTCCACATTTCTTCCCCATAGGAGATGGCTCTTTGTGATAGTCAGGGAGTGTTTTAATATTCATGTTATCTTCCCTCCAAGCTGTCTTTCAGTTTTTATCTGAATATCCTTTATCACAGCTCCATGGTAGCATCATTTTACATCTGGAAATCAACATACTTGTTACTAAGCCAAACGCTGGTGAATAGACCTAGCACCCCTTCCTCCAAAAGGCAAATCAAACTGGGAAATATTTCCTTTCACCACGGGTGTAGACCCTACCTCTAGTAATTTGTGGCATGAATTATTCAGTATTTAATTCAAACACCATGACATTTCCCTAGTGCACAGGAGCAGAAAATAAAATCCCAGTCTTCCTTCTAACACACTTTACCCATAGCAGTCAGCATGTAACTTCATCATCACATTTACATATTTGCTGCAGTTGAAAAATGCACAATTTACTACCCATACACACACATATACAAAAATAAACTGCAGTGTCTTTCCAGAAAATCCAACACAGACAAAACTGTCTCCAAAAATAATATAAATCAGATGCACTTAAACCCTAAAGCTTCATATGATATCTTACTTTTTAGCAAAATGACACATCTTGCTGCAGCGCCTGAAAGGGACCCCCTCTGCAAACCATTGAAGGAAAATGTCTAAAAGTTTCACTGTTTGGAGTTTATATAGGCTTGTGGTTAAGAGAAATAAAACAATAGTACTAAAAGAAAAATAAAATAGAATTGGAAACATTTTATTAACTCACATGAGAATACATTAGGGGAAATGAGTGGAAGAAGGGCTACTTTTCATTCCAATATAGTTGAATCTAAATTTAAAATGACTCAAATTACAGCATTTTCCTGGAGCACAAGTAAGGGAAAATAAAAATTGTGGTAGACCACTATGCTGCTCACCATCTAACCTGAAATTCAAGTGAAAAACAAACAGTCTGCATACTGTCACATTTAAAAATACATTTTTAAGGGCTATGGGGCAGAAAGTGAAACATGAGGAGGAATGGGTTTTGAGTAGGACATTTTTGGTGCAAGATACTGAGATTGCTGGTTATTTCTCAAAGAAAAAACAACAACATTTGCATCTGATAAGCGAAACTGAAAGATGTGTGATAGAATTGAGAATTGATAGATGTATACAATTTATATTTGTGTCATGGCACAAAGCTATCCTGCTTGAAACTGCTTTTATATAGGCATATAAAGCACGGTGGGTTCAATTTGGTACATATTGCTTTATTTTAAAACTACTGGAGCTGAATAATTTTACTTACATGCAACCTATCCCCTTCTACATTGTAAACTCTGAATTGCAAAGCTAATACTGCTATTGCTCATGTATTAATTCATTGAGGACCCCACACTCCTATTACATGTGGGCAAATTGATGATTTGTCTTACTTGTTATTCCCAATGTTTTGGTAAAAATTGTGGCCATTATTCTTGTACAGTAAGTTCAAATTATATTTCTCAGCATTTTGATTGTAAAATTTGGAACTGGGAGTTTCAATCTATACTTTTGAAATGCATTTGCATTTTCTTATTCTTGCATTTTAATCCAGAAGATACTTAATTAGACTTGGCCAGATGCAGTCATTGAGATGCAGCCCAGCAATCTGAGCTGAAACCCCTCATGGCAGGGACAGACCTGCCAGATTTGTGGCTTTGTGTATATTTATCCTGTTGTCCCTCTGTGTCCAAAACACACACTCTTATGCCACAAAAGCTAATTTGAGCTACCCAAGTTGCTGGTTTCAGGAGGTCACTGGTGCCACCACACAGGCTGCAGTTTCTGACAGAGAAGATGGACAGATAACCTCACATTGCCAGTGCAACGGAGCCACTGGGGCATTGGTGGTGCTGTGCCAGCACAAACCCAAACAATTTTGGGGTTGCTTATATCCTTTTGGTCCCACGTCCCTGACGGGGTGTACTCCACTCTCCCGGCATCCCAGTGAATACCGCAGAACTCAGGGATCAGTTTGACCCAACACCCTGCCAGCCTGGACCCAGCCTCACACAGGGAGGCATGAATGCACTCGCAGGGGTGTGACAGAGGCTGAAACCATCATAGCCAGGCTCTGACTCACAGCCACGTTTCCTTTTGGACACAGCAGTTTTCCTTTCAGATTCCCCCTGTGGAGGGACTCTTAATTGGGAGCAGAAGAAAGCAGGGGATGATCTCTGCACCTACCGCGCTCCCCACACAGAAAGTGGATGGCCACACGTCAGTCCCATTCATCACAGAAATGTTAGCTATGAATCCCGGGAAGCCCAGCCATACACTTGACCTGAAGATCATACCTAAAGAAAAAAAAAAATGTATTAATGATTTGAATCTGCTGGTGTGATTTGAGTCACATGCTTTTCCCTGACCACATATTTCACATCGCAGCCCAGATTTGGTGTGTCTGCAGGAAGGCGACGGCTGCAGAGGAGCACAGCAGGGACAACTGTGCTATTTAAATGTCAGGGTAATCATTCAGGGGGAGTAGCCCCAAGAGTCGGAAGCTGCTGGAACTTAAAACGTTACATAGATTAGAATCTCACTGACTTAGAGATGCTGTCACATGCTTCCCTAACATAAACTGGGTAGCATTTAACAGATTCACATAAAACACTACATAACTATTTACCATCATACACTGATATTTGCTTCTCTATAAAATCCCCCATTGCAGAAAAAGTTATTTTTCACTTTTCTCTGCCTTCATTTTACAAGCAGCCCTTTTCCTCTGTCACAGGATGGAGCAAAGCAGCGCTTCTGAATTAGATAACAACAATGCTCTTTTTAAAAATGAACTTAGAGTTTGTTAGTGACATTTTCTGGGTTTGCTTGAAATAAAGCACCAACAGGAAACAGAACAAAATGACCAGGTTTCCCACCAAGAATGACCTGTTTTCCACCCAGCAAAGTGAGTTTAGTACAAAAACAACAATGGATAATTAATTTGAGTTTGCCAGTGAAAGAAGAAGGGAGAAAAATAACTTTATCTATTGTTGGCCTCATCTGACTGAAAGGACCTTTTCCAGGTGCATGTACATATATATTTTCCATATCCCTTTCGTTACTTTCTTTATAATCTTTGGTTTAGTATTGGTACTTATTAGGTACTGTGAGAGAACCTGGCTGGGTGTGAAAGGGGAGAAGACCTGAAACATAAAGACACACAGACACACAGATATACACACAGCCCCCAGCAGTGAGACAAAACAGCACTGCTTCTATTACCTAATGTGAGGGGGGGAAATGCTACTGTACAAACAAAATTGTCCTGTATTTTCATAGCACGTATCATGATAATTTATACCAAATTTCACAGTAAATGACTGATGGGAAAAATTACCAAATGACTGATGGGACAGCTCAGGACGTACTAATTTCATTTTGACTCATGCATTCCATTTTAGTGTCCACTGGTTTATTCCTCCAGACTATCAGCCAGGGTCTGGGCAGCAGGTTGCCCTTGATAAGGTAGCTTTACTAACATTTCAAAACTCTGTGTCCAGCATGATCTCTGTGCAGCTGCAAGTCAAACTCATTTTCTGTCAGTGTGATATGCCCAGAGAAGCAGCTGGCACATGAACAAGAGGCACACTTGGTCTGAAAGGATTTGAGGTGTAGAGGACAGTGGTTTTCAAATGCAGTCCTATGGATTGACTAAATCTTTGATGTCAGATTCAGTTTCCAGTGTGCTGCCTCACCTCCACTTTTATGCTTTACTCTGAGAACCAGTTGTCATTCTAGATTTTAAATTGCTTGAAAGAAGATAATTTGGTGTAGATTTGTCAAGATCTTTCACTTTCACAGTATAACTATTAAACAAGAACTCTCTCCTCAAGGACCCATAATTTCCTGATCTCACTTAGTCCAAATCTTCCTGTGAACACAAACAGCATGCTTCCCTCAGAAATCTCTGCTGTCCACTCATCAGCTTCATTTGTCTGTGGTACCTCAGAGCAAAAAGAACCTGTTATAGCAATGGCAAGGACATCAAGCTGGCACTTACCTAAGCCTCCAAGGATGTCACAAATGGAGATAAGGAGTAGGATGGTGGAGGAGGAGGAGGCTTTAGGCATCTTCCGTGGGCTCTGTCCCTTCTTTGGCAAGAGCTGCAGGATGGTCAGTATCAGGCTGATGGAGGCACTGCCAATGCAGACTCCGCAGAAGACTTGGGGCTGGAAGTCCATCACCAGCTGTGTAGCTGCATCCCGGTTTGGGCAGCAGTAGGTTTCTAACCTTGGAGAAGCCATGAAATGCCTGACTGGTGGAGGGGCCCCACGAGCAGAAGAAAATGCTGTTGCTTCACCAAGGCAGCATTCGCTTTTTCTTCACCCTCCCCATTAGTCCTCGGTGGTGAGAATCACGCGATTGATGGATCATGTGCTGCTGCTGCTGCTGGAAGTAAATCCCCTAGAGCTGCCTTTCTCAGCCTCCCCTAGCAAGGAGATCAGATCCGAACAAGAAAACACAGTGTAATCTGAAACATGCCCCATGCTTGCTCAGAGCCATTGGCAACGGTTCACTCACATATTTCTGCTTGCACAGTATGTGATATAGGAAGACCTAAACTCATCATAGCATTGAAGATGGTTTAAAATAAATAAGGATGCAGATACCAAAGTAGAAGCATTACATTTTAATTATGTTTCTCTTTAGCCCCATCCCACACAGCACCCTTTAATTACTGCAAATTAATTGAAAAGATGAGTCCAGACACAAGCAGTCTCAGTCTTTACAGGGAGGAACTGGGATACGAATCCAAACCCTAACCCAAATCTCAGTTTGAGTGATCTGACCCACCCATCTCTCTAAATAAAATTAGAATATGATACCTTATCACTGTAGAAAGAGATTACATTTGGGAAGAAAATATTAACCTCATCCTATTTTAACTGCAAGCACAAAAAAATCCTCTCTTAGTCAGTACTGTCTGCATTGGATCAGCTTGACAGGGAAAATTCCAGGAGTTAGGATTTCTCAACAACATATTTCTGTCTCACTTTCATTGTTTTTTTCATTTGGTAAGGATTTAATATGAAAACAGGAACTTGACCTGCAATATTTGTTTTTGCTTTATAAGCAAGACAATATCTTTCAATACAGGGGTCCTGCTAGATACAGCAACAACAAAAAATACAATCATAAACACAAAAAGTAATTCTTCCCTTTAAACTAAGTCTCAAACTCCCTGTATCAGCCCTCACCCTTCCAGAAAATTTGTTTACAGGGACACATGCAGGAAATACAGGAGGGAACATTGCCAAAAGACTCAAAGTCATCAGCATGTTAAATATGGATTTTATATGTCATGGATTTTACAATTAGTCCCTATAAGAACAAATGACCCAACCCTTTTTTCCCCCGAAAGCCTAGCTTATTTTTTTAACAGAAATTATGAGAGGGTACTGAATGACAGTGGAATGTTTTGTGTCCAGTGTTTATGAACACACTGTGTTTGTCCTCAGTAGGGAAAACAGCTGCAGCCCTGGGTGAAACAGTACCTGCTGCGTTCATTAGCCAAGACACCTCATACACTTGATCCCAGCAAAAGAACGAGCTCCACCAAGCTCATCAGCCTGCTGGTGGGGGCTGTGCAGCCTCCCAGGGCTGGCCAGCGGTGGCAGGGCTGAGGGGCAGCTGGAGCCCAAGCTGCCAGGCCTGACATGTGTCCACCCATTCTGCTGCCACAGGACTCCACAGGGCCCTGCTCGTGCTATGGCACTCAGATGTCAGCCTGCACAGCCAGACTCCTACACATGGGTGGCCATACACCAACAAGGTGTTTGAACTCCTGCTATAGTCAACTGAGGTCTTAGGCAGCCAAGCTCATGGTCTAGACTTTGTCTAGAAAGCTGTTCAGATCTTCTGAAAACAAATGCAGAGGGCAAGCTGAGGAGGCTCCAGTGACCATAATGTGAATTTAGGCATATGCATCATCAAAGACTCTGAAACACAGGCAGCTGAGCTGAATCTTTTGCCAAGTGTTCTTGCTGCTTTCCAGCATAAAGAAATTTCCCTGCTCCTTGGATGAGGACAGGTGAGTGACCTGGATGTTGTAATCCTAGTTCGTTGTGACCATGTAAACAAAAACATACTGGGGACAGCAAGGTTGCAAAATCAGATTGCCCTGCTCCAGAAATAGAAACTCATGCTGAGGTTGTCAATACAAGGCTCTGTCATCAGTACAAGTCTGGGACTCCTCAGACTTTATTCCATCTCTGCTAGAGCAATGGTGCATGGAGTTGCCACATTTCTGTCAAGATACTGCATTGAAACCTACCTGGCTACTAAAGAACTAAGCAATTACAATCTCTCCACAGAGATAGATTATTAGTTAAAATTAAGCTGTTCTATGCCACATATACAACTCAAAGACATATAAATGAAAACACAAAGTTTGCTCTGATTTGAAGAAAAATTTCTATTGCTTGGCTTATACTTAGAAGAGCAAAACTTTAAAATATAGACAAACTGTTTAATAGAAGCCCTTCATTCCCACAACCAGTTTCTAAAATTGTTCACTTCACTATTTCTGTTGCCATTTTCTTTCTTTCAAAAATTTGAAAAGCATGTCAAGTCATTATCCTGATTGTTTGTTCTGGCTTACAGATAGGAATGTTTTGTGTATTTTGTTTTTTCAGCTTATTGTTTGTTTTTATTGATCTTGACTGTGATCTTCTAGTTTGCCCATGTGGCTTTAACATTTTATTATTATAACTTCTCTCTCCATTTTTTTTTTCACTTTGAAACTACTTTCATTTCTCAATTGTACTCCCGGACTCTGGAGATTAAATTTTTTATATGTCCCTTTTTTTCCTCACTGTAGTTTTGCCAGCTGTGCCCCCTCCTTTCATTGCTTTACTCCTCTGAGTGGAGCACTGTTTTTTAACCTCTTCTTCTGGGTTCCTCCCCTCCTGTAATTTCTCAGGATTTGATTCCATAGTTACTTCAGAGAGAGAATGTGTTTTTTATTGTAAGCAAAGCACATGACCTGTAGCATACCTAATGCAAAAAAGAAAATTAGGTGACCCATGAATGAACTGATATTTACCACGATAGAAGTAGAGGTGTCTAAAATGTGCCAACATTTGAGGCTGAGTGAGAGATACATCTACCACACTAATGAACCATGCAACACCTCAGCTGGTAAGAACTATCTAGTCTCTGGTTCTCATTGCTGGGCTCAAAATATAGAGACTTAGAACAGTCAAGGAAATTCAAAGCTGGTTTGGCAGTCTTACAGCCAAGACTAATTTGGCTTCTTGTGATTATGAAAATAAGAGGATAAAAGCTGGGCACCAAGGCAAAGGAAACACAAAAGTAGTGAAAGAAATAAGAGAATAATTATTTTGTCTTGTTAAGGACTTTTATTTAGTATTCTATAAAACTTACATAGTTCTACAGGTCCTAATTCCCTTCTCTCTGAAGTCATTGACACAATTCCCACTTCTGCCAGTGTACAAAAAAGACAGACATGGTATGTCTCATTTCTGCACCAAGACAGGATCTCAGCTAAGCAAATGATGTAGCTTGGAGACAACCATTAGCACACATACAAGAAACACTAAATAAAAACCTCCTGGCATTGCAAACAGCAATCAATCACACTCACAGCATAAGTACAACATTGCACAACACTGAAAATTCCAGTCACGATTTTGGACATTGGCAACAGTGTGCTCAAGGATGAGAACAATGCTGTGTTCCTTTGGAAACAGCTATGTGCTCCATACTTTCAGAAATACCTACTCACTCTCTTCTTAGATCCAGGACACAACATTTCATGGCAGTCTGTGATTGTCTTTAAGATGAAACACTGGCTTGCCTGCTTCTAAGGGAAAGCAACAGGTTTACAAAAATATGACAGGCATGCACTTCTGTTGTTAAGGAGTGTGGGTATGGCTTATGCTTGAGTGTGCAGCTGCACATACTTTAATGACTGTTTTAATTAAGTCTGGGACTACAGTGCTGGTTTACAAAGGACAAGGAAATTTGTGGATTTGTCTCTAGACAGAGGATAGTGTGTACAGTTCAACTCATCATTGCCTGACAGGTCCCAGTGAAGACCTCAGGTACCTCACAAATGTAAAAGCTATACTTTGTCAAAGTTCAGGATCTCACAGTCATTACCTGACATAACATTTCCCAAACTGAAGAAAGCTAGGTCTGTCTTCAAGCTCAATGGATGCAGTTATGATCTCTCCAACAGATCCTGCAATATGTTCCTTAAGGCCTTGACAAACAAATCTTCTACATGCTTTGATACCATTCTTTATTTTATCTACCCAGACCTCCTGCAACTAGATTTAATTTGGAAGAAACTGTGAGACATGTCCTTCCCATAATTAGCAGTACTAGTTTTTAAAAGGTAATTTTAAATATTTAACTTCATGCATAACTGAAATGAATGGAGAAAGTCACACTCCATTCTTGCTATTTCTAGTTTTCTGTAAAATTAGGGATCTTGGAACAACAGGGATATTCAAGGTGTAACATCTGTCATTATAACAGATTATAACAGCCACTGACTTCATTAAAAGCTACTGAAAGAGTTATCACTTCCCTTCCCTCAGTGTTTTAAATATAATTATAGATTGGTAAAATAATAATTTACTTTTAAGGATGGTGAATATTAATTTAAAAGGCTGAGGATAAATGTATCTCATTTGCATAAAAGTAATAATATTTGAGTTCTTTTTGTTTTCTCAAAGAATAAAATCATAAATACATGAAATGAGTGTGCATTTGAACAGCTCAATAACTGTGTGTATTTGACTGATGCAATCAAATTATTTGTATTTTACTGACTTACTATATACCTTGTCCAGAGAAATGTTATCTTACCTGGCTTTTGTGAAGAAACATACACAAATTAGTTTCTGAAACTGTGCCTCTAATGCATTTAAATCAGTAAACAAGATTTATACAGACGAAGTACAAAATAACTGAGTAGAAAAATGTATCCATAAAACTGAAGAAAATTATTTTTGTTTAGAGATTAGAAGAAAAAATTCCTGATTCTCTATGCCAATGCTGAGAATATTACAGTCTTTGAACTTGCTTTAAGATTTTTGTGGCCAGCCTCATTTCTGGACGAATCCTTAGTCATTGTCATTGCTATATTATTTCACAGAATAAAAAGATACCTCAGTTTCAGCACATGTGCAATAGAGACCTTGTCCCACACCTATGCGGATTACAAGGCAGTTTGAATAGGAACTGACTGATGAAAAAGTCTGTGAAAAGAAAGAATATTATCTCTCACACATTGTGATACTGAACATTGGATAGTAATGTTTGTAGGTATGTACCATGATCTACAAAAGTTGAATGTCTATCCATTCTGCCCTCAGGGTGTTCCAAAGGAATCCTAGGGTCCACTACTTCTGCATGCTAAAGGTTATGTTAGTTGGTTCCCTTGATTAGGTAGGACACCCTTATATCCTTGTTACAATTGCTAGATGGTGGGATCTTGTTAGATTACATCTCCCACCACCCAGTAGTTAAATTTTCGAAGCCCATTAGCACAAAAATTTATCTCATAAAACCTGTGTCCTCAGACCAGTCTACGTAGCCTAATCAAAATGTACTCCAGCACTAACTTCACTGCTCTTACAGTGCAAGAACTCTCCAAGGCTCTATTAAATTGATAAAAATGTCAGTGTACCATAACCAAATAATTAGATGGTCTTGTTGGACACTGTAAACAAGTGTAACTGAAGGGAACTCAAACAAAATGTACAGTCCAGGTCCAGACCACAGACACCAGCCAATGCTCCTCTTGGAAATCCCATGAGCATCACTGGTTTTTTTAACTCTGCAGTGGTTACATGGCCAGCAGTCAGACCTGCAGCATCTTGGGAATGGGTGAAGGAAAGTTGCAACCTTCTATTCCACAAATTGTTGTCTTGAAGTCTTTGAAATGAGCAGATAGCTAAAAAACACAGCTTAGCTTGTTCAGAGAATCCAGAGGAAATGCAGTAATAGCAGCAGAAACATTGTAGTGCAGAAAGGATTGGTGATCCACTCTTTTGACTTTTCTGCTTGTCAGGATTAAAGACCACGACTTTATTATAAGAGATGGATCTCACAGTCCAGGATGGAAAAAGTAATGAGCATCCAATGTAGTTTACTGGATATACCTTTCAGGTGAGCAGCATGGCTACACTATACTTTAATATTACAGCTTGGCTACATCAGCTACTCCTATTAGTCAATTTCCTGTGAGCACAACTCCAAGAAATTGGTTTGATTTCCTAAAACTGCTTCAGAAAAGCAGTGTTCTGAGAGTAGTCTTCTGTGTACTTTTAATACTCCACAAATTCAGACCTTCAAAAGAGATTAAATTTTGGGGTTGTGACAGGATCTATGTTAACACAGAAGATGGGTGATAACCCCCCACTCCAAAGCTGTTTACTCAGGACTTTAACAATGCTCCACTGGCATGAGTCTGGCTTACACAAAATTCAGGCTAAGGAAACAGTATCTTCCACAGCCTTTTCCTTTCTAAGCCAAACATGAGCCAGGGAAAGCTAATCTAAATGCTGCACTTTTTCTCTTGTGTATGACACAAGAGAAAGGATTCCCTCAAATATCCTATCAACTGCTAATAATTCTGTTAGCAGAACTGAGAGGAGACCACACCTATACCTTTAGCAAAAAGGGACATAGCAGTCTGTGGGGAGACTGCTGTAGCATGCACAAAAGAACTTCTGCCTCCTGGACTCTTGGGCATGCCCAAACCAGCTTTACATCATCCTTAATATCACCACATTCATGCAATATCCTGCATTTGCCACTGCTGGACCACAGCCTCTGGAGCACACCTGATGCTTTAGGACAAACTCCTATGGCAATACAAAAAGAACATGTACTTCATGCCTTATGCATGCTTAGATGCACTCTCACAAGGTTCTACATCCTATGACCTTCACCTGGACATGGTTCATGTTCTATGTTATCAAGTCCAGAGTAGAAAGGTCAGTTGTAATGCAGAAACTGTGTCTGTTTATAGAAAGCACTGAGAGATTTATTTATACATGGCTGATAGGCAGAAAAAGGTCTGTTTGGGGCTAGCTAGCAAACGAAGACAAAGTCCAAGTGAAAAATACCAGATTAAAAGGCTTTTGTCTCTCCTCATGCATACTCTGCCCTCTTGCTATTTATCTTCCCCTTTAAAAGCCTTTGTAGCATTCTCTGCACAAAGAGCATTTAAAACCCTCCCTTTGCATTTTCCATGACCATCTTGGCTCCAGTGACCATCTTCATCAGGTACAGAATTCAGATATAACATGCTGTGATATCAGAGTTTAAATGCATTAAAGACTCTTCTTAGCCTCTGAGACTGCCCTTCACGTATTTAAAATGGGTCAGGGTTTCATGGCACGTAACAGTAAGTGGCACGGCACAGTTTGTACAGAGGATGTTATCATGTAACATGTGTTATCAAAGATGGACAATGAAAAGCACTCCCTACTGTACCGTGATCAGAAACTTGGCAGCAAGAAAAAATATTACAAATGATGCTTCACTGAAATGATGAAACTTGATGAAGCAAAAAAAAAAAAAAAATTCCCAGGTTAAGGAAGCTGCAATATACATACATATGACCAAATACAGCTATATGGTGTATATATGCATATACTGCTGAATTCTCTTCCCCGACCAAAAAAGCATGGCTTCATCCTTAGAGCCCCATAGTAATGGTGCCTGACCCATATTATCCCCCAAACTGTGTCCAAATGCTGCCTAGTCAGCCTGTTGACAATGGAACAGTATGGACTGCCATGAACTGGTATCTCAACCTCGGTGCTCTCACTTTGCTATTTGGTTTCTCTGTAAAGTGGCAGTCAGAGATGTTGTAATACAATCTGATTAGGGGCCCTAATGTAGCAACTGGAAAAGGAACAGATACATTGATACCAGAGGGACTATGGCCAAGGCACGACTTAACATGTGCCTGAACTCGACTGCAAGCTGAAAATTACATCTCCAGGGAAAACTGGTTACCTATTCACTTCCTCTTGCTAGGTGTATGCTGTCTTCTGACTCTGCAACCAAATGAGGAGTTGCCCTATTCTTTGATTTTTAATCTTTTCATCATGCAGTGTTGTGAAAATTATAAATCCTTAAGCAGGCTATGGATTATAGGAGTCTGTGTTGGACTCATCTCCCTTTTGTTGTCTACAGGCCAAATAGGTCCCAAGATCTGAGTCAAGAGTATTGTTCTTGGCAAATCATCAAATTTTTTTCTCTTGGCCACTCACAGCCTCTGTTTGTTCCACAGTTCATGTTGTCACCCTCACAAAATTGCTCTGAGGTACAAAGCATATGTGCTGTGAGAATAAGTGGCAATTGAACAAAGTTTGAATCAAAATCATCATGGGAGACAGAAATATCTGAGTATCATCTCAACTGCTATTCTTGCATGAATTTCAGCTTTATAAAAAAGCTTCAGATAAAGAACTCAGTTTTTATTTTAATCGTAAAGAAATGAAGAGTTCAACAAGTATTTGAGTTATATATATCTGAAAGGTTGAGAACTTCTAAGGTTTTCTCCAGCACTAATTATGTGCTGATGAAGCCTTACTAGCAATACAGGAGAAACAAGACGCACTTGGGAAAGGTTTTTAAGGCGCCTAGATCAGAGACATCCTGCTGGAGCTTTACAACATGGTATTTTTCATTCTGGGAAAATGGGTAATTTGTTGGAATCAAAGTGTTTTGCAGAAGAGCATGATTATGCTGAATCCATCAGAAGCAGCATGGCAGGTTTCCAAAGGAAAGCCTCTTGGTTCCCAGATATGCCAGGATGTCTGTCTGTTGGGCTGCTACCCAACCTGTTTCTTCAGGTTCTCATGACTTTTAGACTCCACAATAGACTGCCAGCAGCTTGACAAACCTTGAACTACTTGATCAAAAAATCCATCCACTTCTGTTGCAGGAACTTCTTATCACTATTTCAATTGTTTTGGTCTTTATGGTGATAATTTTCAAAGACATTAGAGCTGGAAACAGGAAAGAGCTGCAAGCCACAGTGCTACTGGAAAGCTACACTCTAATCACTATTGCTGAAACGTGGTGATATGAATTGCATGACTGGGAGAGCTGCCATCAGTGGCTATAAACTGTTCAGAAGGGACAGGCAAGGAAGAGATAGTAGATATTACAAAACAATTATTTAAGGTGAGGATGGTGAGGCATTGGAACAGGTTGCCCAGACAAGCTGTGGATGCCCCATCATTGGAAGTGCTCAAGGCTGGGTTCGATGGGGCTTTAAGCAACCTGATCTACTGAAAAATGTCCCCACCCACAGGATATTGGATTAAATAATATTTTAAGGTCCCTTCCAACCCTTCCAACTGTTCTATGGTCCTGTACTTCTCTCAGAATATGTATCATGGATCAGATATTCTCTTTTGGCATCTGAACATAAATTGTCAACAAACTGTGCATGCTCCAGAGCACCAACCTCAGATTTTGTATGGCTGAGGCAGAGGCACTTTGTCTTTTAGCAGCCTGTGGATGTTTGGTGGTTAGCTCCCGGAAGGGCTGGTAACAAAGTGGGAGGTTGTAAAGGCTTACCTCACCTCAGTTCTTTACTCTGTAACTATGAGTCAGGAACCTCTACATCTCAGATTTCTCTGTTTCTGGGGGAAAAAAAAGCCCTCCTGACATTGCAATGTCCAGCAAAATGAACGGCCTCAGGACTGAGAATAAACCAGCCTATCCTAGAGCCATCCTGCAGTTATCCTGTGCATTTCACTGCAAGGTGCTATGCCTTAAGGAAAAAATAAGCTTTGTACAGCCACAAAAGTGAAGCAGACTATGCCTTAACATCATACTGTGCCTGTTCAAATAAAATCCTGCCACAAAGTAATTTATTCACAGTTTTGTAATCTCAGTGACTAACTAGGGAACAGATATGCAATACATGCAACAGAAAGGAATGAAGGTTGAATAAATTCTGTAAAATAAAATTTCACTTGACATTGTTAATTAAGCTTCAAGTACCAAAGTAGGATGACAGATGAAGTACTATGGGAGGAGACTGGTTTACTTCAGAAGGCTTTTGTTTCACAGGGCAGGGACACACAATCTGGGGATGTGGGAACCATCTCTTAATATAAGTCTGATAGCTTCTTTTGTACAGCAGGAGAAGGCTTTTGGGCAACTCTTCTGTATCACTGTGAAGTATCTTTGAAACATGTATCTTTGCACACATTTTTACACAAAGTGTACAATATTTCATATTTCATATCCTGTTGGTAATAGCTGCATCATTCTCTCCCTTCAGTGTGAAAAAGTGGTCTGTTACTTCCTTTGATATATTTATGGCACCCTGATGAATCTTATATTTCTACCTTCTATTGGTAACTTCTGTGTGCTCAGAAAATATGTGACAAGGGAGAAAGCTGAGGATTTGGTCACTGAGGCTTTTGTTAGACAAATACAGTTATCATTGATTCTCTTATCACACAAATGAAAAGCAGGATTTTAGAATCCATTCAATAAGTCCTTTGTTCTTTATGACTATTTGAAACCTTATGAAGGCTGCCAGAAGCTGCAGAAATTCAAGTAATAAAATTATCACAATATTTTAAGAAGAGCAAAAGCACAAGTCTCCAGCTGAGTTCTGAACAAGCTCCAGATTTCACAGAGAGGGAGGATATAAAAGAAATTGAGAGAAATTTGACCAATATGACAAAAAAAAACCTCCTTTATTTCTTTGGCTGATCAAACTTATATGTATGAAGAACTTTACTTTGTGGTCTCTTAGTAACATTGATAACATCAAAGGATAAAAGGCAAAAAAAGGTGTCATTCAAGATAAGGAAGTCTGGTTTCTGAACTGTCAGCCACAAACTGAGGATCTGCTTGACAACTGTGGCAGACTATCAGGTTCTAAGCAAGCATTAGCTAGAGACTTCTTCTTTGCTGAGGTCTCTCTTAACCAGGAGCTTCAGATATTCAGATATTCCTTCTTTAAGCAACTGCTTTCCCAAGAGCTACATGTCCACAATGGACAGTTTTTAATGGCTGCCAGTCCCTGGCTCTAGATTTTCCAATTTTAAAATCTGTGCAGAGATTTCTTCACCATGCTTCAATACTGAATTTTTTAGACCAATTCTAAAAGCCAGAACAGTAATGTAAATCTTGAATTTCTATGGACAACAAAATGTTCAACGTGAAGAATGAATGTTTGGCAGTCGAAAAGGGGGGATACAAACAGAGAAGGCATTTTTGGAAGCGTATTTTCTCTTCTGATTAGTGATGTGATTTTATTTTATGTGTGTGTATATTATTTTAATTTCAGTGTGCATACTTGGGGATACACTAAAGTTTAAATCATTATTCTGGATCTTCCTTTCATTATCACACTTATAGAAAAAAAATTGCATACTGCAGCTCCTTAAAACTTCCAGCTATATGTTACTGAGTATACATTGCTGTGAAGACAACCTGATACGTGTTACACAAACATAACTGAAGACTGTCTCAGATTTCAAGAACTGGAGACAGGACATGGAGAAAACTACTTGTATTTCTGCTTGTCTATATGACAGAAAATAATTGCAGAAGAAATCTGCCTGAGGATCTGCAAGTCATTAGAGGCCTTACATAACTTGATGCAATACTTAGGTTTGGTATAAGGTTTGTATTTTGCAGGATTCTCATGAAAGGATGTATAAGTTTGAGTACCCCCTCCACTGTTCCTTCTGTCCCTTAATCACAAGGGAACAACAATCATCCTAATCACGTATTTTTCCTGTTTTTAGATGTCCTCCAGTCTGCTGCTGGGATTGATGACTAAGATGTTCTCAGTCCTGAACCCAAAGTTTTCTTCAGGTACTGAAGAAACATCCTGCAGCTAATCCTGGAAGTATTGTAGGGGGAAAACAAGCAAACAAACAAAAAACCAAACAAAAAAGGTTTAGTTCAAGGCAGGAGAGTTTTATGAAAAATAAACCAACTGCAACAGGAATTAGAGGAACAAACTACATAATCAGAATGGCCTCATGGTCACTTTCAGAAAGCAAAATACGTGACCTGTCACATCAATACACAAAACTTTAAAATCCCACTGCATACACCAGGCACCTCCATGAGACATCTTGTCACATGAAAAAGGATCTTGAGATCTTTCAGAAACGAAAATAAATATTTCCCTATGTCTTAGATCAAGCAGTACTTTGCCTGCTTGGCAGTGAAACACCAAGGAAGATTGTGTGCTAGCACACTGGTACTCCAGGCCAAGTCTGGTCCTGATTTAAGACACTGAAACCTCCTATAAAGTGATTCAGTTAAACGGCGAGAATTGCAAAAAAATCATTATTTCACTCCCAGCCTCACCACTAACTCAGTGAAGGTATCGGGCACACGCAAACCCTGCATTTATTTCCCATCCATAAGATCTACCTTCAGATTAGCACTTCTAGTCCTGCCTCCCACTCAGCCACCAAACTTGTTTTTAAATCTGGGACTCCAAATCTCTTGGATTTCTTTGCCGAAGGTTTCACCTGTGTTTCCCTGCCGGCGCCCGGCCCGTTCCGTCCGTTGTGCCGCGGGCCGTGCCGGGCCGTGCCGCTAGAGGGGCCGGGCGGTAGAGCGCGGCCCGGCGCCCGCGGCCCCGCCCGCCCCACAGGTGGTGGAGGCGGTGGGGGC
>JANPWX010000044.1:4670450-4780250 GCA_024734555.1 Trochalopteron elliotii | reverse complement strand
GGGCCGGGGGTGCTCCAGGGCCCCACGGCCGCCGGCGGAGCCCGGGGAGCGGCACCCGAGGGTGCGGGGCTCATCCCAGCAGCTCTGGGGACAACAGGTTGTTGGGCGCAGGCAGCCTGGCGGCTGCCGCTTCTGGCCGCTCGTACGCCCCAGTAAAAAGCCGGTGCCGTCGTTGTGGGCGCTGGTAACTGGCTGGGAGACCCGAAACCCTCTGCTGGGCTGTTCCCTCCCGCTTTCTTCTCCGGGCTCCTGGCGCAGGAGGGTATGGGGACTGAAACTCGCGGCTCCGAGGGTGAGTTTTCTCCGCTGTCGTTGCACTTGCAAATTCTAAATAATTAGGATAGCTTTTTGTTTGTCCCTTGTTCTTTAAACAAAAAGGTCTTGTGGATAGTGACCAAATCATGCACCGAAGACGGGGGAGGGGGACGTGCTTGGGTATATATGCACTTTCTGATTGCCGCCTTCTCTCTCTCTCCTTTTTTTTTTTTTTTTTTGGTTTTGTTTTCTTGGTTTTTGTGTGGGTTTTTTTTGTTTGTTTGTTTGTTTGGGTTTTTTTTTGTCCTTGTACACTCGCAGCTTTAATCTCAGTGTACTGGACACGAGTTAAAGAAAGGCTTCACGTTTTGTAGAATTTTTTTTTTCATCTGGATTTGTTTTGACTTAAGAGCCCCTATTCTCAGTAATTGTTGGTTTTTGCAGTTAAGACAGCTTTCATGCTGCACAGTGAAAGCACATTAAAATAGAGCCATATGTTGTAGGGAAAAAAAAAATCACATTAGCAAAGCACATTTTGCTCAAGATCTGTCAGAAAGTTATATATATGCGTTTGTCTGCAAGTCCTCCGGATTCTGCCTGTTCCCGTTTTGAAAGTGTCAGAGTGTCAGAGGTCAACAAGTCCTCTTTTATCCACAGCAGAAATTACACTAATCTTATTTTTTATCTGGTTTTCTTGTGAGTTTTCTAGTTGGTTCCCTTCTCCCACTCTTGAAACAACTATGTTACGAACTTTCCAAGTGAGAACTCTTCAAACCATCTGTTTCTAGATCACTTCCCTAGTGCTGTTTTTCAAGGAACAACAGTCAGTGTCAGATGTATAGGCTGAAAAATGACTGCAAGACTGTTGGCCGCTTACCAGTGTCCTGAATTAGAGAACAGCAAACCTGGGAGCATTTGAGGAAAGGAGAAAAGAGCGATTTTACTACCTATTAAGTGCCAATTCAAATAATTCCACCTTTCTGGTAATGGCTAGTAAGTGCTACATCTAAAGACTGATCAGTGATACTTATCCATAATGTTACCTAGGTATTAAGTAACAGGCGTTAAGTATTTGTGGCATGAGGATGTGGCTGTGGTATGTGGAGAGAAGTGTCTGTGCCTGGGAACCTTTTAAACTGGGTCTGTTGCAAGGGAATAATTAAGTGGAACTACTGCTGTGTGGAAGGGCTATCTTGGGTCCATCCATACAGACCTAGGAAAAGAGAGAACCTGGATCCTTGGGTTTAAATTTTGGAGTATATTTATGTTTGCCGTTGTTGGATACAGTGGTATAGGACTAGTTTTGAAACCAGGGACTTAAACTTGTGTGCCTAGGACTACAATTCTTTAGTTGCAAAATGTTCCATCTTGATTTGGCCCACCCATCGTGGTGTTTTGTTTTTTTACTGTACTGCTTCTAGTGGTGGGAAGAATAATTTAATACAGAGTGGTTAAAACATTCCTTCCTTGCAGGAGATGTAAGGTTTGTCTCCTCTCAGCTGTATAGAGCTCTGAACTTGAGTTATGCTGTTCCTGAGTTCATTGGGATCATTGGGCTGCCATGGATGCGAAGATGCCATTTCACCAGTGCTTCTCTTTGTGGCATGTGTCCTTCCTTCTCAAGTAGACTGATGGCTGGGTCAGTGGGAGACCCAAGAAAACCCAGTGGACTAAATCCTTCAGGACATCTGTGGAAAAACTCCTTGTTTTTGTGGATTCAAACTGTGCTTAAGCATTAGCTGCTATGAAGCTCTGTCTCACTCTAGTTCAGAGCATCTCTGGGGAAGTGAGGGTGGATGATGACAGCTACCAACTCTGAGAGGAATGTGACAAGGTGTGAATGGAGTCTCAGATAGTAGCTGCTTAAGGGGGATTTCTAAAATTCTGCCTGTCTCCGCTTTTGCAGTCTCAAAAGCAAGATCAGCCTTTGAAGAAAGTTGCACCTTTATGTAAATGCTGGGAAGTCTCTGTTTGTAAATATTTCCCGCTTTCTTTAGCATATATGGCACAACTGCCAGAGAAGTAGCACCAAAAAATACTGTTATTGAAAAATTCATGAGTACATGATGTTCACTTTTCAGCACTTTCTGTGTGATACACGTCTCTGTTTCTCTGGTTGTGTGGCTATTTCACTTGCTGATAGGAAGGGAAATTTTTTATTACAGGTATCATAGGGAGAGTCTAGGGCAAATACTGGTTGCAAATACTATTTGGGATTTTTTTAGCTGGAAGTTAAGTCAATTAAAACAAGAGTGTCTTTTGATCCCCAAAATTGCCACTATTTAGAGAAAGGAAGGCATGCTAAAGAGGAGAAAATGTGTCCAGCCTTACCAAGAGTGTAAGTGTGTGCTCAGCTGCTGGAGTTTTGTCCCTGCTCATTGCAGCAGGGTTGCACTGGATGACCTTTAAAGGTCTCTTCCAACCCAAACCACTCCATGATTGATGCCGTGAGGGAAGTGCTTTGCCCCGGGAGAGGTCAGTGCACAGTCACGCTGCCGGTGCCCAACAGTGGGCCCAGCACTTTCGGGGTGGGCAGGTTTCCGCATTTCACAGTAGCATTTCTTTCTGTACCTGAAACAAGACTTGGAGAAATAGTGCAGAAATAGAACCAGATAGGCAGAGTATCAAGTTCACCTGCCAGGCACAAGCCTTTGATTAATTTTTTTTCCCTTTGCCCTTTTTGTTATTGCTGCAGTAGGTACAGAGAAAAATGGTGCATGATACAGCTTGCTCGATCTTTAAACATAGCTGGTCGTCTAAAACTTGCCCCACCCAAGTGCAAATGGTGTTGCTAGTATTTAAGAAAAAAGGCTTTTAGCATTGTCACTGTGTTGCATACCGTTGTTCTTTAATGTCCCTTTAAAAAAATGCTTTACATTTTTTCTGATCTCTGCATGTGTGTGTGATAACATTCAAAAAAAATGCCCAAAGGCAGCTTGTTCTTGCCTAATTTGACATCTTGAAAGAAAGGACTTGCTTTTTATAGCAACATGCGTATTTCAGCAAAAGGTGAAATGAGAACTTCGAGGACAGTAATTAGAAGTCTCACGAGCCTCAGTTTGCATTTTCCTCTTTTTTTAAGGAACAACATCTGCAGAGGGAGATCTTATTGGAAATAATGAAAATGAAAAGTCAGAGTGCTCAAGTGTGAATCTCGTGAAAATCTCCCATAGCTGCATTATCTTGATTACTTTTACTTTAAAAGTGTTCTTATCTGAGATACCCAACTTGCAGTGTCATACTATTGATTGTGGGTGGTGGATAGAAAGTCATTTCACTTCCTGTACTAACAATATCCCTTAGGAGCTCTGGAGTTGTTCTGCAGTCAGCTTTATCCATATTACATCAATAAATAAGAGAACATTCTAGTTGATGCATTTCAAGAAAGATTGATGTATCATGTAAATGAATTTCTCTTTAGTATCAGCTTTAAAAGGGCCTACAGCTATACCTCCTCAAGCTATGATCTCATTGCAGTCTAATCAAGGCTGGGCTTGGCTGGTATTTCAGCAGGATTTCCAAGTGAAACCTGGACTGTTGCAAGAAGTTTTGTTGTTGATTTAGTAGATAGAGTTCTTGTCTCCTGAATCAGTGCTGAATTCATGCCCCAGTTGGAGGTGCTTTCTTTTGAAAAGGAGGAGTGTCAGACAGACTCAGAACTTTTATTTTCTTTATTCCACTTCACTTTCCTAATGTGCTCCTGTCTGTGGTTAGGTGTGAATTGTAATTTGTTTAACCTAACAATCATGTAAGTTGTCTAAAGAAATGCTTCTCTATTAATTGGCTGCAAGACTTCTCCATGTGACTTGTATTAATTTGTTGTTTCAGTAGTAAGTTGTTACTGTTTTAGTTAGGCAATTCTTTATTCTTTGGCCTTAAACATGTAACTAAAAGCAATTACTTGCATTGCCATACTGCAACAATATTTAGGGAGGGGAAAATGCTTTATTGATGCTCTGTACAAATTAATAAAAAAAAAGACATAAACACAAATACCAGTTTGTTCCTTGATGTTAGGTGTTTGAGGTGAGCTGCATTGTTTGTAGACATTAACAATTCTTAAACTTGGCTGTGAAGTTTGATGTCCAGAAAACTAGCATTTAGCAGTAATCCTGTGAAATTCCTGACTGCTTCAACTTAAATGCAGCCAATTGTGTAAATGGCTGATTTATAAGTTCTTAGGAGGCATTGTACTGTGGCCAAGAAAGAATTCTAATCTAGATCTCCATATCCCAACAAATTTAATTCACTTCCTTCAGTTCTACAAAGATGGAGGATTATGGATTATTATAATCATGGAGGATTATTCGTTCTGTTTTGTTTTCTATTCATTCTCTCTTGGTCATCAAACCCAGGTAGAATTACTGACCTGTATGGGTCAGAATTTTAACAAGTATATTAGTGAACAATTTTGGAAGAATGTATCATATCACATACTATGTTTCTTTTGAAACCTTTATTCTGCTTCTTATCTTGCAAGAGGGGTTTATGGTCTGAGTTGGACCGTTTTTGTGTTGTTCAGTTTGATAGTTGAGAAATATTAGGAAATGTATATACATTAAAATGAATGTTTTAGGCTTGAAATAGTATCATGTAGCTATTTATATTTTTTCCCCCTGCCAAATATGTTAAAAATTGGGCTTTTTTTCAATGCTATAGAAACTGTTCTGAGTGGTGTTTTCCTTGGTGTCTGGTTGTTAGATCCCAGGTTTCTATTATTGGAGGAGAGGAGTTGGCTTGCTTTGATGCAGGAAGATCTTACTGTTTTTGATTTGGTAAGCTAATTGATGAAGGGAATGCTCTCAATTTTAGTGCTTTAGTGGCTGGTGAATGACCTCTTTATTATGACAGTTAATTTACTGGCAGAATTGAGCCCACAACCCTCATATGTGCTGTAAATGATCTGGCTATGGAAGTCTGAAGCTTGGGAGGTTGGGTTTACAGGTGTTTTTTTTGTTTGGGTTTTTTTGGTGTGTTTTTTTCTTTGCTGTGTTTTTTTTTTTTTTTTCGTGTCTGTTTGTTTTTGTGGTGTTTTGTCTTTCCAAGGACTGTAACAGATGAAATGGCACCAGTTTTGGTAGTTGTATTTCAAATTTATCTTGGATATTGCCACTTGTGATCTAAAAACTGTAAGGAGTTGAAAGGATGGTTTAAAGGCTTCTGACTTCAGAAGCCTCAAGTCAGTTGAGTTAGGTGCTTAGCAGTCAACAGTGTGAGAGTGGAGTCTAATGGTGTGTGCTTGGAGTACTGAAATTGCAATCTTCCTTTGTGCATTTCACACTGTGTTTCAGGTGAAAAATCTTCCAGAGGACTCAGAGTGCTCTATTTAAAATCAGAACTAAGAAACTTCCTTCCAGCAAGTGAACTTGTAACATTTTGGATATACTGATTATTTCCAAATTGTTGTTTTTTATTTTCTCTGCATTTTCCTCTTTCCTCTACTTGAGCAAAAACTGTCAAATTTATCACGATTTTTAAGTTTGAAGGAAAAGACAAAATCATTCATGTCTGTGGCGTCTGCCAGAGGAATTGGTGTGTTTTGTGGGAGTAGTTACTGCAGTGGGAGTGAGACAGTTTGGATGTTTGGTCTGTTTAAAGGACAATTTAAACGTCTGTGATTGTTAATTCATACATATGTTAATTCATTCTTTTCAGTGTGAATTTTGGATGCTGTCATAGACAATAGTGTGGAAATAAGAAATCTGCAAGACACCTCTAGTTATTGCTTATTGTTGTCAGAGGTTTGCCAGTAATGCAGTTTATTATCTAGATATCCACCGTGTTTATGGTTTTGTTTATTTCTTTTTTAAGAGGAAAACCAGTGTGGGTATGTGTGATGTTTATGCATATGCTACATATGCTTTACTCAGGTACTCAGTAGACTGTACTTATTTTTATCTGCAGACCTTGATTTGTTGTATGTTCTCCTGCTTAATGAGTGCGTAAAGTATGGGAATGTGAAAAGAATAAGGTAAATGGGAATTGAAACGTGGCTGTGAATAGGTTAGAGGAAACAACTGTTTGGTAGTAATAAAGCCAGTATTTTATTACATGTGAGCTTCTTTCTTCTCAAGAAAAGCTTGTCTTTATTTAGTCTTGTCTGTATTTAGTCTTCCTATGCATTTGTAATCTATACATAGAATACCTAATGTGTGTGTGGATCTAGTCTTGTGGGTCAGTCTGTCATAGAGGTTTGGTCCTAGATATTAAGGAGATTTTTTTAGTTGCTGTGCATTTAAGAGATACAGTGCATGAAGATTTTCACAGGTAAAGTAAAAATTAATGCAGTTATACTGAGACTTCATTTAATCTATGAGGACTTGCTTTCACCTGTCTGTTTTGAATCTATTTGGTATTGCTGCCTCTCTATAAAACTTCACATAGTTCGGGACTTTTGGTTGGAGCCTGTTTTTTATTGGGTGTGTATGTTTGCTTATCTTTAAGATAAGAAACTATCTTGGAAGCTTTCTAATTCCACATAGCACAATATTTTCAGTTTCTTAAAGGTTATGCAGGAGGTATGCTGTGCTCTCCTTATCCCCTCATACCCTCTCAAAGAATATTTTTGCTAATCTGGGGGGAATTATTGGGAGTTGTAATTTTTGTACTACTTCTAACTTCACAGATATAGTCATATACAAGCAAGACAGAATGTAAGGTTTATGGAATGGATAACTGAATATTTTGTGTTGAAATGCATTCATTCAGTGACAGAGGAATAGTCTTTGGAGTTTTTACCTGGAATCAGTTTTCAAAGATCAACTTGATGGACTTCTGAATGTGTTTGTACCCTCCATATACATTTTGCCAAGCAGCAGACTTCCACCAGTGTTCATCCACATTTAAGATGAGTGTTTAATAGAAGGAGATAGTTTTGAAAAGTGTTTTGTAGTATTTAAATTAGGACATAGGTGCTCTGAATTGCTTTCCGGAGGTGCCTGTCACTTGCTGTCAACTGTGTGAGAAGCTGAGGAGACCCCTGGTTCCTCAACAAATACCTAGATCTTCCATGGGTACCTGTAGTAAGGTGCAATATTACTGAGCAAGATTGTCTCTGTATTTGTAGTGTGTGCACCTATACCTAAAATATTTTTTAAAAATTTATTTCTCTGATTGTTTCTGAGCATAGTGTTTCAGTTTGATTTATCAAGCTGATTGGGGAGAGTTGTTACCCACCAAGGACAACAACATTTATGAACTTAGGAGAAAACATCCTTCCACTCTCCATTAATTACTACAGTATTAGTGTTCAGTCTCTGATTAATTCAGGCATTTTTGTTAAGCACAGATCTCTTATTGCAGATAAGAGAATGGCATCTGCCACATAACAATTTTTGACGTTTTTTTTAGTGGCCTTCATGGGTATCTGAAGGTCATTGTGGTGTGCTGGACTCCCCCAGGCAGAAAGAGCCAACTTGCTGGTAAATGCTGGAAATGCAGCAAATTGCAGCTTTGAGTAACCAAATAGCTTTTATCAGGTACACAATTCTTGGGTTGACTTTTAGAGTAGAAACAGATGGAGTCGAGTGTTTGATGATAGGAAAGAGGTGGGTATTTCATAGTTCCTCCAAACCTGATGAAATGCCAAAATCTACTGAAGGCTTTGAGCTGTTTAGTCAAAAGCTCAGTAGCACTGGCACTGAGGGGAACACCTCACATCCTGTCTCTGTACTTCTCCTACCTCACCCCATATAGCAGGGAAGACTTGCCCTCTTCCACCAGCCCTGCTTTCTCCCCATTTAAATCTGTCCATTTCTAAAGTGTTGGATTCTTTAAAATGTTTAAATTCCTCTTACTTACTTAGAATCGTTTATTAACTGATACATGAGGTAGGAAATACATTGTCACATTTCTTAGATACAGATTTTCTGAAGAACTGTACTTAGTAATGAGGATTTTTTTTAAAAGATGTAGTGTGGCCTGTTTTTCAAGGTGGTGCGAAAAAGGGTGGGACAAATCTCAGTGTCTGAAAGCTAGAAATGGGTAACATAGTAGGGAAATCTCCTTCAGTGCTTGAGAGGCTGTATCCCTTTGGATAGCTAGTAACAGTGCAGGTTCATCCATTCTGGCAGTCGTTCTTCCAGCTGATTAACCTTTCAGAAGAAAAATGGATCATGATTGAGGGTGTTCTTGTTACTGTGGTTGTAGGTGGCTTTATTGAATCTTTTCTTTGCTCCAGGCTCTTTGCTGTTCTGTCCATCATGTTTCTAACTTCTAGATCATTTCTGTACTCACAGTACAGAAAATACTCTAGACTTTTACTGTGCACTTGTGTCATCTACAACAACAGGGTGTTTAATGTTCTGGTAATAGCAGAGAGTTATCTCTTGAGAGTTATCTCTGAGCAGTTTGGCAGAGAGTCTAAGAATGCTTCTGCTGATGTGTGAGGGTGAATTCAATTTGGTTTTGTGGAAACTGTAGCATAACCTACTGAAACAAAGCTTTTTTTTAATAACGGAAATTCATGAACTTCATTCTAAGTTGTGCTTTGATTGTTTTTTTTTTTAATGGATAAAAGATCCATGTATTAGGGAAACTTACTTTAAAAAATACCCAGAGCCTTTTAAAATGGCCAGACTTTTAAATTTTAGAGTAACAAAACTCATCCTCATCAGTCCTTCTCGTAAATTCTCTCTATAATGGACTTTCAGTCAAGTCTGGATAGCTGAAGGAGGGAGGGATCCGTCAATAGGGAACATGAAAGTTCAGTAAATTTGTTTATAAGTGATGCTCAGGTACCTACTGCTGTACTCAAAATTGCAGTTTCAGTACTTTTCCACTTCAGTAAAATATGTGCTTCTCAAGAAAACTTTACAAAGCTATCCAAACAGATTATTTTGGACTTTTTTCTCTCTGAAATAAAACATACTTTCCTAGACAGTTGCTTTGAAAGTTTCCAACATAAATTATGAAATAAAGCAGTGTCTCCCAGTTTCCCAAATAAATATAAACTAGTCAGCATTCTCTAGGAAATAAGCTTCTGATTTGATTCAGTGAATACTGTTTGGGGAGAGCAATACTTTATTTGGAAGCTGTGTATTTTTCAGTAAAATACTCTAGTATTTTGGGATAGTATCATAGAAACATGATTTAATGACAAAGGAAGTGAAGTGCTTCCTACACAGTGTCAGTTAGTCATCAGTGTGTTGATTTTCTTAAACAAATTACATGCAAAAATGGGTTTGTGGGTGTTTAGCTGGCTGATATCTGATGTAGTGAATTATACAGCTCCTGATGAGTATTTGGATTCTGGATAATGCAGTAATTACAGTATTACAAATTTTTTTCCTTTCTCTACAAATACATATTTTGTTGACCCAGAAGAAAGGAGAACATTAGATTTTCAGCAGAAACATTTCTAGTTGTTGCTCGGGTAATAGAATAGCAAAACATCCATTTCACAGCCATTCTTTCAAGTAAAAGAAAGATGCAAACATACCGTGTTGACACAACGTAGTGTTTTATTGGGTGTTTATGTATGGAAAGAATTTTAGGATAACAGGGAAAACTTGAAGCTTCCTGTGTCTGTTAAACATAATTAATGTTTTGAATAGTTAATTCAAGACTTAAGTGAATGGTATACTTTAAAAAACAGCTTTTATAAACAAGTTTGTAAGTTTTTTCTTACATAGCTATTTTGTTCAAGTGCCTTTATTTCTAAATAGAAAGGCTCCTGTAAAATTAAAAAACAGTGTCTTGTTCTGAGGCTGGAATGTATTTAAATACTGGATTCTCTGAAATGCAACTCTCATGTCATAATACGTCTCCTAAATTTCAAAAAATTGGTAGAACACAACTTTTAAATTCCGAGGTAATTTTTCCCCTTTTAGACTATGTACTCTTAGTATGTATAAGAACTTCTGTACTTCTTATTATTTTCCCTTTCTCTCTTTTGTAAATGGTAGCACCAAACAATTTGCTGCCCTGCTTATCAAATGGTAACATCAGTGATATATTAGTAAAATAAGTTTTTTCCTACACTTTTAACCTTCTGGGAACTTGATGTTTTTCCTGACTGCTGAGGAAGATTGCTATCATGAGCAGAGAGTAGGGCTGTGCCTTTTCTGACACCTTGGAGACCTGAGGAGTTTCTGTGATGTTTCTGTGATTACTCTAGTCTCTTGTTAGGGAGGGGTGTAAGACAAGTCTTTTGTTGCTCAACTGAATTTCTTCCATCTGATTCAGGAAATCGTCATCTTAACAAATATTGTAGCCATGACCTGTTAAGTCAAAGATGTCAGTGCTTAGAACATGCAAGTGAGGATCCATGTGGCTCTTTGGTGGTTGTTTGCTCCCTTGAAGGCAGTAAAGGGTCTGAGTTGGTAGAGCTTCAACACAGAACCCTATCAGAAGCAAAGAACTGGAATTTTACTGCATTGAAAATTGGGAGGTCTAGTAAATTAATTGCCTGTTTTGCCATGGGTCGCTTGTGTACCTCTGGGATTGTGTCTGCTTTGCCTCTGGTGATGAACAGAACTAACGCTATTTCACAGAATTTCTATTTCTCATGAAACAGACCTGATGCAGAAGGGCTGAATTATTACAGTGACAAAGACTTTATAGTCTTTCTAGTAAGGCCCAGAACACAGATATTTAAAAACTCTTGGGATACACAGAGTTGTGTCAAAAGGCCATAGCTATGTGATTCTGTGCATTTTTCTTCACAGCCACAAGCACAAAGTATTGGTTTATGTTCAGTGTTCATTGTAAGTACTGTACTGAAGTGTACAGTTAGATAGATCTCTGTTTAAAAATCAAACCCGGTACCCACCCAAAATGCACAGATGCTTTTGGTGCATCAGAAAAGTAGAAGAGATGAATGGAGTGAGGTGAGTCAGCACCTGAGTGTGAGGCAAAAAAACTCCAATGTGGACTACTTATATAGTAGGTCAACCAGCCATTTGAAACATTTGTTGGTGATAAAACTTCATAAGGAAATATACTTTTGTAGCCAAAATGCATCCTTGCTGACCACTTGAATTTCCTTCAATTTCTGATGATTGACCCACTTACAGCTCTATAATAGAAAGGTACTGTCAGTGATGAAGGTTGATGATGATTTCCTCAAGTGTCTAAGGTGATAGCACAGCATACGAGTTTCAGTAGAATGAGGGGAGCATGTGCATGTTTTCTTCTAACTGCAGACAAAATAAAAAATTGAGTTTGTCTGCACATTACTATGGCAGTAATTGGAGGCTACTGTCTGTATCATGTCAATTGGTACCATCACCCTGCATTTCAGCCCAAAGGTGTTAGGCTAGTGTAGGCTCCACCTTAAATCCAATGCTGCAAGCGTCAAGTCTTTAGCAACCTGGTTTATTTTGCCGAAAGCTGACTGAGGAAATGTTGCATGAGCAATTTAATTATCTGATTAGAGGGAGTGGAGATGAGCAGCAGGGAGTGGCAACATCATGGTGTACAGTCACATGCTTTGCAGTGACTTACAGGCTTAAATTCAAGTTTCAAAATAAATTTGAAAATGCTTATCTTCTGTTTTCTAACTTCTGGATTTTCATTAACGAGCTGTCTGAATCTAAAATGTGTTTGCCTCTGTTCTCAGGACAAAATAGGCATAACTAATATTAATATCAGAGTAAAAAGAAAACTATTTTGCTTGTTTTTACTTTTGGCTACCAAAAAATACTTCATATTTGACTATCTAGGAGAGAATGTTCACTAAATCGGCCCTAAATTAAGTCATGACATTATAGCTGGGTCTGGATCTCTTATAGGGACTTCTTTGCCTAAAACCTTGGAATTTTCTGGTCCATTTGATTGATGCTGTGGCTGCTGTTTTTTATGGCCAAATTTTCTTCTGAACTTGGAGAAACTTATACCAAGATTTTGTTGTGACTCTTGTTTTGATACTAAATAAAATTGGTTGTATACCTTTCAATGCCATGCTGCCTGTAATTACTGCTTTTAAAAAATGTTTTTGAAGTTTGCACTGATTTTTGTTTTTATTTTTCTGATTTGTTTAAGTCTGTTAACTCTGGATGCCCCATCCCTGGGAGCATTCAAGGCTGAGTTGGGTGGGTCTTTGAGTAATGTGATCTAGTGAAAGCTGTCCCTGCCCATGGCCAGGGGTTTGGAACTAGATGATCTTTAAGGTCTCTTCCAAACCAAATCATTCTATGATTCTATTTATTCATGAAATCTAGCATTAGCATGTTATCTGTATGGTTGTAAGGAATGTGACTAGGGTTGTGTATATGTAACACTTAATTACAGAAGTCTGACATCATTTTACAGAGTGATTTGGTCTTTACATTTTATATTTTTGTAATAGTTTTTTTTTTTACTTGTTTTTTTGTTTGGCTTTTGTTTTTTTAGGGGAAGGCAAAAGAAAAGTGGCATCCTTGTTGTGTTCATGCAACTTTATCTGCTGAACAGCATTTTCCAAACTAATTTTCCTGTGGGAGTCAGCGTTGTAAGGTGACAGGGGTACCTCGTGCACTAGATTTAGGTTTCTCCTTTGCCAAAGGAATGTTTGGATTCAGGAACTTGGTCTCCAGGTTCTGGAGGAGGTGTGTTGCAATTTCCACTTCTTTCTAGTGCTTGGGCCCAGACTTTCCTGAATTTCCTTTAACCCATTTGAGTGTTACCTCTTCTTACCCAAAAGTCTGTTTCCTTTATCATTCTCCACATAAGTGTTTCTGGATTCAATTAAATAGTCAAAAACTTCTTTCTTTACCAGATTCTTTCACTATGCTATTTCTTTCCCTAGTTCATAAGCTTGTTTTGCCTTTGAAGCCCCAAGCCTACAAAATGTTTAGCATGAAGGATCTTCTCTCAGGACTTGCAGTTGATTGAGACTTCTAATAGCTGGGCACTTTTAGAGGTCAAGTGACATAAGGCATGACATTGTGGATGCTCTCTGATTACTCATTTCTGAAGCAGGGGTCACGAAGAGTGTTTCAAATATAGTTGCCAACTTTACTTCTTAACATAAGGATTTCTTTTCTTAATTTTATTTCTTCATTCCCCCAACTGAATGGGGGAACCATTTCAGTTGAAATGTAAGAGAAATCAATGTTTGAGCCTTACCCATACAATGGAGAATTTCTGCCTAACTTATTGAAGTATGGCAAATTCACCAACCACTGAAAGAGAATATGATCTCATAATGAAAGCATTGAACAGCTTTGATTAGTGGAGTGGTTAATACCACCTGTGGTTAATTACTGAAATGAATCTTGGAGTAAGATGAGGACACAAGATGAATCTTGTAAAACCATGGCTTAGATACTCCTTTATTAGAAAGGTGTAATATGTAAATAAGTGCAACAAAAAGATGTCTGTACTTTCTGTACCATAAATTTAAATACAAACGATCAGGAACTCAAGAGCTTGCAGGAAGAGCAGTGATTTTTATATTTTTGTAGTTGCATTTGAAGTTAATTAGTCTGTTTTTTTAATTCACAGCCAGAGTACACATAACAAACTGTGACCTGAAAAAGTATCCTGTGAATTTTGGTACGCAAGAGAGCACATTTTTTCTCTGTCTCTGTGACTCATGCCACTAAAACATCTCATCCAGCTTTGGTTTTGAAGACAAGAGGGCCTAGCAAGGTTAGGGGATGTTTTGTAGTGTTTGATGATAGTTGTCCAGGTGCTGATTAAATTTTAGTAAAGCAGTAGAAAAATGTCTCCTTTCTGAGATATTCTGAGAGTTATTTCCTTTTCTGATTAGGCTGTGAGTTGAGGCAGAAGGATCATGACGTAGTAGTTAGGCATTTTAAACAGCAGAGCTAGCTTTACTGTACAGTGTCAGAAAAGGAATTTTCCATTCCTGAGTATGTGTTATTCAAAGCTTGCAGTTTTGGAAGGAAAGCAGGAACACCTTATGACCTCTAGCATATTCAGGGATTTGGTTTTGATGTGTTTTTCTTTAAAAAAAAAAAAAGTGACACTTCAAATACATTTTGTTCTTATCTGATTTATGTTCACAGATCCATTTCCTGAACTGACCAAAAATCTGATGATGGATGCCAGTTTCTTCAAAGGTTTAAAAGTTACGTGTTAAATTTAAGTCTTGAAGTTCATAACCTTTGCTTACTGAATGCTGGAGCTCATTCTCAAAGGAATGGGAAAAAAACCAAACCTGTAAATTTTTACCTCAGTTACTGCACCTCAGTAATGCAATGCAGGTTGTGCACATGAGATGAGGACTTCTCCCCAAGGGAAGAAGAGACCCAAAGGTTTTAATGTGAAGTTGAGGATGCAGTGGCAATAAAAGAAGGGATAGTGCAGGTCTTGGGTGTTACAGGCAAGGTTGCAGTCACCATAAATTGGTAGTTGTTTTAATCTTGGTGGTGACAATTGACACAAGCTTCCAGTTTAATAAAGTATGTTGAAAATCTAGTATGGTGCTGGAGAACAACCCGAGTTACTTAAAAACTGACAAAATGTATTTTACTCAAGGAAGTTGAAACACAGACTAAAATTCAGTGGATATTTAATCTTAACAAACTTGAAGACTTGGCCATGTTTGAAATAATAGTAATAGTTTCTAATCGTTATGCAGTATGACTTGGAACTTTGTTCTTGTGTTTACTCTTGCTTGGTGGCTTGTTGTTGGTTTTTTTTGTGGTTTTTTTTTTTGAAAGATGCTTGCTCAATGTGAAAGAAGTTATTGGCTCAATGTCAGTGTACCGGGAAGAAAGCAGATCAGAAATAAAGCTGGATTGTGAACTGATGGACCATTTTAGTATGTTGTGCCTTCACAGTTTCTGAAGAAACAGAAACCTACATTGGGATTCAAAACCAAAAAGCTTGAGTTGTATGGTGGCAGAGTAAATTCCAGTAAATCATAAGATCTGTGATCTATTGAGTTGTTAATTAGTCACAGGGCAACTGAACAATAAAAGTTTTGACTGATACCATTCATGTTAAGTACAGGAAAAAATGGGGATTGTTTTGTATTGCATTGTGTTTGCAGGATACTCAAATGAAAATATGTGGCTTTGTTGATAGTTAAACACAGCTTTGAATCCCTGTTTTTCAGGATCATAAGATTGTTTACATAAGATATGAGATCAGGTCCGACTCTGAAATAGTAGAATATTCTCATTTATCAGTTAAACTCCAGGTGACTTTTGACATTACAGTGGATGGTGTTGGAATTTCTTCAGTCATTCTTTATATTTTATCCCTATTTTCTTTTTTTGAAGGACTTAGCTGTAGCTTCAGTAGCTCTGGAAAAAATTGCTTAGATTACTGAGATGCAAGTTATAATTAAATGGTTATACTTAATGTCATATCTCTGTGATTTTGAATGCTGTTTTATTTCCTGCTCTTCTTGGTGATTCTTAGTCTTATGCTGAGTGTAATAGTCGTGTTTGGAGGTAAAGCTTTCTTTGGGCTTCTCTGTGGTGTAGAAATATTCTTAAAACTATACATTTTCTTCATAAGGACCACCTTAGCAATAAAAAATACTCCCTAAAATCTTTAGGGTTGAAACCAAAATTGCATTTACTTTTTAATTTAGATTCCCTACTTTTCTCATTACTGTGTTTTTAATTCCTTCTCATAGAGTTTGAGGCAGTGTGTCTGATGGCGTGTAAATGTATCTGAATCATAACCTGTTTTTAATGAAAACAAAAGATTGAGCAACCTGTTCTAGTGGAAGGTGTCAGAGCCTGTGGCAGGGGGGAGGAACTAGCCCTTCCAACCCAAACTATTCTATGACTCTGTGAAGTGCTGTGCACTAGGTAGGAAAATGCTTAAAAGTTCTTTGGTGCTAAGGGTATAACAAGCCTCAGTGACTCCGAGATGCTCCTCTTGCTTGGAGTTGCTTTTGGGTGGAGACCTGAGGGTGTGCAGCTGCACTGGAGGTAATTATACAAGATGACAATAGCAGCAATTTGTGGTTATCTCTGTGGCTGTATCAGTTTTGTGCTGGTAATTCTCACAAGGAAAACTTCCTATGGGAGGCTGTGTCACGCCAATGTACAACTGCTGTGTTGTAACCTGGCTGAAGCCAGCTTGTGACTCCTTGAGCGTGGGATTTCTATCAGGTAGAGTTTCTGGTTGCTTAGTAGTTTCAGAGGGAAAGATCTGCAGGAAATAAATGTGGCTAATACATTTGCAAATGTGATGAGCTCTTAACATGGAGGTCATGAACAGTAATGATGTATTGGCCACATCACTGATGAGGAAAACATCTTGGTTTTGCCAATCGAAGATTTCCATTAAGGGCTAGATACATTTTTTCCTGATTTGTGGCAGTCTCTGGTATAATGACTGTTGCAGAAACATCTCTGTGTATTCTCAGAGAGCAGCTTCTAAATTGTTTCCCATTTAAAATTTCATACAGTAAGAAACAACCAGTATTCTCAGGTCTAAAAGAACATACTCAGGTGCTTCACAGAGGGAAAAGGTAGTTACTGGGTACTTCTGGAAAAGTTAGGAGACCAGTAATTTCATTTGAAGATACGTTGCCTAGGAAAATTTCTGTTCATTTTATTTAGGGGTGCATTTATGGATCCACTGCAAGTAAGGAGAAGACTTGTGAATTATTTTTATGTAGTCATAAGTTCACATAATTTTGTTTTGCCACAACTTTGCCTTGGTATTCTTGGATTTTGCAAAAACTGATTATTTGTCAGCCTTATTTAGGGATTGGAGTTGCAATTTCCTCATGGACCTTTAAAATTCTCAGCTGAAATGCTTTTATTACATAAATGGTAAATGTTGCCTCTGGTAGAGTCTGTCTGTAGTGGCACCGGTAGCCTCTGTCAGTATGTGCTGACAAAATGGTGATTTATCTACTGTCCACTCCAAACCAGACAGCCTGGTAAGTTAGCAGTGCTCTCCAGTCAGTAATATTTCCTCTCTATTTTAAATAAATATAATAAATAGCAATACAGATTTGTATCAATTCATTGCATTTTTCAAAAGCTTCTGTTTGCTTTGGCTTGTAAGTACACTCAAAATACTCTTAGTATTTTGTACTCTTAGTGCTTCACATACAATGTTGCCATGAATATCACAGGCTAATTGGTACCACACAGTTTAAGGATTTTTATATATTGCCTTTATTTCTTTTCCTTCATCATTCATTGTTTATTCTTGTCTTCAGAGTTAGACTTCTGTTGCTTTTGTAGCTCCTTCATTTGAGATTGCCATCCTATGAATATCTGTTCTATGCATGCAATCTTCCAGTACTGTTTTTCCAAACCTGTTTAGTCCTGAAAACATCATCTGTTGTTGCTCTTGACTATCACAATGTTGCTTAGAGACATCACCTTATATACCTCTTTCTGAAAATGCCTTACCTGTGACTGTTGACAGTATCCTTTGCTTTTAAATCCAGAAATATTTTTTTTTGTTCTTGGCTTGCTAACATGCATTTTGTAGTAGCTGCTGTATAGTCAGCTTAATGTACTCTGTGTTAGGAATTGGTTTCCTCCATCCTCCTCCTTAGCATCGTGAGACAGGGATATTGTCTGGGTGGGCATGTCTGTATCTAGGAGCATGAGAACAGCTGTACTGAGTAAGGACAAAGTTCACTGGACCTAGTTTCCTGTTTGTGAAAGTAGCTGAGGAATAGTTCTGATAATAGTAACTAAGAAATAGTTCTAAGAATCAGGAGAAATATAATGTAATTTAAAAATTATTTCCCTTTCTTTCACATTTGATACAGTTTTTTAGTAGAAGGGTAAGGATGTCTGCATTATTTGTGTATAAGCTAATTAGCAAATTCATGATAAGGCAGACTTTTTTATTCTTTTTAACTCACTGTATTTTTGAACTTTTGCCTTCCCCAGTACCTACTAGCAACGTTTCCTGCTTTTAAGAAAATGGTGCTATTTTACACAGCTGTAACTGGCTTTGTTACAATTCTGAGAAATAACTGGCCCTCTCAATTTCGTGGATTCAAAATAGTGTGTTATAGTCTATTATATAATAATTCTTCTTGCTACATCTTTTCTCAGCTCAAGTCTGTCCTGATTAAATTCTCTTCATGAAGATTTTGGGTCAGTATCTCTGACTAGCCTGTTCTGCACTCTTATGTTTTAAATTGTGGGATTCTAGTTTGGGTGGGATTGTGTGAAACTTTCAGTTTACAGTAACATGGGGAATTGAATGACACAGGACCATCACGTGAGTGAAAAAGAGGAAGCCATTCCCTTTCTAGTCATTCCAGATGTTTTATTTACTTGTTTGTGGTGACCATTGAGCTGCTGTTTTCGGAGCCCAGCAGAGCACATGATGCCAGTGATGATCTCTGGCATGCCCAGAGCTTGCTTGCCTTGGGTTGTCTTTGTTGTGCGTGGGTGTGTGTGGAGCTGTGTGTGTCTGTTCCCTTATCTACAGTGACTTTAAGCAATTCAGTCTTCATTGCATGGCGCTTTGCAGACAGTGCAGCTTTGACTAAGCCAGGTAGTCTTACCTCACTGACAAACTTTGTTCATCCTCTTGCAGATCAGTTAAAAAAAAAACAAACAGAAACAACATGAACAAAACCTAGAACCAAAACTCCTAAAACAGAAATACAGAACAGCATAGTCCATAGTGTAAATGCCAGTGAGATGCTTTTGGTATCCTTTCAATATTGTGAAACTGGCCTTTTTATTTCTATTGCTTGTTTTCTCCTTACTGGGCTTTTGGAGAGGAATTATTTTTAATCCTTTGACAACATAGTTTCTTGTAAAAGTTTTGGTAAGAAACACCATCAAAAAAGTAAGAAGTCCTCTCTGGGGAGAAAAAAAAGTACAGTGCATTGTTCAGATAATTCTTTCTGTTGAATTGCAAAGAATGTGAATCCCCTACAAGACAGAAGCCTGCAGAAATCACCCTTTGCTGTTACCTCCTGTGTTTTACTAATGCCATATCTTCTGTAGTATGTAAGTTGGTAGAAAGTAGTAGTCATGGGCTTGCCTTTATTTTCTCTGCACTTTTGTGGGGCTGCTGTAGTCATTAATATATTGCCTTCATTTTGTGAGGTAGCAAGGTTGTTTTAAATGAGGGGTCATACTCTGTGGTAGGAGTTGCTTTAAAATGTAGCCTGGTCTTGATTTTTTGAAGGTTGTGGTGGGTTTTTTTTCCTCCCCCTTGCTGTTGCATCAGTTTGTGACTGTTTTACTGATTCTCCATTTTGTAAGAAATTACTCTGGTGTATGGAAATTTCTAGGTTTGTCTTTGAAATTTTTTTGCCTTTAAAATTTTACAGAATGCTCCACTTAACTGTTGGTGGCAATGCAGCATCTTTCTGAGGGTGTTTATTGCACATAAATTGTTACTCAGGATCTGCAGAGATTGTGAATGCAGATCTAAATTGTTTATTTTGACTTCTCAGATCAAATAGTGAGGCTCCTCTCTTGATCTCCAAAGTTCTCTAGTTCAGTTCTTGATATGTTTTAGAATAGCAGCATTGTGACTTTAAGGGAGCAGGAAAGACTCTATATGAAATGAAGTTACACTGTCCTGGTGGTTTTTTTTAGAGAATGACCTGAAATAAAACCTGTCTTGCTGTGTGAGCTATGGGTTTGTGCTCACAGATGCCTGGCCAAAAGGAGATTTTACAAGCAGCTGTATTTTCATTCTGTAAGTGCTCCTATACCTTGTTTATAAGACATGAGCCTAATCCATTTTATGATCAGGGATATTTACCAGCAAAATTTCAGTATGCTTTACTTCAGGGTTTGGCTCTTTTGTGCATGTGTACTCATGGAATAACAGACCATAGCCTGTTATTTTTTTATAAATTAAGTGTTCTTTATTGCTTAATTGGATAATTGACCTTGTCTTTCTAGGAGGAAACTATTTCTCAGTAAGACAGTCCTATTTGACTCCTGTCCAACCAGTCCTGGATTTGTTGGACAGTCCTGTCCTAAAAGCTTTTTCAGATCATATTCTGGCTGAGGCTTGACATTTGATAATCGCTGGGCCCAAACTCACTTGCATATGTTGATAATGCTTTCTGTGTTTCTTCAGTATGTTCATTTTCTGTGAGTGATGTAGAATTGCCGGGCAATATTTGTTTTCTTTCATTTCTCTTAAGTGCTTGGACGACATAACTCACTTATCTGGCTTTGACTGGGTAGGAACATCATTTGCTTTTCTCAGGCTCAAGGAAGCTGCGTGTCTTTTGTTCTGCGTTAAAGCCAGAGTTACAATGTTGCTTTCCTTATTTAAAGAAGAGTACCGAGCTGTGAATGAGCTTTTTGAAATGACAAGTCTTTGCATAATTATGGGATTTTTCTAGGCAACTTGTGCCAAAATAGAGATTATTGGAAAATAAGGGCATGTAAGGTTATGCTGTGAACTAGATATTACCGGGGGGCCTGGATCCTGTTTCAGGATTTGTTAAAAAAATCTCCACTTCTTTTTTCGAATCTCATTTTGGCAAAAGAAACTTCAATGTAAGATTCAGGCATTCTTTGTAATCGCCTTTTACTGTTATTTTGTGACACCCTTGTTCACTTACGTGAACTCAGCTTTGCTTAGGAGAAAATATTATTGTTCCCAAAGTACTGTGTGGGCTGGCTGGCTGGAGAATACACAGGCTGGCATCTTAGCTGACTGTGGGCTTGATTTACTGTAAATGGGCTAATTAACCGTGAGGTGCCATGCTGCTGTGTTTGTGTGTAGGGAAGCTACATATGGGTAAGCCCGAGTTGCTTACAGTTTTCTGTTTCTGTCCGTTCATTCGTTGTAGTTAGATATAAGGAGGTAATAGTCATGAAATAAAACTTGAAATAAAATGCAGAAAAATAGGTAGGACAACGATTTTGTGAATTGCTCAGCTTGTGCTCAGCATTTCTGGATGTTCTTGAAATATAATACTAGCTCAGATTTTTGTGTTTTGCTACTAAACTAAGAACTGTGGTTTGTTCTGGAGAGTCTTAATAAAAATTAATTGATGGAAGATCTGTGCTTTTTGAGCCTTTCATGTAGAGAGACTTAACAAGGTAAGTATTCTGGTACTTTTGAAGAAAGAATAGAGCAGCAGTTTGTTATTACTGTGATTGTGGTAGATTGGGTTGTCTTAAGGGTGTCATTATAAACCCACTATCTTTTGGTATTTGATATTTTTTTCTCTATTTGAAAGACAGAAAAAACTCCTCAAGAATTTTCTAGTTGCAGGATCTCTCTTCTGTAACAGAGACAAGCACTAAAAATCTAATACTAGCAACATTTGCATATCAGTCTGTTCATTAAAAGACAGAAATTTGCTCTCCAGCCTTATCATTTACTGTTTTGTACCATATGTATCCAATTAAAAAAAACCAAGGTAAGAAAATATTGTTTGCTTTTTTTTCTATATAAATAAATGGAAGTGAGCATAGTAGCAGCCAAAGGAAACATTCCTCTGTGATTGCAGCAAGGTTTGTCCAAAATAATAGGGTTTGTATTTTGTAAATGTTTGGTTTGCCTCTGATGTTTAACATTTTAGGCTCTTTAATGTATGTGGGTGCATACCAGGCGAAGTGTAAAATTTCAAAACCCATTGGTGGAAGTCTTGTAACACGGGACCACCTGCTGTGTTTGCTCGGCTGTTTCAATTGCTCTGTTATGCAATTTCTTCTGTTGCAAGTTGTGGAAGATGGAGGAGGCCACTCTGTTAAACTATTACTTGGCCTTAACTGTTTATGCTGGTCACCATTTTCCTCATTTGGGAACAAAAAGTTTTATGCAGATGACTTCTAAGTCTTTTGGATCCACAGAATGATGGATCCTTCTTTTATGTGTATCCAACCAGCTGGCGTTTTGTGCATAGTTATTCTCAGCTTTTAACACTGAAGTAGCTGTTGAGGCTGTGTATAAAGCTCTGTCACTCTAGTCATAGCTGGTTAATGAAAATTGTTAAGAACAGTAAGTTCTTCAGGCTTTCTAAGTGTCTTTATGTAGGTATTCTTGCAGGAATAGTGGGCACTTTGTTATGGAACTAAAGGTAAACCATGCTGAACCGTGTGGTAAGTGGTAATAATTACGGCCAAAAAGCATCTGAGTCAGCATGGGAGATGAACAGAAAAATTCCTTTGTGTTGAGTGAGAAACTTTTGTTTAAAGGACTTTTCTTGTACTGAGAGGACATTACGTGTCAGCATACCTCTAGCGTAGCTCTAGTTTCACAAACAGCCTCGTGCACCTGTGGAAGAATATCAGATGTGTGAAAGTAATCCAAATTATTTCATTTTCTCTGTACTTTTCACGCGTCTGTGACTACACCAAAAGTGTAGTCAAATGAGAACCTCCAGAGCTCGTAAGCAAAATTAGGTCATACCCTTTGTCCAGTCCTTCTCTGTAAAAGAAGGCCCCTCAAACCTTTCTAAGCGCTGATACAGGATGACTCATTGATGTTTGAGCCATTTAAACAGCTTCCTTCTAGCAGCACGTCAAACAAAAGCTGCCTCCAGGAGCTGTTCTCCGGGGTAAGGTGGTGCCGATGTTGGAGATCCAGAAATCATCCTATGGGAATTGCTGTGTGCCCTGTTAGCCACAGTTAATGCTGGGCAAATACTGTGAATTGATGAAATTTGCCACTTACAAGATGTAGTGAGGAAATCATGCTTTCATACAACTTAAGGTATTAAGATAAATCACTGGCAGTTTAATGCCATTTTAGAGGCAACTCAGATGCCTTCTGCCACCTGAGTCTGTGACATGTTCTAACGTCCTGGTAACAAATGCACTGCGCTGAGCACTTACTCAGTAAAAAGAAAAGCATTGGGTAAAGGGAGCATAAAACCTGTGTGTAAGAAGCTCTGTGAATGTTGACTGTTGAGAATAGTTTTAGGTTTAAAGCTCTTATTTTGTCTAACTCTGATCTGGGTTCATATAGGAGTGATGGTTTGAGTAAGTCCATCTTGACTTAAAAAAAAGCCATATCTAAATAAGAGGCATCTTCAGTTTCCACAAAGAAAGCATCTGTAGCTCATATTTTTTCACACTGAAAATAATGCTGCCTAGTCAGATGGGATTTCTTTTGCAACATTAGTCAGAAAATGCTCTAGTGGCTAATGATGTGGGTCAGTGCTAGGGTGGGTGATTTAAAAGCCATTAGCTTGTGCATTCCTGGTTGTCTTTTCATAATTTTCACCATTCCTTATATTTAAAAATCTATCTGAAAATGGGTAACAAAAATTGAGCTGATGACCAGGTTTCAGTGGTAGCAATGGAGGTGTTAATCTTTCACAGAGAGTTTTAGTTTAGTTTTGTAGGGGGGGTTTCCCTTTTTTTCTGACTGTTTTTATTCTTCATCTCTTAGTTGTAGTCAGTCTATGTCCTTTCTCCCCAGCCCCCAACTCCGACACTGAAACAGCTCAAGGTCAAGAATTTGGCTGTTAAAGGAAACTGTTTTGTTTTGCATTAAGATTAATGGAGCTTTAAACTAACTAGGAGAGAAGAATTGTTCTGCTGAAATTATTAAACACATCCACCCTCTCCAGCAGTCAGGTTTTTGTCCTCAGTAGTGCTGGAAATAAGTTTTCGACAGATTGCATGAGCAGTAAGATATTCAGTGCAAGTGAGTAGTTCCATTTTTAAATGAAAAGTGAGATTGAATATGTGTAAATGTGACAATCACAATTAAAACTTAAGTTAACCCTTGTCCCTAGTAGTGCTCAGTAGGAGATCATTCAGTTAGAAATAACCTAAATTTATAGTCCTGTGCCTCTTTGTCCATGTGTATGGTTTATGTCTGATTACTCTAACAATGAGATGCTTGAAAAAGTGAACCGTAGTCAGTATGATTTGATGGAAGCATGGAGAGAGAATGCAAGGAAGGGTCTCTTGAGCCTTCCTTGTCTATTAGAAAGACATAATAGTTCCCACTTTTGCTCTAAACATCTTCAGGAATCCTTTTGGGAGCAATATGGCAGCTGCTTAAGTAATTCTGAAACAGAAAAATCTCTTTAAGTAAAAGTCAAGCAGAGGTGTTTTGTCAGCAGCATATTTTTCATTTGTATTAACTTCTGATGCTTTTTATTCCCCATGACCTTAGAGACACACTTTGGTGGGCATTCCCTCTGGCCTGTATGAGCCTTGAGAAGCATGACCAGCACCATGGCTCATGTTCTCTCTGTTTAATTCCATGTACAGTGTATAGTACTGGAAGTAAAATATGGTATTGCTAGTCTGTTCCAGCTCAACCCTGTATAACTTTGGCTGACTACAACAGGCAATAACTTGCCAGCCTTCCTGGTGAGTAGGAGTTCATTGTGTGTGTGCTGACCACAGAAGCATTCACTGTCATTTTTCACTGAGAGATTATACAGTCCAGAGATGAAATGGTAATGTTTCAGCCATATACTTCCAAATTTTTGAGGACTTTTTCAGCCAGCTCACTTTCATTTATTGCTGGCTAAAGTGTTAACATCATCGTCTGCTGTGCTGCACTTCAGAACTATAGTTACCTGTCTTCATTTTCTCTCTTTAAGACAGGTGATAAACCTTAGTGAGTATAAGGCAAAGACCAACATTTGGGGGTTTTTCCTGCACTGAAGTTTTCTAAGGAAGATAAATCAAATCTGAATTTGTACAGGAATGTTTGCCTTGCATTCCACACACTGAGTCAATTTATCTCAGGGGCTCTTTTTCCTCCTTCCCACCCTCTTTAAAGGCTTGGTGACTGGAAAAAAAAAAAAGGAGGGGTGTATGGTAGATTGTAAAACGAGATTTTTGTAGCCACTGGTGCCAGGAATCATCAAGGAATGCTTAAGTAGTGCCTCTTGTGACAGCATCCAGTCTATTGGAAAAGCGTCATGTGCCATCTGGCTTTGATTTTGACTTAATTAAATGCATGCAGCCGTCTTTAAGAACTCGGCTAAGATTCAGCTGTCTTGACATTTTGTAAAGAGCAAAGATTTTGTTGGGGAAGCTGCAATAGTCACCTGATTTATGTTGTTTAGTTCCCTTCCAGTGTGGTCCATGCAGTTTGCTGATATTTGAGTGACAATTCTGTTTAAATAACTCTTAAGACTTGCTGACTCTTGGAAGCCTAATTCAGTAGGGGTTTTCCACTGTAGATTCTGGGATTTTTCTTAGAACGGCAGTTATTGTGGAATTTTTTAATAGCAAAAGGAGTTTCTTAAGTTCAGCCAAGTCATTTGTCTGGGAAAAAAGCAAGCTGCTTTGTAAAAGTTTGGTTACTCCACCCAAAGACTCTATGTCAATGGGGTTTTAGCTTTGTGTGGGGTAGGGGATAGGAGCAGGATGTGTTCTTTGCTGTTACCCAGTTATTCCTAATGCAGAGAATAGTGAGGGATGACTTTTCATGGGCAAGCAAACCATCTTGCACTCATGAGAACCTGTCGTTTTGATTGCCTGTTGTTTCATCTTGCATTTTCAACAGCACCTTACCTGTGTAACGAAGGATGTGAAAAAAAAAAGGTGTAAAATTCTACCCATGCAGTTGTAATTAAAAAACACACTTTTGTTGCTCTGAGTGCTAGGTATCTTGATTTTTGATGTTTAATCACTTTGATCTTCAAAATGTAGAAAAAAAAACTAAGGGAAAACAAATGCACAGAAATAGTATCTTTATTTAGTATCTAGGTGAGATGAACAAAGACTCATTCAAAATGGCCTTTTCATTCTTACATCGAGTTTTATCAAGTTGACTAGTGATAGTGGTCAAGTGTTAATTTCAAAGAAATCTTTTGCCATATTCCTAATACTCCCAAATGGTCAAGTTTTATCTCTTTCATCCAGCTATGAAGGATTACCCCATTTTTCCCTTTTTTATCACTGGAAATGTTATATTCTTGGAAGGCCCTTCAGGAAGAGGGAGTATTTTAATAGTTATATGTGTAGTATTATCTGGCCCTTTTCTAGTTCTATATTGCAAAAAATGTTTTCGCTTTTTAATCTTTCTAGGTCTCTTATTTTTAGCAAGTTATCCTTGGCCCATTGCCATCCATTGTGTGAATGGAATTCTCCAGTTCTCATCAGTTTGCTTAGACCTCTTTAGCTGATTCACTAAGTACAATATCCAGATCCCTCCTGCTGTGTCTTAACAGCTGTGCTGCAGGCTTGGCTTGAACACACCCCGCTGCCCCCCAGGCCCCCTAACCTATAATAGGCACTCTGGCCTGCTTATTGAAGAGGGAAGCTTTGGGAGCTGCGTAGCTTACCTTCACATCTCCATTTCCCTGCACCCATTTGTGTTTGAAATGAGAATTAATGTTAACAACCTTGGTGATCGGTTCACTGTCTGTGGAAGAAAAATACCATGATGAGATAGGAGTCAAATTTCCTAATGCAATGCTGCTGAACATGTCTTAAACCTGCCCTTGAGAGCCCTGGTTCCAAGGGTGAGCAACTGCTGGACTTCTGCTTTCATACATGTTGAGTTATTGGCCTTTGTTTTCAGGTGGCTGAACGAGGTTGCAAATAACGTTTCTTGCCAAGGAAGCACTTACTAGTGATAAGGAAGAACATCTTCCTTCTAATGTTAATCTGATTACTGAGGACTGATTGACTTAAGGCACTTGAGAATCAAGGAGCTTTAATTTCCTATTGTCCACCTGTACATGTAAGCATCAAGATAAGAAGAGAGTATGCATTTTTAAAAGCTTGAATTCCTTGGATTTATTTCTTAAAAGCTGGTATGCATTGCTTGTGCATTGTTATTTATATTTACTGCTAAGTTAAATACTTGAGTTGAGAAACCTTCCTGAACTTTATTGTTGTTGGATATGAATTGATTATCAGAGCATGAGTCTCCTTCCCTACATTTAGACTGTTTTGCTTGTGTTTGTTGTTTAGTGGAAATGGTGTATCATCTCTCTGGGCTTGAGGGTGGCACTATTGTAGTGGCAGACATGCTCTTTTATAATTTTATGAAAGCATTTGTTTACATTGCTCTAGTTTTGGAGACATTTTAGTGGTGATTAATATATGCCAACAGTGTTGATAGATTTACTTCCCATGAAGCAGGTAAGTAAGGCAGTGGAAGCTGGGATGTTGGAAATAAATCCCCTTCAGGAAAGCTGAAGATTGTTCTGCCTGTTTTCACATTTGTTTGAAGGAGACTGTGAGATAGAAACTTGAGCCAGAATTAGGTTGGGGTAAGACTAGAGAAAATGATTCAAGCTAGCAACTATTACTCAGTTGAATTGAAGCTGGCCACAAGTTCCTTTTGCACCACCTGTGAAGTGGGATTGTGGGGCATCCCTTGAAGACCCCAAAAAACTACAGAGATGCCTGAAAAAGTTGCCAGGTCACGAGTCCCTGATCTGTGTGTGCATCCATGCTTGGGAGCCCTGTCACAGTTGAGGAGGGTAGCAGATGAAGCTTTGCAGTTGACTGTACAGAAGATCTGACAGTTGAATCTCTTGATTGATTTGTGCAGAGTAAGTCAGGATGGGTGTAAAGCAGCTGAAAGCACCATTGCATGGATTAAGGCTCCCTCTCTACACTTTGATTTGTACATTGCTCTTGTATGCAAGGTAGAGAGCATACCTTCTCTAACTTGTTATTGAGTTATTTGTACTTCGCCTGCAGTTTTAATTTCAGTTTCATGCTTATTCTAAGGTTTAGCAAAAATGTTTGCTTGTACTTAGCTTGTAGTAGATGCTCCCTGTAAAGGACTGAACCAGTGCTTAGAGTTCAGATGAGTATGCATTTTCTTGTGCCCTTGAATTCTAATTTCTCTGGCTGGAGAAACAGTCACATTCAGCTGTGTTGTGCATAGCATGTTTTGGTGTTTGACCGAGTGTCTAAAAGACCCTGGTGCAAGCTTTTCATTGTTTGTTTAGCTAACTGTGGGTCTGTGTTTCTTATCTTTGGTGGAACTGACTTTTGAACCTGAAGATACTTCTGCTGTTTCGGTTTGCTGTACTTGAGGTGTCTACAAGCACATGCACATAGTTTGAAATGGGGGAGAAGGGCCCCCAGGTGAAGATATTCACGTAAACATAATCTCCACTATGCCTTTGTATTTCAAATTGTGAAACAATTACTTAGAGGAGGGAATTCTGGCCAAATAAACAAAGAATAGAAAGACATGAGTTCTCAAAGTCCAGGAACCTGACCACTACAAAAACCAAGGAAGAAAAGAGCTATGTAGCTGACTTTTCTAGGATTATTGATCTACTTTCATCCAATGTAATTTGTCGTGTGAGACTTTACATTGACTATAGTTTAAATTTTATTTGGAGCATCAGTACTGTATCTTGTATTACAACAACTGTACCTTGCACTAAGAAGAAATTTAACTTCTTTTGTGTGGCACAATTTACTTGTTTGTGATTTTTAAAAGTGCTGATTAGAAGACACAAAGCACTTACTGAAAACTGGAAGTTAAACTTAGGTGCAGGTTGAGAACAGCAAAGAAAAATCCTTTATCTTTCTCTTCACTTTCTTTATTTGACTGCTGGAAAAGAAAGAGAGGGTCAATGCTTCAATGAACAGCAAGGAAAGGTTTTTGAATTAGTTCTCAAATACTTTTTATTTTCAAAGAATGTTTGCTTTTAGGTATGTTTTTCAAGTAGAATATTTTGAACAGCTTCAGTTTTATGCTTTCACATTTGTTGGGAATTTTAAGGACAGTAAAAACATTTTTCAAATCATTAGGGTTTTGATAAGCTTTTTAAATAAGGCGAATATCTCTGTGAGAAGGCTGAGATTAAAGCAAGGAAGTCTTCTTTCTTCTCAGAAGTTTGGAGATTTAGACTTAAGAGAAGAATGAGACTTCTGTCCAGTGTGGCTAGGCCTTAAATTTTCTGGATTTTTTGGTTGAAACTTGCCCTATGACACATAGGATGTGTGAAGATAGATTTTGGTCCATGGGCAAAACAGAAAGTGGAGTGAACCATGTCACCTGCAGGATGTAGGTGCATTTGTTTTGGGCAGACCAGTCTGAGGGGTTTAAGGTGTTCTTTACAGCACTGAGTACCACTCCAGCCCTTGCATCTTTTATAGTCTGTAATACAGGTAACTGCAACATACAAAATATTTTTGTATTTATAAGGCAAAGAGCACTGCAGAAAGTGCAGTCTCCTCTGAAACCATACAGCCCATGTGCATGTTTTGTGGGTAGGAATCTGGGCTGCAATAAACTCCTTAAGTTATGTTGCTCAGATGAGAAAGCAAAATACAGTACAGTGACAATAGTTGAATGTGCATATAGTATATAGATCCCTTTTAAAATATGGGAGGGCTATGACCTTGCATTCCAGAGGAGATTAAGTAGAAAGCATCAGTAAAAACCATCTGTAATCAGATTCTCTGCACAGTTTTTCCTTTAGTGCTTTTGATCTGAGATGAAGCCAGTGACTGATGTGAAAGTTGCCTTAGCAGAGCATGAAACTTTTGAGCTTCATGCATTTGGCACATGTTCAAATGGCTCTGTGTGGGGTCAGTTGTACTTCAGCCTTGAGCTTAAGGCATGCTGCTAGAGAGTCCAAGCACATTTATTTGTCCTCTGCTTTCCTCAGTTAATATATTCTGTCTTAAAAGTGAAAATATTTAACAGAATGACTTTTTTTTTCAGTTTTTACACAAGTCAGATGTTAAATGTCATGATCCAGATAGCTTTTCTTCTTGTTTGTTTTTTTTAACCGCTTTCAAATTAAATTCCAATATTTCAATTTGGGAGCTGGCCAAAATTAGCTGAGGAGTTTCTTATCTAGCCTCGTCATTCTGCAAGCATTCCCTTAAAACTCTCCTTGAGTCCAGAGAAATGAACTGGTAAAGTCTTGCTGTGTCTCAACTCTGCCTGCCCTGCATCTTGGCAAATGATGAACTTAATGCAAATGTGCTTTAGCATTAAATATTTTTTGGCAGTGATCCTACTTTGGTGTTGCTCAATGCAACAAAGAAATAGTAAATATATCATACTATTGCTTTCATGCCAATTAAAGCAATAACTATTTAATATTTGTGGTTATATCATACTATGGGGCATAGCTGGATGTGATAATCTGCAGCAGTGTTTGTTTATCCATACTGTATAAACTGAACAACTTCTAAAAATAGTTAAAAAAATATTTTGATTGGTGTTGTGTAGCAGTTGCCCTGAGTCTGAAAGAAAACCTGTTAAATGTCAGCATGTTTAGGCATTGCTCTAAAACAGTTCCTTAATGCTCTCAAACGTTGCCAGTGTGTTCATTTAACAGAGAGGTGTTTTGTCTCTTCTGCCACAGGACAGCTGCTGACGAGTACACCTCCCTTGACTTGCTTATTTTGCTTTCTTTAATTTTCCTCAGTTGATTTATTGATTTGGATTTTTTTTTTAATCTTGGCATGGTACTCAAGTCCAAATGAGTGTACAGTCATGTTCATACTTTGCTGCATTTTTTCATGCCACAAAAAATTTGGCTTTTTTTTTTTCTGCTAAGCTCTTTAAAATGCTTTTTTGCACTTTGCTGCCATTGGCCAAGCAGACAGGCAGGTTTTGAAGGCTGAGTTCTGTATTTCATCCCTTCCATCTTTCAGTTTGTTTAGCTTCTGGGATGTGATCGTTGGCAAACAATGCACAGCCAGTACAGACTACTATAAACTTGTCAACTGCAAACCAACAGAGAGAATACGGACCACAAATTTTATACATTGTAACTTGCCCCCTTCCCCCCCAAGATAAGCTACATGTTTTATAAGCTTAGGCAAAAAACATTTCAACACTATTAGCATTGCAATGCTGTAAATATTTCAGTGCAATTTATACCTGAGATATTTTAGATAAAGGTAATATTCAGTATTGTGCAGAGTAACAACAGTCCAGTGTAAAATCTTTATGCTTGAACGCAAAGGGAAGGGTCTTTATTTTAAGGTGAAAGAGAAAAAACGGTGACATCTTATATGTTCTTTAGTTTTTCTACGCTGTGATTTCCTGATGCTAGAGCTGAGTGTTTCACCAGGGGAATGGCTGGGGTGGTGTGAGTGCCCTCAGGGTGGCACAAGGCCACGTTTGCACCGTGTCTGCACCAGCAGGAGCACAGCTCAGGAGCCCACGTTCCTGTGGGAGCTCAGGGCTGCTCGGAGCAGCCTCCCCTGCTGGGCCCGTGGGCAGGAGCTCAGGGAGAGAGAGGTGGCTGTGGCCAGGCCAGCAAACCTCACCATGGCCTCTCACCAGGGCCAGTTCAGCTTTGCTTCCTGGTCCAGTGCCAGGAGACTGCTTTGAGTTGTACATTGATAGAATTGCACTTCATTTTTCTGCCTTTGGTAACAGGGCAACATAAAAGCTAAAGGAAACTGTCAGGTAAGGAAATATTTTTATTTAGCATTCTATTTCCCCCCCCCTTTTTTTTTTCTTTTTTTACCTTATTAAATTGAAAAACTAGCTTCTGGAACAGCTCATAGTGTTGTAGGTTATGGGTGATGCTGCTCTGCAAAGTAGAGTAATTTAGGATTAATTTAGGATGTTGGAGTTAAAGTAATTTCTTTCACTATGTTCCTCAGGATATTGACATATTGCAAAATGAAGTTGCCTTGAAGGTGCTTTTTAAATGTATCATTTACTGTATTGAAAATATCTGCAATGTTGAAACTGACTAAAAAGTGACTTTTCCTATTAGTTTCATTTTGTGTAGAGTTTTTGCTGATAAATCTTATGTATGATTTTTATATCAGCGAATGTGAAGCCTTTTTTTACTTGTCTCTTCTGGTAGAAGACTGATTTTCTAAATGAATGAGGTTTTTTTCTGGACCTATGCTGCTTACATCTTAAATCCTCCTGACAAGCAGAGCAACTGTTGTGCTCCTTCTGCATATGTATAATTAAGAGGCTGATTATATTGCCTCCTAATCTAGATTATCATCCTGAAGAAAAAAGTGTTCCTTTTGCAAAAGGAATGGTGAAAGGTAGAGGTGCAACATAATACCAGCCTGGAGGAAAGCATTACCAATTAATAACTCTATCAGGGGAAGTAGTATTTTGTTCCTTATCACAAGACCATTTTTTAAGTTCAACAATTTATAAAACTCAGCCAATTTCTTCCTTGCTTGCACTTGACAGACACTTTAAGAATCCTGAAAATGCACATTTGGTTTAGAGTGAAATATGCAATGTTTTTTATCCAGGTTTGAGACTTAGTTTCCTGTTTGTGGAAAAGTTTTTAAATTACACTTTCACAGCTTTTAGCCATTTTAGTGAATACATTGTATTATTATTAAGTACACTGACTTAGTAGTTTGTTCACTGTTTTGTGCTAAGCTCTTGGAAAATTGATACTGAGGTAGCAAGCTGTATTTGTGACACCAGATGGTAGAGCTGCCTCTGTGGCAGCACGCTGTCTAGTCCTGTATCTTTTAGAACATCACTGTAGAGGACTTATGTCCAATAGAGTTTATGCTCTGCATATTCCTCTGGGGATTTGCTTATAGTGAAGTAATGAATTGGGAAAACTAGTAGCATTTAATGCCACTCTAGTGGCTCTGCCAGGTAGCACTGAGAGAGTGAACTTCCAAAGCAGAGCAAATACTCCTGGTAGAGTTTCTGTTTTAGTCCCACAAATCTGTTAAACAACATAGTAGTGTACTGGACCCCAGAAGTGCTTCATTCACTTCTGTCAATAACAAAGCTCTCCCACCTAAAATGTCTTTTTATTGCATGTTGGGCCTCACTGATAAATAGGAAATATCACAGTTCAAATATGAAATGTAGTACAACAGTATTCCAGAATTAGTGTGTGAATATTTCTCTGGATCACAGCCTTTAAACTTCATGGAAGAACCACTATACCAAAGAAGTTCTAAAATAGGAATGGTAAAATTGAAGAATTCAAAGATTATGTACTAAAAAGACAGTACTTTCAGAGAATTAATTCAAATTTTGAAATAATCTTGAAATACAAATAATTATAGTAGTTAACTGATAAAGGAGGAAAGAGAAAGCAATTTGCATTTGAAATGAGAACTATGAATGCAAGACAGAAACTTGTGGTTTGGATTACCGTATGGAAAATGAAATGAAATTTTATCTGTGAACTTAAATTGGATGATGCCCAGACAAGGAAAAACCTATGACTGATAACAATTATGGATCTGTTGTAGCTCTAAAATCCTGCATGTAGCCAACCTGTCTCTCCAAATAACTAGCTAATATTTCAAAGTAAGAAAATTCATGCATATTCTGTAGAAGAGCATAAACCAATGGCTTAGAGAAGGAAGGAAGAGGTCCTGTCTAGCAGACACCCCATGCTTGCTTTAACTGCTAATGTCCATGCACTTGAGAGATCTTCATGAAATGTTTTTACTTAGAGTTACTTGACGCAGCTCAGAAAATATGTGAACACAGCAGGAGTCTCTGCAGCTTTCCTCAAATAATGAAATGGGAATTTTAGGTCTTTCACTGCACAGTTATCTAACTTCCTGCACTTCAGTCTTACTCATGCTCCGGAAACTCCCTAATGTAAAAAACTGCAGTTCTTCCCTCTCTTGAGTGGCTCAAGAGGTATCAACCTCAGCCCACATCAGCACAATACCACAGCTGCTAATATCTTGCTGTGTGGTGTGGACCCAGACTGACTTGAATAGACTATTGCTAGCCCATCTCTGCCTTCCTGTGTCTTGGCAAGAATGAATGTGTTGTTCTCCACAGTTCACTAGAAATTAAGGGTGCTGTTCAGCTTAGTGGGAGGAAGCTTAGAGTTTTGGGATGGGCTCCTGAAAAGTACAACTGCACCTCTATCAGACAAGAAAAATCCAAGAACACCAGTGCAACTTTCCTCCACATTCCTATCAGCTGTATATCTTTCTGGTGTATCTGTGTAGTGCTTTTCAAGTGCTTATGGAGGTACAGCCCCTTGTGTCTGAAACACGAGATGAGCATGAACAGGAGGAACTGAGACGTGGGAATTCAGGCTTCTCACAGTGCTTTACTGTTCTTGAGGTAAGAAACAAACAGCAACACAGGAAGTATAGGAGTAGCTGTCTAATAAAAATTTGGTGGATTTGTACTGACTGCCCTGCTTGGTAAAAGGTTTGCAATACATTCTTAATTTCAACAGTCATTAATAATGGTATTTTGTAATAAAATAATAGACTCTTTTAATATTAAAAGCAAGCAAGTAAAAACAAAAACTCCAAGTCTACTTTTAGGAATACTATTTCTTTTTATATCTTAAAAGGAGAATTACAGTTATTAGTAAAGATAGCAAGGTTCATCATCAGGAGCCGAGATTGGACACATACTTCAAAATAACTCATTAACTCATCTTCAGGTCCATAGCTAACTATACAAAAAACTCCAGAGGTTTACAAATTGGTCATTATAGTGCCTTATGTTTTGCTTCTAGAGTGGATATGCAGTTCTATAGTAATTAATTGCTTGAAATAGGTAATCCAGAAATCTCCCTGTTAAGCAAGGAGCTATTTAAAGAAGTATCCCAATATGAACATCTGTACAGAGAAACAGTCCAAATTCTCCCAGGTTTATTCAGAGGGGAGAGGCAGCAGAAGGCTCTCTAGTTGCTGCTTTAGTCAGACCTTCAACTTTCTTTTACTGTGATAAATAAAATTTCATTAAAAGGTTTTCCTACAATTTAGAGTGTAAAAATTACTGAAATTGAAGATAATTTAAATAATAAAATATAATTTAAACAATTTAAATTTTTTTCAGTATGCCACTGTTGTTGCATACTATGTCATATAGTATGTGATTTAAATTTTTATCATTCAGAAGAATCAATTGTTTCTCTGGTGTTTTTAGTGATTGATGTTTTTCCTGGACTTAAGATGTAGCTAAATCCTGGAATACTCCTACTTTGTAATTCAGTCTCAGCCTACATGCATAGCTTTTAAGCATAAAACAAAATTCAGGGGTTTTGTCTAGGGGATTCTTTGTACTTCTGCTCTTTGATGAATCAGGTCTCTGCTCAGAACATGCTTTTGGGGAAAGGCAGGCTGTGGTGACAATCTTGAGAAGAAAAGGCAAGTTTTGAATGGAAGTACTGCTGACAGTGGGCAGGCTCTACAGAGTACCATGTTGGTTTTCTCTGAAGATGGTGATAAGAACATGCCCGTGGAAAATAGTTAGGACTATCAAACAGTAGGTTAAAATACTACTTTGCTCACAGCTCTTGCATGTTTTGGTGTTAGGCTTTTAAGATGTGTCTTCTCTGAAAGAAAAGCAGTTGTTGCATGGTATTCATTAATAACACGGGGTTCTGTGGGTCCCACAAAACACTCAGATTCCTTAGCCCTGTTACTGACTTTCAGGGTGTCAATACAGGCAGTCTTTAAATGGTCCGTCAGTTATCAAGATGAGCAAATACAAAATCTCCTGTGCAGTGTGGTATTTAAACATTCAACCCCCTGCCAGCACTGACATCCTAAACTGGTGTGCTCAGACATGAATTTTTCATGAGTGTGGTTGCATGCTGCTGGAATAGGCGCTCGTGAGGAGCGGTCATGTTCTCTGGCATGGGAGACAAGCAGCTCTGTATGTGATGCTTGTGTGCACAAACAGTGGTCCCACCACCAGTGTCAGAAAATAGAAGTGTAGTTATAAATTTTCTCCTGTGTTGCAAGAATTATAGTCATTTTTTTGCAAAATTCCGCCCATACTTGAGTGAGTGCTGCACAGTGAAGTTGTGAATTGTTCTGCCTGAGCAGAATGTGTCTTTTAATAAGTGCATCTGCACAGATGACAGATACTTTTGCCAAACAGAAATACAGATGTTTGTTAAACTGAGTATTTTTGTCATAATTAAATACACATTTTTTAATTGGGAAAAGCAGCTAGTTGTATGAGTAATGTTTTGACACGTCTTTATTTTTTAAGTCTTTGAAGCAATGTGCCTGCTCCTAGAGCTAAATTAGGCCGGTAACATGTAATACAATAAAGCTTTTGAAAAAAGGCCTGCAAAGTAAAGCCAATTTGGAAAATGTCCACTTAGAGTAGTAAGCTTACTCAAACTTCTGAATATAAGAATTCTTGAGTACTACATTATAATTTACTGTTAAGTCCATGCAGCTTTTTGAAGCTTCTATTTGTGTAAATTTACAATCCATGGGGATTTTAGTACATTAACTGATAATTCACAGCACAATCCTATAATTTCTTAAGAAAAAATAACCTTTGTCATTGACCCAGTGTAATTATCTTAATTGGTTCATTATCTCTCATTAATCCTAGGAAGAATTAAGTCTCTGAAATAGAGAAAAGGTGGCAGGATACTCACAGAGATGCCAAAAACGGTTGCATATCTAATTCCTATGGTAAATTTTTCATGAGGAAGAAAATTCTTCTAATGTTCTGTGATGATATCAAGTAATGAAGTTTTAAGGAATGGTATATAGAATAAACTACACAAAATGAAGAATTTGAAATTATGAACATCTAGCCTTGTTTAGAAAAAAGGAAAATTTCTTTCGAATAAAATTTTGGGCTTGCTAGGGAGGGGAGGGTTGTTAGTCTTTTTTGTTTAATGTTGTTGTTGGCTTTGCTTGGTTGGTTTTGGTTTTTTGTTAGATCTGAAATATATGATAACAGGGTACTTGATGGCTAGGGGAAAAAGGGCAGGGATGCCATAATGTGATTGATGCCTGGGGTGTAAGTTGCTACAGATTAGCTCCTCTCCACAGAACTGAATTTTGATTTTTTCAGGTTCCCATCTCAAAACAGATTTGTGATATTGGTGCTTAACTACATGAACGTTTCATGCCTTGCTTGGCCAAGTATATGCCTTAGAAAGGCAGATGAATACTATTCCATCTTGTCAATAAACTGCCTGAAACACTGGTGGTTTTTTATTGACATGCTCTTTTTATTCCTGGAGCACTGTGAGACATTTACGTTGATGGTATTAGCAGCCTGTCTCCAGAAAAGCAACCCCTGTCTGACTGTACCAGGCAGCTCAGATACTGTGAGCTGACAAAAGTGGACCTCAGCAAGTAGAAACTGCCATGCAGTCCTTTGCAACTTGCTTTGTGAGCTGTGTTTGGTAATTTCAGGAGAAGTTACATTGCAGTTCCTGCCCTAGAAAAGCATATTCAATGCTGTATTTAGTGTTTGCTTCTTCATCTTTTTATGTTTGACTTCTGGGTCAAAGTGGAGTGAGGAAAGCTCTCTTCCTTTACTGAGACAGTAATAAACAAGAACAGAAGGCAAACTAAGGGCAAGGTTACCCAGACCTTTTTTGTTTCTATAATAGTATGTGCCTTTTTTTGTCTTGAGGGTCATCCCACTTGCTTCCGAGGTTTTTTGCTCTAAGAATGAAGAATTGAAATGGTGTGCAGAGTGCACAGCAGAAACATGGCTTTTATACAGTGGGAGCAGATATCTGCATCTATTCAGTTTGAAGTGCTACATACTTAGAGTAAACGGGATTGTATAAATTATAAAAAGGTGAATTACGACAAGTTTAGGTTTTGTTGACTATTTTAGCACTGGGGTGGGGGAGGAAGGGATAAATGTGTCTACTTGTTTGAACTTGGCTTTAAATATTTGAATTGTTGAGGAAGATGATGGCAAAGGACAGTTTCAGTCTGTAATTTGGATACTCGGTGAATGTGGATATCAATTCTCAACAGAGATCAAAAGTTAATGTAAAGAACAAATTCTGTTGTTAAAGTTTCAAGCACCCAAATATTAGGAGGAGCCTGACCTTTCTTCTGAAGTCTTTTGTTGTTTTCTTTGCAGAGGAGTGGGTGAGGGAATCAACAAAGACATGCTTTAAAATTCAGCACCTTATTAAGCTTCTTTTTTCTTTAAAGTTGAATAGTTTTGCAAAGTGGAGAAATCTTGCTGAAGAAATTGCTATCAGTTATTATCAGAGCAGGTCATTCTCATTGTTTGCTAGATTTTTGTTTAGATGTGTAATGAATGTTACGTTCTCTTCACTCCACTACAGCGTGGTGAGTTCTTAAATACTTCTGCAGTAACTGTTACAAATAACTTTTACTTTTGGGATCAAATCATGTTTTCAGGAATGTGATTACAGGAATTATTGGGAAATGTTATACTTTCTCACTGTCTCAAAAGTGAGCATTTGTGCTATGACAAAAATGGAGGATCCCAAACAGCAGCTGTCATTAAAACCAAGTAATGGTATGAGTTAGTCAAGATAAGCATTCTGTTAAAAATGGGCTGTTCAAGAGAAAGTATTTAAAATGGAAACCTAACACTCTGTAAAATTCCTGTGGGTTTTGGCAGACCCATCACAGTGCTTTTTGAAACTAACAGTGAAGCAGGTTTTTTTTCTGTTGCTGGGTCCTAATCAGTGCTACCTGTGTCTAAAAGTGTAAGTTTCTCTTTTTTTTTTTTTTTTTTTTTTTGAAACCACAGTAATCTGTAGACATAGGCAGAGATGCAACTTCAGTTTTTGTAAAAGGTAACATTTACACTGATAGACGGAATGAAATAGATTAAATTTATTTTTGGTAAGTATACTGTTGCCATCCGCTAGGTTTTTCAATGTCTGTCTCTCAGACCTGTTGAAGTCTTTCAGAAACAAACTGCAAGTTGATGAAACTGTTCTTTTCCTTTTTTAATTAATGCACAATCTTATCTACATGATCATACAAACACATTCAGGGTTCTTTTTTTAATATGATTTGTCAGTAACTCCTACCCTTTCCCTAATTATACAGTGGTTTTGTAGGCTGTTGGATTTGGTCTGTTTTCATCAAGGGCACATTGGCAAACGATGACATTATTTTCCTGGGACAGCCAGGAAGGCAGAAAGATAAACCAGTGTTGTTGAAAGCATATGATAGTTACAAAGTAAAAAACTTTGAACTTTTATGATCAGAAAGATTACTTTGTCAGGTCATATTTTTCCTCTTGGGAGTCTGTTCCTGTTATCAGTTTGAATAGATAAAATCTAAGTTGTTTCTATAACCTCTGTATAAACCATTTTATCATTGTTCATAATAGCTGAAAGTACAAAAATGTAGACCTATAAAAATGCTTAATGTTAACTGCACGGATTGCATACATAAACAGCCTATATATATAGTCATCCATAAGTAAACTTGGACAAGTAAATACGAATAATCCAACCCTATCAAACTTCTGTGCTAGGAGGTTTGTTAGAATAAGTAAACTGCATATAGAGAAAGCAGTTCTCTTTTGGACAGCTGGCTATTTGTTCTTATAGCACAATTATTTATGCAGTTCTTATACAGATTATTTTGTCATTTGGGAAATAAAAAAGATAGTAAAATGTATTTGGAAACAGTGTAAGGCATCTGTGACTACAGATGGGTTCCTCTGGGCTGAATGTGCCATTAGCTTCTGTAAAATGCAAAACCAAACTCATGGCTAAAAGTAAATGGGAGTTATTTCTCAGTAATTTTTGAATAATTTGTGTACAGATTGTCTGAATGAAAGCTGTACCAAACAGCAGTAGGAAGGTGTTTAGATGTTGGTGATGTGCTAGGAAAAAAGTCAAAGCTGTGCTTTGCAAGTGTTACTTTGCTGTGAGGGAGGGGGATGGCACTGGAGTTGTTTAGTTTCAGGATCAACATTACAAACAGGCTTTTGCCATCACCCCTGCTTCCAGAATCTTCACTCACTTCAATCTTTTCCACTCTTGTCTTGGCCTTATTCTTACTCCAGGCAAGCTGGGCCTGTTTTGGCTTTGCTCTGGCCTGGGTGCTGGTTTAGGGTTGTGGGGACTGTAAGAGCTAGGAAGCTTCTCTGAGGGTCTTAATGCTGCCCTAGAGGAGCTCTTACATAGGAAGATTTCCAAAGACTACAGTTTTTCTGTGTTTAGTTGCTTTGTAGATGTGGAATATGTGCAGGCGTGCTGCTCTGGCGTATATGCAAATATTATTTAGAAGCTGTAAAATGTAGCTTGTAAAGCTTAGGTACTAATGGCAAAAAACCAGCTAAATTCTTGACACTCAGCAGCCCCACTTTTTTTTTGTTTTGTTTTGTACATTAGCTCTGTGCTTTCCAAACATCAAGGATTTCTGGGGGTTTGTGGGTTTTGGGTTTTTGTTGGGTTTTTTAAATTGTTATAAATTTATTTCTAGTAGAATTGTTCAGCAGTGATGAAAAGTTTCCAACTTCTGTTGCTAAACAATCGAATCACTTCGAAAAAAACTTTAAAAATAAACATCTGTTGTTCAGTTTTTTAAAACCTACAAATCTATGTGAAGTTTCTCTTCCTGATACTTTTCATCTGGAAATTTGTTATTATTAGTTTCTTGGGGGAAAGTTTCATTAAATTTTTAACTTAAAGTACTTTAATTGGTCTTCAGTCCATAATAGCCCTGTGATTTAAAGAAACAGATACAATAACAGTAGAAATACTTTAGAAATAGTAACTGATGATTTATAATTGGATTTTTCTCACAGGCTTATGGTAGGTATTATTTTGAGTGTAGGTTGAACTAAAACACTAATCAGTTTATGTATGAATTGTTAAAGAGGGAAGTGGTGGATGTGTTACCATACTTCTTAAACATTTCTAGCATGAGGAACTCTGAAGTTAGATTTCTGGAGTCAGGTTTTACAGCTGTAATAAATCCCCCACCAAAATGGCCTGTTCTAGTGGCAGTGATGGCAGCCCTTTGTCAAAACAGTGGCATGCACACCATTATAAAAACAAAATAAGTACTTAAAAAACTGTACCAACTTTTCAAAATATGATGCTTTTTTTCAAGCGAAAAACAACAAAGAAAAGATTACTGAGTAAATATGCAAATATTTAAATACACTAAATAACAAGCAATTAGAGAAGGCTATGATAGACTGTGTCCTGTTACTGAACTGTACCCTTTAAAAAAATGTTTCCATTCTGATTTTTAAGAATCACTTATTACAGAAGAGAGGGCTTCTGCCAGCTCAAGATCTGTGCAGCACAATGGGGGAAGTTACTTTGAAAGAGAGCTGGGCGAGGGGGATTTCTCTGCATGTTCAGTGTTTTTGTGACAGTGACCATGAACTGTTTCCCTTGGGTCTAGGGAAGAAAGAAATTGCTTTTAGGGAAATACATTGTCCTTGACTAAACATTCCTAAAATTTAATGTTGTTTGCTGTAATGTCTAAAGATAATCTCAGGAAGAGCATGTATGGACAAGGGCTGTGGGGTGTGAATTTATTATACCAGACAAAAGGGAAGTTCTGGCTTCTGTGCTAAGTTAGAGTGTCACCAAATGCAACAGACACCCACCTGCCTGATCAAAGTGCAGTAACTACCATGTTAGTAATATTGGATAGTGTTGCTTAGGCACAGAGTTTGCAAGATGGTAGCCCATCATTAAGGTTTTTTTAGTATGGTGATGTTTAAAGTTCATATTGAGTAATTAATGCTGATTATTTAACCTTCAGTCTGTGGGAAGAGGTGCCTCAGGGTTACAGGTACTCTCTATTAGTGTGAAGTTTTGTGTGGAATTCCTTGCTTTGTTGCAGCCACGGTGCATTGTTTTGGGCCTTGTTTCCATAGATGCTTCTGAGCCAATCTGTAAAACGGGGCTGGAGTTTCTTCCCTGCCAGGTGTCCTTCCAACAGTCTTTTTCAAAGTCCATGTAGAGTGGGAAAGATATATAGGAATGTAAAGTCAAATGCATTAGCCTTCCCCAGCTTCTAGTGTATGCATGCCTGTGTGTGATGCCTTACCTATACACACACACCCATTGTCTTTGGACCAGTTAGGTCCTGTTGGAGTTTGTGCCCCTCTTTTATCCTGCCTCGGTTTGAGCCATGAGTGTTGCTGGTGAATGCAGCCTTTGCCACTCAGGAATGCATTTGCAGAATGTATAGCTGATTTGTCTGCAGTTAGGAATTAGGTCAGGTCTGTTACTTTTCTGTTCATTCCTTAAAGTTACACAGATGCCAGCCTTGAACTGTAGAGGTTTTTCTCCTTTGTTTAACTCTTTGCAAATCAAAATAATTGACACTTTCCACATTTTATTTGTTTTGAAGATCTTCTACAAAGATTGGTAGGTTTGTGGAAAAACTGTGTTAGATACTCATAAAACAAACAACCACGGAAACATTTCTTGGCTGTACAAGAAATGAATTATGATAAAATAGTTTATCACAGCTGATAGCAGAATGCTGATAAGTGGTGCTGTTTTTTCCTGTGTTTGTCTGTGGGTTTGGGTTTCCATCCCGTCTCCCAGCCTGTCCAAAGGGAGCACGGACAAGAAACTGTTGGCTTTGTAAACAAAACTAGATCTTTCATATGACACAGCATTTCCCCAACCTGTCTCCTGCTTGTTTATACAGGTGCCTATAGAGGAATGTGGGTATTTTAAGTAAAGCATTAGACGTGATAAACACAGAAGTGAAGGGGTCACATGCTAGGATTGGTGCTCCCCATCAACACTGCAGCAATTCAAAGCTGGAAAGATAGGCCATTGTTTTCCCCTTTCTATTTATTACCAACAGGGGGAATATAGACTTGCAAGTATTCTTTGAATATGTTTGTGTATCTGGCTGTTAGACATTTTCTCCATGTTTGAAGGCTCTTTTGCAAGAAGAACTTCACATACTAGGTTTATGTGTGTGCTGTTTTTTCAATAATTTTTTTAAAATCCTCATATTTACATTTTGATCAGTGTTTCTTCATGTTTTGTGTATGTGATACAACAAAAAATAAATTTGGGAAGATGTGACAATTAATGTAGATACTGTTATGATGGCAAAGTCTGCACTCACAATCCTCTCTGATGCACAGATCCCAAAGTTTGCTTGGGACTGTAGGGAGGTCATCAGGGACAGCAGGGTGAGAGGTGGAGACTGTCTAAGCAGATGCTTTTGGTCAACAAACATCCTTTTCATCTCCTTTTGAAAACACTTTCTTTGGTAGCATACCAACATCACTGCTAAGGATAGGAAGTCAACATGTTTACACTTGTTAATTTAGCACAGTATGAGGGTATGATTTTTTAGCACATAACAAAAGCATGGTTTGAGGGCATTTCTAGAGCCCTTGCTCATTCAAGATAAGCTGTATAACTGTATATGTTTGTTGAAGGCTTATGCCTGTTATTTATAAGGAAATAAGGTGTTGATTGTTTTTCTTCTATGTCTTTTGTTTCCTGCTATTGCTATAAAAATGCTAAGATGTGTGTGCTTATGGGAGCTCAGTTCCTGCTGGGTTACATCCAGTCATATCTGCCAGCTGACAGTGGCTGAGGCAGATCTCTTCTTCTTGACTGTTCCTGAAAGACTTCATCTTAAAACCTCCCTCTGCGTTTTCAAGGCTTTATTTTCAGCTATTGACCTACTTTTTCTGAACATCTGAAATCCTAAAAGAAATTGATGCTCAGTAGATAAGTAATACAGGCTTCAGTCTTAAAAGTTGGGCTTAAATTCTAAACAGCATACATAGCACAGCTGTGTGTATTTGCTAGTTCTAAAATGTTTATGTATTTTGGTTGGCATTTACACTTCTAGTTAAGGCCTGGTGAGATGGAAAGTAACTCAGTGGGTGAATAAATAAAGACAGTAAGTGTTAAAACTAGTAAAACAGAAGAAAACCTGAAGCAGGAGTGGCATTGTCCAGTTTTGCACAAAGAAGGCAGGTTAATATAGCAGTATATTTGAAGAGGCCTTTTCCTCCTGGATATTTTTGGCTGTGTTTCTTTATATGCGTGCAAAACGTAGTGCTTTATTTGTTATGACTAAAGGAAGGACTTCTAGTGTTACAGAAGAAATTGTATTTTTCCTGTCTGACTTTCCCATTTCCATTTAAAAGTGTATTGTCAAGTAGAATCATATCTGTACAGCCATTTGGGGATCTGAGTATGAAAAGTTTGTTTAAATTTATTCAGCTTGAAAAGACTTCTACTGTGAATGGATGTGTAGTTTTTATTCTCACTACCTCTAGATGATCTGAAGACAAGATCTTAAAGCCACTGGAAGTATTCATGAGAATGGGTTCAGCTTTGTGTTTAGGTTTTGATTTTTTTAAAATACTTTTTGAGGTTTTTTTTGATTAATGTTTTGGACAGTCAGAGTCTCTTTGGAAAGCTTGCTTTGTGTGGAATGTGTAGTTTCCCTGATGAAATTAAAACTCAGAGGGGGTAACTGAATACTCCCTGCTGTCAGTGCATTGCCAGCCTGAAGAAAAAACAAACATGCTTGCTGAGAACAATGAACATTCCTTCAAACCCTAGGAGACAGATTTTTGCACTGCTCCCCCCCCCCCCCCCCCCCTTTTTTTTTTTTTTTTTACAAACAAAAAGAAGATCCTGTCAAAGTGTTTTGGGGCCCAGGGGTGTCTCAGCCTTGTCATTATGTTTGGGGTGCCTTACTTGGGGCATAAGGGCTGCAAATGGTTTGACATCTGCATTTTGAATTTGAAGTGTCCTCCAAGATACTTTCCCTCTCTGCCATTAAGATGTGTGTCCTGTCCAGACACCCACCCCTCACCTTGACCTTCCTCCAGCTATTCCAGTGATTTAGCTCTGGCTTTTCTTAATGTTTTTGGTGCCACTTTTCTAACCTCCTTGAGCTACAGATACATGTCTCAGGCTGCCTGTTCTCTTGTTCTGCTCAGCCTGATTTCAGTGTCCCTTATATGGCAGATGTTCTACACTTGACATCTCTGAACTGAAATCTTTACTTATATCTAAGCAATTTCCACTGCTACTCCCCTTGTTTCCAACCTAAATACAAGATTTGCAGTCATAATTTGGTATTCTGGTAAATTCTTGATGCTCAGAGGATATGTGAGCAGGACAGAGGACATAACTTGAAGACTAGATGTGCAGGGATGTAAAAACTTGCTCTGTCTTTAATTATCTTGTTTTTTTTAAGATCAGAAGTTCTGTAAATAAAGTTTCTTGATTACTATTAATAATGAGTGGTTTAGAATGGGATATAAGACTAAGCATTTTTAATAGTATTCTTTTTGGCTTAGCTTTACAGGCCTGAAGATTTTTAAGAACATCTATCATGAACTTCCATAAAGAGAGCATTTATGTGCCTGCAGTGAGATTGAGTGCTCTATGAGGTCATCCTAAAGTACTTTCATCAAGAGATATTGCTTTTTTTATTAGGTTATTTAATTTATATTATTGTTGCTGGACTCTTTGTAAAACCTGTACTGTGAGCTTCAGAATTCATGAAGTTACTTTCTTCTGGGCTTATCTAATTGCTGATTGACTTTGGTGCCTCTGAAGATGGTAGTTCTTTATGAAGCTGTCTGCAGTTAAGGTGATTACAGGGAATTGCTCTTTGTAAATTTGCTGGCATTTAATAATGTGGAACTCAGATACTATAATCAATGTAAAATATAATCAAGACATAAATTAAAGTCTTTGAAGATAAAGTATCAAATATATAGGGAGATGTGGGGTATGGATTATGAGCAAGTGAGGGAGCAATAAAATTAAATACACTGATCATGAAGCCAAGCAACTCAGAAGCCAGAGGCTGTGTTGACAGCAAAGGAGATACGAAGAAACTATAAAGCCAAGGGATTGAATTGCAAAGTGTTCAATACCTGCAGCTATACTTAGAATCATAGACTTGTTTAGTTTGGAAAACAGCTTAAGGGTTGTAGAACCCAGCTGTTAACCTAGTTCTGCCCAGTCCACCACTAAACCGCGTACCTAAGTGCCCCATCTTTTACAGGGATCATCCCCACACATCCAGTAAAGGATAAAGATTTTTCTTAGCCCTCCGTTGTTTGCTTATATATTTATGAAAATATTTTTTTATTGTGTTTTACAGCAGTAGCCAGATTAAGTTCTAGCTGGACTTTTGGCCTTCTAATTTTCTCCTTGCATTACCTTATATCCTTGTAATCATCATTTGAAATCAGTTCAAACTGTTAATTCTTGTTAATCTGTCTGATCAAGCTTTTGAGATTTGTTTTAAATTTTGAAAACAGGTGACTTTTAACGTAGAGTTTTTTAACTTAGTTGGGGCGAGAATTGCAAAAGCCTGAATCTTTGATTTATCTTGTGTTTTTGCCCCATGTTATATGAACAGTTGTATAACAATTTAATGCATTCAAGAGATGCCTGTAGCAGCAAAATAATCTTCCAGTGAATTTCCCTTAGTATCCCTGTGTTCTTAAGCCAGAGCTGTTCATTAGCTATATGGATGATAAATTTTCAGGTATTTTCCTAAATGCTGTGTTCCTAATGAAAATGCCTTAGTTTTCTAGGCCAGCCTGTTAAGCAGTATTTTGGGATTTCATTGCATGTCAGGTCTTTGAAGTTGGCTGTGTGTTAATGTTATTGACAAAATGGTTAATATTATTGCCTGCCTTCTCTAGGGAAGCCGATTTTTAGATGCCTGCCCAAAGCTTTATTTGCAAGTATGATTGCACATTTGGTATTGAACAGAGGTCAAGATGACAGATGCTTTTCACAGAATCACAGAATGGAACAAGTTGGAAGGGACCTCAGTGGATCACCTGGTCCAGCCTCCCTGCTCGGGCAGGGTCATCCCAGAGCACAGATTTGCATCCAGACAGTTCTTGAATACCTCCAGTGAAGGGAGACTCCACAACCTCTCTGGGCAACCTGTTCTAGTGGATGCACAGCAAAGAAGTTCTTCTTTTATTCCCAAATTTCCCTCAAGCTTTCTAGCTTTCTCAGGAGGTTTCCTCTCCTTTATTTCTTTCCTATTCTAATTGTCTCTGTATAATTACTGTTTCTTTATAGTGATTTTTAATGCGCCTTCTTAATTATGTTAAGCACTTAATTATTGTATTAATTTTTGTTGAAGCCGGTATTGAAAGCTCATTAGCTATTTTAAAGGTGGTGCTATGCAACCTATGTAATTCTTTCATTTGTTACATGCTTCTTTTTTTTCCCCCCCAGATAGAAGATGGGAGCAAAGCTGCAGCTGTGGACAAGTTATTGGCTGGGGATGAAATTGTTGGCATCAATGACGTGGGCCTGTCTGGCTTCCGACAAGAAGCAATCTGTCTGGTGAAAGGTTCACACAAGACACTGAAGCTTGTAGTGAAAAGGTGAGCTTGTATCATTGGCTGCAACACCAAATGCATTTCAGCCTATAAGCTACTGAGCAACTAAATTTACCAAGATTTGGCAAGTTAATGACTTTCATTCATTGATATTCATGTGCATATTGTGTGTTGTTAAACTCCTCCTTAAATGCAGACCCTTTAGGGAAGTTGTGGAGAGAGGCAGCCTATGGATCAGAGCAAAACCCAAGACAGTATGTTCTGTGAGTGCTGTTGTGATGAGTCAGGAAGGTGCCTGTGTCCTCCTGAAGTGCAGTGCCCAAGGCAGGCTGCCAGCCCTGCTTCCCTGCCTTTGGTGTGTGGACATGGGCAATGCTCTTCAGTGCATACGCCGTCCAGGCCACTTGTGCCATGAGGAACGGGTTACATGGGAAGCTTTTGGAAAAGCATTTTCCCACTCCAAAAGTATTTGAGATCTCAAGTATTTCATAAGTGGCTTGCATAAAGGGTACTTTCAGTTAGTTATTAGTGAATGGGAAAAGTGAAGCAGTTTATCAAAACAGAACATGCTTTTTTTGTTTTGCATTTTGACTTGCGACTTTTAACTAGCTTGAGTTAAAAATAACTTTCATAAAATATTTTTGACAGAAGTGAACCAATGTTAAAGTAGGCTAAATCTTGTTTCTGAAAAAAATTTCAACTAAGAAATCTGAACAACATGATCTTTGTTGGTAATTTCCTGCTCTGGTGTATCAGAACTTTCTAGTGAAGTACTTTTATCAAATTATACCAGCCAGTCTTTCATGTGAGAATTAGTTAGAATGAAAAAGAATTTTGATGCAACACAGAAAATGCCAAGAGTTTGAGCTTGACAGGTATGATGATCCAGTCCATAAATACAATGACTGTTTGAGGCTGTCTCAAATGAGAGCAGTCTTTTGTGAAATAGCACTGATAGGTAAGAGAGGTACAAAAGTGTGCTTTTCATCTTTGGTTTTAGGAGGTATTTTTGAGAGAAGAAATTATGGAAACCTGGAGCTCTTTCACAGCTGATAGTTTATATCCTCAACAGGAGCTGCTTCAGAAGCTCTCACCAAATTTTTGTAGCATTTAAGTTAATAAATGCAAAATAAAATACATTCACAACTACCATAAATCATACTGATGTTCAGCAGCTCCAACTTCCGCTGGCTATTCCAGTAAAAGCTCTTGTTAGCAGAGGTTACATCAGTCGTTCCTGTCAGAGAGAGGGAGAACTTCAGGGTTGAGAAGTTTTATAGGCACTGAAGAATCTGCCAAGACAGCAAGTCTTAAGTACCAGGAAGAGCTTCACACCAAGTAGAAAGATTCCCTCTCTTGGTGCTTTTCAATTTTATGACAGTAATTTTCTCAGAATCTGTGAATTCTGATCTATCTTTGGAAATGGCAGAAGGTTTGGTGCAGAAATATCCTCATGAGAGACACAGCTGGGTCATTCTTGTTACTCATACCACATCACTCTCTACTAACATCTGAAAGGAAGTTGCAGTGAGGTGGGGGCCATTCTCTTCTACTGTGACAGCAGTGAGAGGACAAGAGGAAATGGCCTTAAGATGGGAAAATCGGATTAGATATTAGAAAAAAAAAATCACCATTAAGGTGGTTAGACACTGGAATAGCTTGCCCAGGGAGGTAATGGAGTCACCATTATTCCTGTAAGTGTTGGAGGCACCTGGATCTGGTGCTGGGTGTTATGTTTTAGTGGTTTGGGGGTTACCATGGTAGTGCTGGGTGGACAGTTGGACTGGATCTTCTAAAGGTCTCTTCCAACCTTGATGATTCTATGATTCACTTCATGCATGTTATTTTGGAGAACTTTGCTACAGCTAATGAAGTGCTGGTTTGCTGCTGAGGATTTGTGGCCATTCTCTGCAGGCAGCAGAGCCCCATTGCTATACATGCCTTTGAGCACTTTGGTGCAAAACTGATGGATTTTCATCAGTCCTTTATCATTCCTCCCTTTTTCCTTCCTTAGCATGTATGCAATGGTCAAAAACAAGCTAGTTGTTCTACCCAAGAGGCTGAAACAGTGGCTGTTGTTAGAGAAAACATTATTGTCTGAAATTCATTGAGAACTTCCATAGCTTCTAAAAGAGGCAATAGCCCTTTGGGTCATTGACAAGCCTGCATAGTATTAGATAAACTTTCATAAAACTTAGTGAATGAAACTAGCTGGGGCTTTTGTGTTGGTTTTTCAACTTTGCTCTTTCTCTTGGAAAGTTGCCTTAGGATATCAGTCCTTTGATGGTCAGAAACCTTTTAACTTCCAGTCTCTTTTTATTCTTGGCCAGCTTGTTCTTATGCACTGCTGTCGCTATGCTGAAATAACTTTTCCTGTTGGGAGTTCAAATGATGCAGGTTTTTGTAAAAGCCTTATTGCATGCTTTCTTTCAAAAGTTATGGTTTGAACAACAGTATTAGTTTTGTTTTGTTTGCCCTAAGTCTTAGGCTGAATTTTTATGAGTACTTTAAACAGCCGTGTCTTTAAGCAAACCAGTTGTTTAGTCTTTGTGTGAGCACTCCTGCAGGTCTGGATTGAATTGGATCAGGGAACTGATCTGACTACAAAATTGCTTGAGTAAGTAGCTTTTTAGCTGGGTAGGACCACTACTTTTTTTCAGAGGTAGTCTGCATTTTAATCAACTGCAGCAATCTTGAAATGGCTGTTTTAGCATTTCAGTCTTCAGATCCACACTTACTGTTCCCTGGGGAGACTGGGAATAGTCCCACAATTCCCTTTCATTGAGTTACATATAAGATGAAGTATTGATCTGCAAGTCGTCTTAGCATCTTTTTGTCTGCTTGCCCTGTGGCCTTTTTCTAGCACTGTGATGTCTCTCTTGTAGCATTGGTTTAACATTTTATTCTCTGTGGGTGTCAGTGTGATAATCTGAAGCACAAAATAGAGAGAAGGTTTGAAGTTCAACTCAATCCTGAAGCTTAAAAAGAATCTTTGTTTTAATCATGTTGTTCTTGCTATCTGTGGGAGTTAATGGGCATAGCCAAGATCTAGATTTTATGTGGAAAACCTTTTTCCTTGGTGCCATTAGTCTTATCTATTTGTATACTGATCCAGAAGTGAAAAACAAATTTCTAAAAATCTATTGGTTTTTGAAAAAATTACTTAACAAAATTTTTCTGGAAAGTAGTGAACTTTCCTTGCTATAATGTCAGTATAATTAATCAAGGAAAATCACATTTTATTTGTCACTGCTGAGAAGTGTGTCCATGTGAAAGTTCTTCTCAAAGTAGTAGAGCCACAGCCTGATCCTATGCTGATCTAACTGTATGTAGGAAACAGTAGGACATGCTATTTTGTGTTTAGAAGTCTAACGTACCTATAGCAAAGACCAAGGGAAAATGTTTTAACTAGAGTAATGTGTTTCATTCACAACAATTACTTTGTGTCTGTGACAAAGGTTTCTTATAGGGCTTATGTTGTTTTGCAGTGGTAGCTGGCTTCCAAAAAATTGTATTTATTTGCTATTTTTAAAGAATATGATTCTTGACTCACACAGGGAAAATAACACTGGTTTCTAATAAAACTGTCTGCAGTACCAAATACTCAGCATAAATGTGTTGGCAATCAGCATACATACTTGGCTGTATTTTTTGGAAACGTTGCATGGTTGTGGTCTAAACCAAATCAGGACTGTGCAACTGGCTCAACAGCAAACGTGATGTTTAAGTGGCTTACATTTATTGATGGTAGAACAAGTGCAGTGTACTTTTGGTCCTGGATTAAATTAGGACTCAGGAGGCTTCATGTTATTTTCTCAAGTGAATTTGTAGAGACAATGCATCTTAATTGCGTGCTAGTTCTTCAGGGTAGTACTGAGTAATTTCTTGAGTAGATTCCTTTCCTAGGAAAATGGCAAGCAGACTATGTTTGGGACATTTCTTACAGGAGTTGCAGGTGAATTTCTTTTGTTTGGAAATGGTGTGCACATCTACATACAAATGAAATATGTCTAAGTGTCTATACTGAATGTTGATGTTGAGGTGATTGCCATATTCTGTGTATTTTAATAATTTTGTATATGTTTCTAACTTAAATTCCTTTCTACTTACTACTTACCATCTTCATTCCTTTGCACATGCTAGACATAAGCATATATCACAAATCCATAGTAAGAGTGATTTTTCACTATGCATTCATGAGACAAATAAAACTGTTAAAAACAGGCACATAGGTGAGGCTTTCGTGTGTGATTTCTTAATGGCAGAGGTTTTCGCCTCTGGGAGTCACTGTAAGAAGTTACATGGATTGTCCTCTTGGCTGCTTGAGTGGTCTGTTAGCAGCAGTCAAAATGAGTGGGTGAGGGAAGGAGCAACCTCTTTTCTACAGGGTCTGCTAGTGATGAGAAGCTGGACTTTGTTTAACTTGGCCAACTCTGCAGGTACTGCCAGCACTTGAGAACAAGCTCTAAAGTTCTGGAATTGGCCACATTGTGTACATACGTGGGTGCACAGATGGGCTTGTTGGGTTTTTTCTTTTCTGTAGCATTTTGATGTTGTGCTTTCATGTTGCTGAAGTGCAAGCTCTTTTTGCAGTGTTGAGGAAGTCCCTTGTTAAAGGAGAGGGAAAGAGAGTGGGAGCAAGCACACTTGTCATCAGAAGCATGGTATGAATGCTGACATGACTGTGCAAAATCCTAACAAGGAAAGTGACTTTTGTGATACTTGTGCTATAAACACCTAGACATGGAAAGTTAGGGTTATTTTTATTTGCATGGCACTTCATGAAGACAGCCAACTCTTAATTAAAGCACAGAAGAAAGCATTTTTAATGAATGTCTTGAGGGCTCCAAGATTGTACAGTACTATTCTCAGACAACTGAGACCTGAGCAGAAATCTGTGGATAAAAATCTTGACAGTCATTTATAACGTTCAGACAGGAGATCACTGAAATTTGTCACAATTGGAGCAGAAACCTGCTGAACACCACCAGTGACCTTGCTGTAATGGGTTTTGTGTAAATTAGCAAGAAGATCTAGTCTTACCTATTTATGACCCATAGAGTAAGCTACCTGTGTACTGCATGGCTCCTTGTGGCTGCAGAAATATTCTGTGAAACTTGAGAATATCAATTTGTGAGACGATTTGGAAAATTGAGGGATTTTTTTCCTGTACAATTATGAGATATGGATGGAGGACTGTGAGTTGTCACTTAACTGTGTTTGGCCTTGATAATCCTAGTTTCGTATATACCAAAATGGTATAGGAAACAATCTGCAAAATTACATGTATTTTTCTACTTTTAAACATTTGGTATACTATTTGGTCCATGGCTATGGTTAAGCATTGCTCAATAAACCAAATGCGTTTGTGGAGAACCACTGTTGATTACAAGTGAAATCTATTTTGTCTTTCAATTAGATTTAATTTCTTCTGGAACTGGGGTTTGTTATGGCAAAACACATAGCAGTGGTTTCTCTCTTGTTGTCCAGTAGCTGTAATTCCTTCTTTTTAAAGGTTGACCTTGGCCTTAACTGACTAAGAATGGGGTTTTTTTATAATTTTTTTTAATTACTGTATTTTCAAACAGACTTTGGAAATATATAGGAAACTAGTAGGGCTTTCCAGGGCTGTATCTGCATACATGTACCATTGCTATAAGAAGTGGGCAGGGGTGCCCTTGCCACCCATGTTTCTTGGAACTGACAGTTGTGTAACGGGATGTGCCACTGCAGGTCTTTGGGAGTGGGTATTTTTAACAGATGCACGCAGTTTTCAAGTTCAAGGCATGAACGTTTCTGTGGGACTGCAGTTGGTGGAAGGGCTGGGCTCTTTTTAACTTCCACTTCGCAAATTCACTTGAGAAGTGGGTTAGTACGTTGCTGTGGGCCCCCTCTTTTGCTCTGAGCAGGATGGCTCAGATGGCTAAATGTCAGTCAGTGCAAAACCAGCACAAATGGCACATCATATGAACTGCACATCTCCTGCAGGCCCAGCTCAGGAGGACCTTGGGTTGGGTGTCCTATACTTGAAGGAGTGCCTAGTAATCCCAGCAGGATCGTTCTATAAAGGAATGTTTAATGGAGCATCTGCCAAATAAACCACCCTGTACACACACACTCAGTGGGGACACACAGAGTAGGCCAGCCCATGTGGAGGACCCCTCCTGCTCTGGTTTGCCTTCCACCTTGTCCATGGGCAAACACAAGGCTGGCTGGGCCTCCAGTGTGCTCCTCGTTCTTCAGCTGTGATCCTGCACTACTGTCGGGAAGGGAACAGACATGACAAAAGGAGGAACACACACTTCCGTCTTATTTTTTCAGCAAATTATACCTTAGAAAAGCTCTGGTGAGGACCCTGGTTGTATCACAGTCACTTAACCCAGCACATTAACAGTGTGAATCCACATACCCTTTGCTCTAACCCTAGCAATGCCACCCAGCATGTTTCCCATGCCAACTGCCTTTTTGGTGGGGTATGCATCTAAAAAGCCTTTTGTTTCTTAATTTTCTGCCCACCTCACCTGCTTCCAAGTTGCATTAACATGATTTGATTCATTCTGTTAATGACACACTGATGGATACTTGAGATGATCGTAAGCTTTAGTTCCTCCACTTGGTGTGTATTGTCCCTGGTCTCAAAGAGCAAGTTGTTGTCTTGTGATTTTGGATGTTTGTCTTACACAGCTGTCAGGCTTCTCTCAAATACATATGTCATATGTATTTGTCAAATACATTTGTCATATGTTTTCATTTTGTGGCAACTTCCATAATTTATTTCTTTGCAAATCTAAATATCTGCCCTGTGGAGCTTAAATAACAGCCAAAATTACAACAGATGTCACAATATTTTACCAAGGCAACTCTGTTCGGGCAGTATTTGGACTATAAGGAAGGCCAAAGACATTTCCTCGTAGGTAAAAGGAATATTCTTTAATTTGGGTATGTGGCAGTGCTATTCAGTTTTTTTAAGTAATTACCAAAATTGGGCAACATGGCTTTTTTGTGGAGTGGGATATCCATCAAACATTAACAACCTGTGAGTCATGACTGGGTTTTAGTAGTGGGTTTTTTTCCTTCAGTCATGCATGCACTTGTCAAAATGGTTAATTTTGAGCATGAGTAGTCTCATCCAATTTAGTAAGAGTACTCACATGACTGAAGATAAAAAAAGTATACAAGTGCTTACAGGATCTAACCATAGCTTTTTACAAGATGGTACATTGGAGTCATTCTGAAAACTGTCTTCCACTTGTGAATTTCAGTGTAGATGCTGGAAACTCTAATATGTAGCCCCTTGGGTGAGAGAGAGGAAAACAAGTGAGCCTTCTAAACTTTGGGGATCTGAAGGCTTACTCATTTCTCATAAAACTTTTGCATGCACACACAGAATTTTTTAATGTGTTTGATAATACTCTAGATATCTTCAGATTCCTGACTGAAACAGAATTATAAACCCACCCATTAAAGACCAAATGAATAATCTTTTTATGTCAGAGATGATCTTTGCATGTTGAAGGCATGCTTCTGTGTATGTTTTATATGTTTCGAAATAATGTTTTGGGATTGCTTTTAAGCACTTGTGAGTGTTTGGTTTTTTAACACTAGTCAAGGATGTTGAAATGCACATGTCCAATGTCAGGAGAGAAGGGATAATTCTCCTATTTCGGTGTGTTGCAGTTTTCTCCTTGTGAAAATTTAATTTAGGTTACATATTTCATGTCCTGAGGATTAAACGATTTATAAGCTGGAGAACTTGGCACTTCTTACACGTTTCAGCATCAAGTATCTACCATATTGAGTGTAGAGATTTTATGCTCTACTTGCTCAAGTAACTACATGTAACATCTTCCAATTTGAAAAGATTATAAAGAAGATTTAAAATAATTTCTGGATCCAACCCTTAACTTCAGAAATGTGACTACTTCAAAAAAGAGCAGGAATGCAAGTGTGTTGCAGATTTAGTTACTGAATAACTGAAGAAATTTGCATCTTATCTGTTACACAAGAAACTCAGGGTATTTTATGGTTGATTCTACTGAATCTGCATAATACTGGATCACCTGGCAAAACAAAGTCTGGCACAGAGTCACAGCTACCACACTGCGGAATTATACAGCCCTTGTGCTTTTTTAGTCCAGCTTCACACTGAGTGCAGAGGAAGGACAGAATGACAAAAGCTGAATTTTGGGGAAATTTCTGCTGGGTTGCAATCAAAACCATAGTCAGTTCTTTGATCTGGCTCATGGGGCAGCAGCCTTGCCAGCAGGTGGGCAGCTGAACCAGGGCTGGCATCTTATGGGGAAGAAAGCACTCTGGGGGATGGTAACTGGTCTGGCATAGGTCATGACAGAGCAAAATAGCTTTCTCAGGTAAAACCTGAACCATACCAGCTTGTGGCACAGTTCTTTGTGGAGGCTTTGTAATTTGCATCATGTGGCTATAGTGTTTTAACCAAGATTGAGACAAAATAGGGCTGGGCTGTCTCCTGAAATGCTCTGGGACAAGAGGAATTGAATTCCCTTTCCCCACTCCTGTTTTTGGGTCACCTTGGACATGGTGGGGTAAATTGCAGCTGAAATCGATGTGAGAAAACACCACATCTGTGTAGAAAGACCAGTATTTGGGGAGTGGTTTCTGAGGAAGCTCAAGTCATTTGGGATTGGTATTGAAGGTTAAGCTTATTGTGGTGAGTGGCTGGGAGGCAAAACACACCCGTTGTTTCTGGCCACAAGCAGCACCAAGGTTTCTGTGGCTGTGTGCCCCAAGGATGTGGCAAGTTCCTTCTTGCTGAAGGCAGCGTTTCGAGGTGGTGCAAGCAGCCATGAGCTGCTCTGGCATCCACTCTGCCCATCCTGGGCAAAGATGGCAGGGGGGAATGTTTCTGGAGGCTGCTCTGCTTCCTGCTTCTTCGCCTCAGCCATGGTAAGACAGCCTAAAATCCCATTTTGACTCCTGCTGCTGTTAGCATTAGCCCTGTCAGAGGCTATGTTTTTCTTCAGTGTTGCTGGTGAATAATGCTTCTTTTGTATTTACCGTAAAGGTTAATTTCTTTAGCACTTCACATGACACAATAATTTCCAAGATACTTGAAAATAAATCCTGCCAGAACAAATTTATTCAATGTGTGAAGCATTTTAGATGTTTTCTAATGATAAATACTCATTAAAAAAAGTTTCATTATCCTTCTGAAGAATTTTGATAAATCATGGTAAAAACTGAGGTAAGAGGGTGACATCAGGAGTTTAATGCTATCTAGCCATCAAAAGGTAGCAGAATGTGCAAAAAGTAAGGATGAGGGAAAAGTATTTATGCAGCTTATATAATATACCATAAATCCCAAGAGCAACACTTTTATCTCAGACATCCAGATGTGTCTGTCTAGTTCCCCAAGGCAGAGCAAGGAAAAAACAGTTCCAGAATATGAGAGCTTTATCATGGTAGTCTATTGTGAATTCAGAAGGCAGGAAGATTTATGATGTTATACCTCATACAAATTAATACTTCTTTGTTGACAGTGCATATCTTATTTATAAATGAAATTGCTGTTCCATCCTGCTCAAGCCTGTACAGATGGGCTGAGGAACAAGGAAAACCTGAGCAAACTGTGATGGTGAAATCCTGATTTCTTCAAGTTAATGACTGAAGTCTTTAAGGGCACTAGGGTTGATAATTTATTTTCATTTATTTATTTTCACACAGACAGGAGCACAGCATTTTGCAGGTCTCTCTAGTTTCTTTTTATGTAAAATGCATTTTATTAGAGCATAGGATAGGAAAGGAGCTCCTGTGCTGTGACAAGGTCATACTCCTTCCAGCATGGCTTCCTTTAAAAGAGGCTCTGTTGGCTATAGTGTGGTGCTGCTGATTGCTCCAGTTTTCAGGTGCAGGATGACTGTCAAATGGGAGGTCAGACCAACTGGTTACCTGATACATGGGAGGAGAAAGCGAAGAGCAGTGCTACAGGCTTTAGAGGTCTTGCCATGGTTGACAGCAAGGCAAAAGAGACCTTTGTGTGAATTTTGGCATGTGAGAATGGGCATTGAATGTAGAATCTGCTGCTTTGCTGAAATTTTAGGTATGTCTACAGATACCCATACAACAGAATTCTGTCAATAACTTGTCTGTCAAAATACAGATTCAATTTACCATTCTAAGAAAATCTGATTATTAATAGGTTGCTTTCATTACTGCTTTTCTCTTTTAGAGCCTCTCCTTCACCCTGGAAGTCCATAAGTTAAGCATGTGTTTATATTTTTATTTTATTGTTTTTAAGTTCTAGGTCACTTCTTTTTTGGGGATACTTTTTGGAAGTCGTTTCCTTTTATGATAAGATACTAGAAGCTGAAATTGCAAAAACAGGAACTCCTGTTTTGCATGGACAAAAGTGCTGCAGTTCTTTTTGCTGCTTCCAGAAAAGTAGGCTGACTTTGTTGTTATAATTTGTAGGCACTTTTCTTGAAAAGATAAGTAAGAGGGGAGTGAGTACAAGGTATTCAGATACTCAGTGCACAAAGATCATAAGCAACAGCAAAGCCTCAGTTTTGTTGTTTTAACTCATTGCATTGAGTTTTAGTCAGCTACAAACATTCAGGAAAAAACTGGTAATATTAGAAAAGCTGTTAATTTCAGGTGTTGGAGTGGGTCATTTTAAAGATGCAAAAAATCCAAAAACTGCTGACTAATCTTTCTTTGAAACAAAGAGAAAACAGTCATTGCACTGTCTCTAATTCCACCTTCAAAAATGGAGACATCCAGAATGTTTCCTGACTTCTGAAGATCACAGCTATAGCAATTAAATGTCTGAGGTCGTCTTTTAGATGTGCAAATAAGACTGCCTAACCACAATCTTTATTTTTTTATTACTCTGAATAACTTAAAGTCTGATTTCTCCCTGTGACTGAATCCTTTGCTGGTAGCGCTCTCTTGTGGCTGTTACTTTCATTTAAACGACTTAAGGGATTTCAAAAATATGTATATTATTTAGAAATTTCTGCCCTAGGACACAACAGTCTGGGTTGGATAAGCGTTCCTAAATTAAATGTGATAATATATATTTTAATAATGCAGGAAGGTCAGTCTATGCAAAAATGTTTCGAGTGTGTTTCCCAGAAGATCTCAAAGGGACGGGCATATTGAGAATTCAGATTTTTAACTTCTTTTTTTGGTGTATTTTTGGTGAAAAGCCATATGCCTGTGGACAGAGAGGCAGGAGGCTTAGAGGGGAATGAAATCTGCCTTGGCAGCCAGTCAGGTGGAGGAGAGACAGGGATGGGCACATTCATTAACTGGCTTGATTGCAGATGCTGCTGGTTTTGTGGTGCTGCTCTTGGTGATGAGCAAGTTACTGCCCACAACTTTGGCTATTAAAACGAATGAAAAAAATTATTTGGGAAACTTTTCAAGTGAAGCTGATGTATGTGTTCCTGATGAAAGCTTGGAAACTTTTCACCCTGAATCTGTGTTTTCTCATTCTGGGGATGGGAAAGGAGAAGATGGGGGACCTATTCTGTTTTTTAATGCAAAGTTTTTAGCTGATGTTTTAATTTTCAGTAAGGAGGCAAAGCCTTCTGGAAGCTCAGATTGTGATGTGCAGGGGTTTACTTTGAATTAGGGACATACAGTTTCCTCTTTCAAGAGCAGTTACTAAGGAGCAGTTGTTTGATACTACACAGACTGGATACTATTGGGATTGTGCATCCAGTGTCTTAGCTCTCTGAGCATGTCTGCATTATTAATACCCAGTGTGTGATGTTGGATGTAGGCCCCTTTTCCTTCTATACTGTAACCCAACAGCAACTGGAGTAATGAGTCCAGGTTGTTTACTTAATTGTACTCTCTTAGAGAGGCAGGTTTACACTTGAGATAAGGCTTTGAATGAGAGGGATCTTGGCCCCCCAAGAGACTGAAAAGTCTCCATTCTTCTGTAGGCTGAACTCTTGTGTGTGGCTTTTGCCTGATCACCTACCTTCATTCATCTTTGGATCCTGTATGTCACGTAAACAACTGCAGTAATCCTAGTTCTTTTGGGGATATTTTTAAAATTTCAACTAGTCTTCTGGAAAAGCTTTCATGGCAGTTATGTGACTGTTTATAGTTGTTTTCCAGCAAATGTACTGCCATGCCCAGCAGTCTCTGAAGTGAAGGTAAGATGAGCTTGTTTGCTGTTTTGGCTGCAGTCTAGCAGGATGGCTCAGCAGTATCTGATTGCAGATTAAAACTGAAAAGAGGCTTTTTAGAGCAAATTAAAAATCCTATTAGTCAACTGTATTTTGAGGCTCAGGATTTTCTTTTCTTTAAAATTAAGGAATTACTTAGTTTTCCTCATCTCTTACCATTGCATCAGTGTAATTCTCATTGGTTTTTTAGACAGCAGATTCAATATGCAATTTATTCTTTTGTTATGTAGAATGAGGATGGACTTGCTGCTGGAAATTCAGGGAAAAAAAAAAGGGGGGTTTTTTCCCACTTGAATTTTACTTCTCTGTTTTTCCAAATAAGTCACCAAGAATAGTATTTGTCAGGTCTGTATCCTCATTAACCAGCAATAACTCCATGGTTGTTAGACTCTTTCTGAAACATTGTTAGAAAAGCAAGCCATTACGTCAGTCTGCCTTTCTCTGGACTGAGTATGCACATGCACACACAGGCATGTGTGTTAATGTTAATAAGCAAGGCATCATGCTAGGTTTAGTTTACCTTTATTGAAGGCTACTTCCAAAAAAACCTCATTACATTTGGTTTAGCATCTGTAAGTAATCTATACTTTCACCTTTATATGAAGTGCAGGGGTTTTTTAATAGAATATGTCAGTCTGGCTGAGAAAGTTTTAGCTTGACACCATCTGACTTTCCAGCAGGTTCACAGAGTTGAGCTATTGGACTTCTTTGTAATTTGTAATTCTGTCATATGCTGTCTTAAGGGTATTTCTTATTAAAATCCAAATATGTATGCTTGCATAAAATGAGACCACTTCTTGTCCTTTAGCCAACCTCCTTCCCGAAGTTTGAGTATTTCTATAAATCCATAGAACTTCCAGCTCCTCCTTTACAACTGTATGTGCATCCTGCTTGCAAAGCCATTCATTTTACACTTGCAGGATGGGCATCAGTCTGTTGGTAAGGATGCTGTGGTGCAGTCTGCTCTGTTACTGAACAGAACCAATAAAATGTATAGTTGTTGTTTAGTGTGATGACTCAGTGAACCTAAGGAAAACATGATTGTGGCACATAGGCCAGTGTGTAAGAAGAAAGTTTATCTTAGTTCTGCTGTGCCAATCCTTAATTAGAAGATTAAAACAGCATAATTAATCTTCTTCATTTTCCCCCAAAGAAATTCTGTGCAGCCTGTTACTGCTATATCCTTTATATCCTCAGGTATAATGATGGTCAGCAAACATCAAGTAAGCTTACATGGGCAAATCTGGCTAGCAGAAGGGGATTGTGTGACTATGGAATAAAGCTTATATTTTCAGAAGACTTTTAAAACTGTCCTTTGAAAGAACTCCCCAGAATTTGTAACATCAGTCTCCCTGGGGGATGGAAGGATGTGCTTGCCACTTTTTTCTGTAGGTGATGTTTTCCAGTGCCTGCATACTGAGATGGTTTATTTCTAGGAATGTAACAGGATGCCTCTCTTTTAGGGGAAGTGCTGCTCCCTGAGAAGACTGTGTCTGGTTGTTTTTCAAGTGTAGGAAAAACATCTGTAACTCTCCACTACCACAGATGGTTCCTCAGCTCTTAAGAGATTTTCTTTTACCTTTGTCATCTCATAGGTGACATTAATTTCTTTACAATGCAGTGCCCCAGACCCATCTATTCACCTGCCCATGTATTTGCTTAGAAGGTTGGAAAAGGATAGAACAGATCAAACAAACAGTTTCAGCAGCGTAATTTCAGTGCATTTTTCATGCCCCATGTCAAACACCACTTTAAACGAACACTAAAAATCCCCCTCCGTCAAGAAGAGTCCTCTGGTTTCATTTTTTGGGCTTTGCTCAGCTTTTCCCCGCCGAGCTCCGCAGCAGCGTTCATCGGCAGCGTCGCGGGTCTGAGTAATCTGAAGTGCTGCGGCCTCTTAGCGGGGAGCGCTAACAAGGCTCCTTTGTGAGTCTAATTATATCCCTAAGCCGGCGGCCGCAGATTAGCACAGGACAGCCGGTGGCAGAGGACTCAGGAGTCCCGTGCTCTGCTCCGCCGGCATGGCCCGTGTCTGCTGGGAGCACAGCCCGGGAAGGTGATATAGTAACACCCCCGGTGCCACCTCGGCCCCATCGCTTCGCTCTCGGACCGGCCCCGCTCCATGGCGGGAGGCTGCCCCGCCAGCCGGGAGCTCTGCCTGCACCCGGAGGGAGGAGGCGGCGCCCAGCACGGAGCTTGGGTAGGTACCTAAGGCTGTGCCAGGGTGAGGAGGCTCCTGCCAGGCTGGACAGGACGGCAGCTCCTCACCCCTTCGTTTCGTTGTTGGGATAAGCCATTGTTCAGAGTGCCTTTTTCTTGGCTTTTTTGTGTGTTTTGTTATTTGTTGGATGAGGGGGATAAAAATGCTATGCATTGTTGTCTCAAATGCATCCGATTAAAATTTCGTCACAGGATTGTTGAAGTGGAGTCAGCAGGTGTGAAAGAAGGTAGGCAACTTTGAAAAGAGTATTTTTTTGTTTGCTTTCAAATTTGCCTCCCATTTCTCAGGCAGACCTGGCTTCAGTGTGCTTTGTCTTGCTGAGCAAAACCACCCATCTCGCAGCTGGGCCAGGCACCGGTTTGCAGTTGCTACTCTTTAAGAGGTCTGCAACCAGTTTTCTTGGGTTGGTCTCTTCATCCCAGTAGGGGATGGAGACAAATGGGCTGGCAGAGTCACTTTTAGTAAAACTCAAGTGTCAAGGCCTGAGAGTTTTTAAGCCTTGAGCTTTTAGTGGTGTGAAAAGAAAATTTAGTGGGAAAAGTTTCCCAGGCTGTGAGCTGTTTGTCAACATGTGCAGAACTTAAACAAGGGTGGAAAGGGATTTTTATGGAACAGTGCAAGAGGAAATGAGTATGTTGATAAATGTAAGACCAAAATTGTTTGTTCTTCACAACAAATCTAAAGAAAGGGTTGTGGGATTTCTCCTTGGGAAGGAGAAGAATATGAAGTACTGAGCAAAAGTGGGAGGAAAACAGCCTACTCTTTTGAATATACTTGTCTTACACAGTTTGGGGAAGGGGGAGGAAGTTAAATGATTAATTTAGGGTTTTCTGTTTGTCTGGGGTTTTTTGTTATTTTTTTTTTTGGACACTGCCAGGCAGTCACTGTTTTTTTTTTGGACACTGCCAGGCAGTCACTGGTTCCTGCTTTTCAAGAACATATATGCTGTGAAGGTGGGGTGCTGGAGCAGCGTGGGCTCAGGATGTGTCTCAGTCTCTATCTTCTTAGTGGTGACCAGACAGCCCAGTCAGCTCCATTAGAGAAATCCTTAATCTAGTGAGGCTAATGGACCTTCTCACACTAGAGGGCTGCTCAGGTAGGGTCTGCCCACTATATTTGTGGGGAAGGATCCCAGAAGAGTTAGGATCAATGTCTGCAGGTTACTGTTGGTTTATAATAACACATAGCAATACACAACAGAGCAATGGCACATAAAACCCATCACACATTTCTGCTGACTTCACTGAACTTTGAGTAAAGCTATAAAATATTAGACTTTCATTAGTCACTTGAAGCTCATCTGTGGTATTCAGTGTGTCTTAGTGATTTTTTTTTTTATATAAAGATACCTTTTCTATTCCTTGAGGTTTAGACATCCTTGTGTGGAGCTCAGTACCACCCTCGAAGGAGTGTTAAAACCCAATTTTGTTTCCTATCTGAAGAAGATGAAATGTAGCATATATGATGCAAGCAGCTGAGTACTCACTGTTAGAGCTGTATTCACTGCTCCAAGTTTAATAATAGTGATGTAAGTACAATTTGCATGTGAATGTAGTCATAGTATCTGTGTGATGTGTTATGAGATTGTCCATAGATAGATCCCTTGGCTAATGCAAGAAGAATGCATGCACGAGTTCAGTTATTAAACTACTTGATCATTTCAGAGGGATGCTGATAGTTCCTGCAGCGTTTTAACAAACAAACTTTGGCAGCAGGAGTGACTATTTATGAATATTAACTAGAGATTTTTTCCTGTATTTTGTCATCAATTGTAACTGATCTGGGCTTGGAAGATTTAGATATTTCTAAATTGATTTCTGTGTATCCAAGTACATGTTTCAACCTGTGGGCATTCATCATTGTATTTTTGCCAGATTTACTCTCTTGTAAAACTCAGTCTTGGTGATAATTAGGGTGGCTAAAGATGGAGATCTGAAGGAGTGGTATGAGCTGGCCTGGAAGAAAAGTGATCTATTGAAGATTTGTGTTATTGCTGTGAAGTGATTCTGTTTTCAATTTTGCTTGGAAAATAACTTTTATTTTGCTGTGAAGTGGCTGAACCCAGCTTTCAAGTCTAATAATGTTAAATTGGGTGCGTATCTTGGCACATTCTGGGCTTATTCTGTAAAATAAGCCTAAAAACCTAGTTTCCCAAGCAAAATCAGTGCTGTTCCAGGAATCCCAGAAATGAGAGTTGTCTGGTCATTATTAAAGTTCTAGTTCCAGGTGATTGTGTGTGTTTTAGGGCTGCCATATATCTGCTCAAAATAAGGGTTTGTACTTTTTCCCAGTGTGTCCAAATCAAGGGAAACAGCTCTGTTTCTCACAGAATGAAATGTTGGAAGATGAAGTGGCCTCAACAGAAGATCCAGTTTCTTGCACTTGCCTTACTGCAGTCTCCATCTTCCCCCTAGGGATGGAGGACAGTGGCTTGCATTTCTCAGGATCGTGCTCCTGTGCTGGGTGGTAGGTGCTCTCAGAGACAACGTTATATCTGCCCATGCAGATTCCTTCTACTTCCATTAAGAGTCTACACAAAACGTATTTGGCCTGAATTAGTACAGGCATAGGAGGAGAGTTACTCATGCTCCAAGAAGTTGCAGGAAAATGTCTGCCCTTTGCCAATGGAAAAATGGTAGAAGGGTGCATAAGTGTTTCAAATTGTAGTGCTATGTGTTATAATGCTGTTATGGCTGCAGTCATCAGTTGGAGATTGAGAACGGGATTTAACTTGGAAGTAACAATTAACTTCACCTGAAACTTGAGCTGCCCCGGGAGGTAAGGAGGGAGAGGTTACCATGGATGATTGTGCAACTGTAACCATCTTATGCCTTGGGCTTTCAACACGTTAAGGCAGCTGAGATTTCCTGCCCAAATTACTAGTTCTGTAATGTGCCAAGACTCTAATGTCTGTTTTAATCTGAAAATAGTTTTTATGACAATAAAAATTCTTTTTACAAACAGTGCCGTATATCACAGAATGATTTACAGTTGCATAGCTATCTCAATTCAGTGGAAGCATAACCTTTTACATGCACTTGTATGTGTAATCCAGAAGGGGCTCCTCAGAAGAGGAGGGTTTTTTTAATCTCTTTTTTGTGGAGTAGTTTTTTCCTTTTTTTTCTTTCAAATCTTTATTGTCCTTATGAGACCAAAATGCCTCAAAAAAATTTCTACATGAAAAGCTTACTCAGTTCTTTATTAATGTGGAAAGTACTGTAATTTTTTACAGTATTACTCTCATCTTTTGTCTCAGTTAAGGCTAAGCTGGAGTAAATGGGTCCTGGATGCCGTGTGATGTGACCAGTATTTATTTGGAATATTATTTGAGAATTCCAAGTGTGTGATAATAGGCTGAGGAGCAATACTAGAGTACTTAACAAGTGCAGGCTCTTAAATAGATGAGCAAAACCACTGTGGGCCTGTTGAGTTGGTTCTACTTCTTACTCCAATGGGGGTTTTTGGATGAAAAGAACTATATTGTTTCTAATGGTGATGGGCAGTATTGTTCTAAATATTTGCTTAATTTTATATTTCATTAAATGTTCCTGTAGTGCATCTGATTTAACCAGTCCTTTTGTGTACAAGCCAAATATAAATCCAGACATGATTTGGCTTCATCTGAAACAGAGTTCCATTCAGGCATTTTTTGTATTCAGGGAGTGACCCTGAGAGAAAGGAGGAGATGGTATGTGTTGTCTTTTTTTAACAAAGCTCACTACAGATCTGCAAAGGTCAAAGGCGTGGCCCTGAAGTAATTTGCCATGATGATATTTTCCAGGAGATTTTTGGATTTATTCCTCCCCATGAAAAGACATTTTACATGTCTTAAGTTTAATCTCTCTAATATGAATTAGAGGGTGTGATATTTCTACAGTTAAAATTTCACATCCTGATGTTTCTGCCTCACCTGGAAGGCCCCATTTTTTTTGGCTTTTTAGAGGGACTAATGCAGTTACTGTATCTTCTGTCCTTACTTGAAAGGACATTTAAAACTCTCCTGGATGGACAGTCTGACTGCTGGCACAGAGTGTACTTCAGCAAAAGCATTTAAGCTGCTGCAGTCTAGCCTGAGGACAGTAGGAACCTGGGGGCATCTGAGGGAAAGGCAGTAGGACCAGGCTTAAGAGAAAGGCTGTGGCTGTGAAAAGAGCAGAGAGCTGAATTCATAAGTGGATTGTGGGACAGGTTTTAGCAGTACTTCAGTATATTGGGAAGACCAAAAAAGCAGTGGCTAGAGTGCAAAATCATTAGCCTGGTTAGAGAAATTGTGGGCATGTTGTGTAACTAGCAAAGCCTAAAAAGTCACTTTGCATGTATTTATATATCTGTACATGTATCTACATAGAGAGATATGTGTTTGTGTGTATATATATATATAATCTCTATTGGATATGAGTGACAGTGAAAGTTTACTTCAAAATACATTCTGGAAGTCTTTTTAATTTGGGAAATCCTTTAATATACAGTTTCTGCGTGGAAATTTTTAGAAGGGCTTTCTATGTTTTTCTTCCTTCTCATATTCTTTCACACATACATACCACCCTCCTTCCTTTATTTTTAAATAAATGAAGAAAAAATAAAGCAGGAGACTGTTCAGAAAAAGTGTTCCACCTCAAGTTTTGGATGCTTTGTCCTTGCTTGGTTTCTTGTTACATCCAAAGATACAGATGTACCTTTATGTGAGGAGACAGGACAACACTGAAAATGGTAAAGGGAAGGAAGCAGAGAATTGTATTGGACTTAATCAAGAACTTTCTATGGAATTGATAACAACTGGTTTAGCCTAAATTAGGATAACTCTTGCATATATTTAATTTCTGAGAGACACAAGAAACCTTTCACGTTTCTCGTAGAGTTTTGCTGCTGGGTGATAGCTTTTCCCAAATTTTAGATACTTCATTCCTATATTTCTGTGATAGATCTGCCAGTGGTGACTAACGTAGCATGAAGTAATTTGAATTCTATGAATATAGTTATCTGAGACAGATAATACCAAATATCTTTGTCTGTATAGGCTGATGACTCTATTCTATAGAAAAGAATGTTGTTTGTCTGTTTTAAAGGGAGGGTAAGAAGAAAGATCAAATTAAGTGCTGATTTAAAAAGAATATTCTTTATTTTAGAAAAATCATCCAGTTCTAATCATGAGTTCCCACGTTAGGCAGTTTGAGTTCTTCAGATATGCAGTGACAAATACATGTAACAGCTTCTGGAATCAAAAACAGTTACATTGTCAATTTATCTTTATTTGAGGCCCCTGTGAGTAACTGCAGCCTCCTCTTTTTTCCTGCCAAGGATTCAGAAGACTAACAAAATCCAAAAACTGTTTTTAATACATTGAATAAATGATTTAGCAGTTTCTTTACAGTGGCTTTTTGCATATCCAGTTAATTACAGTTGATAATCCAGTTAATATGTTGGTCTTCTAGTGTGGTTTTTTTATGACTGAACACAACACTGGTGAACTGCAAAAAAACCCCATGGATTAGGAAAACTCTTGTTCCCCCAGCATATACAGATTTACTAAAAAAAAATTGTTAAAGAAGTATTGGTGTGTCTAGCCTACTGCTTTTGTAAGGGGGGGAGGTGAGAAAGCTGAAAACTATGAAGCTGTTTGGGATTTATAAGTGAACAAACAAGGGCACCTGCGCTGTCACTACAAATTCTTGACATTTTCTCTACATGGAGTAAAAAAATATAACGTGTGAGTGGCTTGCTGAGGACGTTCCAAAAACTGAACCCCTCCTAGGCAATTCGTGTGGCTGGCACGGGGCAGCAGTGTTTGTAAGGTTGTCTGTTTCTGTAGGGCAAACAACTGCAGTGTGGTTTGGTTTTTTTGGCTTTGAAACAGTCTAAGGGCACCTTGTGAGCTGTACCTCACGCTTGAGCACTGCATGTACTGTGCTGCTTGTTTGAGAATGCCAGTGAATTGTGCATTTGACCTTTAAGCTTGTGCAGGTTTCCCTTTTATCTCAGGTCTGCAGCCTTTCTGCATTTCCTTAGCCTTGCATCTTTGACATGTCTTTTAGTCAATTACACTGGGATTAGGCCAAATTTCTGGTTCTAGACAAGGTTTAAGATGACTGCCAGTAGTTTGGACCTCCTGATGCAACTGTGGAAAAGTGAATTTAAAGCTTTTAACAACACAGGCTTTGCAGCAGTGCTGAAAAGCTTTGAGTTGTGTTGTGGTGAATGGAGGGAGAAGAGTTTTATTTTGATAGCTGCTGTTCAGCATCACTACATTGATTCCCAAATTCTTGTGTTTGAACCTTGAAACGTGGTCTACAGCTTTCTGTAGAAACTAAAGTGACTGAAAAGGGAATATATATTTTTTTAAAGAATCTTTAACATAAATGATCACTACAACAGTCTTCACTCAACAGATTAGGGCTGACAATGTGTAAGAGTTAAAAAGTACAGACGCTTCTGCTTTGGATTTTTTTTCCTCTCTTTGTAGATTCAGCTCAGTTCTGACTGAAGCCACTGACTTGTCCATTCTATTACTTTTGAAAAATTGGGATTTCTTGTCTAAACCCAGGGTTTATTAGGGTGAGACCCCACCTTGAGTACTGCATCCAGCTCTGGCATCCCCAGCATGGGAAGTACCATTGAGCTGTTGGAGTGAGTCCAAAGGAGGCCACCAAGATGATTAGAGGGTTGGAGCACCTCTCCTTGTGAAAATGCGAAGAGAGCTAGGAGTGTTCAGCCTGCAGAAGAGAAAGCTTTGGGATCACCTAATGGCAGTCTTCCAGGACCCGAGGGGAGCCTGCAAGAAGTTGCAGAGAGATTATTTTCAAGCATATGTAGTGACAGGACAAGGGGGTATGGCTTTAAATTCAAAGAAAGTAGGTGTAGATTAGATGTTAGGGAAAAATTCTTTGCTCTGAGGGTGGTGACACACTGGGACAGGTTGCCCAGAGAGGCTATGGATGGCCCATACCCTAAAAACATTCAAGCCAGGTTGGATGGGGCTCTGAGCAAATGATCTGGTCTAGTGGAAGGTGTCCCTGCTTTCATCAGAAGGTTGGAACCAGATGATCTTTAAGGTCTCTTCCAACCCAAACCATTCTCTGATTGATTCTGTGATTTATTTCCTGTCGCAGCAGATACAGATGAGCAGTGGGCCTACACTGCGTTTGCAAGGACTGGCCTCTAATGCTCGCTTCTGGTTAGACGGGCTGTGGGGAGCCCCGGCTGTCAATGATTACTGCCGATGTGTAATCTGGGCTGCAGCCGCCAGGAGAAAAACCACTGCCGTGTGGTCGTAGTAGAGTGTGCCGCTCGGCCGGCCTGAGGAAGGCTCGGTTGGGATGAGGAATAAATCCCAGGAGCAGCAGCAGGAGGCCGGCGGCGGTTCGGCAGTGACGGCGGCGCCCTCAGCCGCGGCCTCCCTGGGCGAGCGCGCGGCGGCCGGCAGGGGGCGCGCGCGGGCCGCCGGGCGGGGCAGAGGGAGGCCGAGCAGGAAGGGAAGAGATCCTTGGGAAAGGGATAAACAGCCAGTTTGGCTTCACAGTATCGGCACGTCCGGCCGCTGTCCTGTGTGGCTGCCGCTGCTTGCAGGGAAAGGTGTGCAGCCTCAGGCTTGAGGTGTGTGCCAGCACTCAGGCCTTTGCTCGTTCAGCAAGGGGCTGGAATGAAACATTAACAGACAAATTAGATATTAGGAAAAAATTCTTTACCGTGAGGGTGGGGAGGCACTGGAACAGGTTGCCAGAGAACTTGTGAATACCCCATCCTTGAGAGTGTTCAAAGCCAGCCTGGATGAGGCTGTGAGCACCCCGCTGTATTGGAAGGTGCCCTTGCCCATGGCAGGGACATTTTAACTGAGCGATCTTTAACTGACTGATCTTCCAACCCAGACTATTTTGTGGTTCTGTGAAATAAATTTAGCAACTGGTTTTCACCTGGATGCAGGTCCCTGGAGCTGCCTGTCACCGTTTTGCTTTGGTTGCTCCAAATGCAAAAGCCTGAATGGCAGCGTTACAACAGAGGTGCTGTTTGGTAGATAAGAATGATACAATTTCTGTTGGAGAAGGTGGTGCTGGGGAAATACATGCTTCTGTTCTTGTATCTGCTGGCCTTTTATCTTTCCTTTGCAACCTGTCTTCTATGCTTATCAGCATTTTGCTTCTAGCAGCTTCTGTAAAAGCACTGATAGAAGGACACTTTCAGTGGAATGTTTTTAATAATGCTTCCGTTAATGCTGGAGGTTTTCTGAGTTGTAGGTTCAAATGATCTCATTCTGTCACTGAGAAGTAATAGGGAGCTATTACATTAGAATGTAAATGCTCAGCTTCCCGCTTCTTTAGTTGCCTGCAAAGTATTCCTGTTTTGAATCTTTTAATCTTTTCTTTCTAGTGCTTTTATCTATTTGCTGCATTTTAGATTCAATATTTGTGTTGCAGTCCACTTTTCAGAAAAAAATGGTTTCTTGAAGTGCAGAGTAGATTCTCACCATTTAATTATAATTACTATTAGAAAGTACTGTTGACTATGAATAATTTTTATTCATGTTGTGAACTTCCCAACAGAAGCAGGTTGTGATTCCACCTTAGAGGTATCCCACCAGTATTTTTAGGCTGTTCACACTATTATGTAAAAAGAAATCAAAACCTAACTCTCAAAAATACTGTGTCCACGAATACAGAAAATTGAACAGCACTTGTAAATTCTTGTCCACTTGACTTGCCTTATGCCACAACTCAGTCCAGTCTGTTCCTCCCCTTGCTTGGCTGCTCAGGAAGATGAAAGTGGTGGTGGATATTGTAGCACAGAAAATGCCTTCTGAAAATGACATTCATGTAGCAAGGAACTATCTTATCAAGATTTTGACAAGTTCCATGAGGTACAGTACTGACTTTACATGTCCCTTTTGTTTCTTCCCAGTGATTGGATTCCTTCTGCCATTTGTCAAGCCCAAACTGTTGCAGAAGCCCTCTTCCCAACCTTCTTTTCCTTACTCTCCAAACGCTGCTTGCATTGTGCTAGTTTTCTAGTCTTGTGTTTCCTTATTGGTACATCATAGAAAAGTAATTGTCTCATAAAAGATAAACCTTTTCAGCTGAATTGATGTCTAGGAAGTCTGTTGACTTTGCCTTAACAGGTATTTGTGATTTGCTGAGCTGGTGTCAGTACTGTTAAAGGTGAGCAGTGGGGGGAAAAAAGGACATGTGATGTTCTCTGCAGCTGAACAGTGGAATCATAACTTTTTCCATACTTGCACACAGGCTTAGAGCAAGCAAGGGCTGTCTGGAGCCCATCATCACATGGCTGAGCAGAATCTTTTGCACTTGTTTGCACTGAGAGTACTGGGGCTCTTGCACTCTCTAAATGACATGTCCTACCAAGAACGAGCAACTAGAGATGCTCTGCTTAACTGTTTTCTCTTTTGTCATGCTGAGAAGAGTAGGCTTTTGTTTATGGAAACAATTACTTCTTTTTTTAGTGACAGTAATGATGCTGCACTTTGTAGTGGAATTAGTTTCCCTGTAGAATTGTTATTCTCCTTTTGTTATCCTGCATGCAGAGTTTGGAAAGGCAATTCATCACTGATTTCTTCAGGTCTTCCTGAATGTACTGTGAAAAGCCATATACTCAGAGCTGACCTGTTTTGAAGATACTGGCTTCAGTTTTGGTCTCTAAATGCAGTGAGTGTCTGATAACAACAAATTTATAAAAAGGGGGAATGAGTAAAAAAATGTAGAAGTACCTTTACACTTCAAATTGAAAATATGGAACACTTTTTCAGTGTAGCAAATTACACTACTTCAGTGTGGAGAAATATTTTAAATACGTAAGTGTGTTAAAAAAATCTTAAAAACTGCAGTCCTGTAAGCCTTTATTTCAGACTCAGACTTCAAAAGATGGAATTTGTCAAACCTCATACAGCATCTAAATTTTAAATTACCCTTCCTCCAGGATGAGACAAGGAGAAGGGCAGGATGAGTTATTTTCAAAAAAGGTCCTGCTTCATTCCCAAGTGACTAAAAGGGTCTAGACAAATGGCCTGTACTTGGCAACTGCTCACTGAAAGAGCTGGATTCCACCTAGAAGGTTTATTTAACCTTAGGGAAAATGTTCATGAGTGCTGAGAGGTGTAACAAACAGCAAGTCCTTGGAAGGCAGTGCAAGCTGTAGTTACTAATTCCTGAGCAGAAGGAAGGGCGTAGAGGAGTATGGAGCAATTTTGCAAAACAGTTTTTAAGGTGCAAAGTTGTGGCAACAACTTGCTGTTGTACTTCTTAGAAGGAATTTCTTCTGTTACATGACCAGAAACATTTGGAGGTGATATCCAAGTAGGTATTTGGGCACTTACATGATTTGCTGAACTGTTTTTGAGATGTATTCTTAAGAAAACAAACCCATAAAACACCAAAACAAACAAAACCTCCCTGCATATCTGGCATGCCAAATATTTCAAGAGCTGAAGCAGAACTTGCCTGGAGTTGATTTGATTGCTTGTATCACTAACTTGTATGAAACAATGTACATGACTTTAATCCTTCCTGTCATTAACTCGTTTCTTCCTAGCTCCTCCCATATGTACCTACCTACAGTGAAATCTTACCAAAGCCCTACTGTTCTCAAGTTGTAAAAGTCTCAGAATTAGCTTTAACTATTAAAGCTCTGGATACATGTCAGGCACTTTAAAATTTATCAGTCTCTGTTCCTTGTAAAAAACACCACAAACCTGGTATTTCACTGCATCTCAAGCATTTTAAAGAAACGGTGATGTCTTTTCCAAACTGGCATGCATGTAGAAAATTTTGCTGTCATTTAAAGTCATTATGCCTCTGTCCTAACTGTGAAACGTTGTACTGCTGCCCTGGTAGATTTTTTGCTGCGTATCACCTTACTGAACTGTTTGCATTAAAGTAGCACCCTCTGCCTCTGTTGTTTTCAGAAGGAATGACCTAGCCTGCAGGCCACACTCCTGGCACGCAACCAAATTTACCGAAAGTCAACCTGAGGCAGCCACGTCACACCTTCCCTCATCTAATGCCTGCACCTCCTGGCACTCCAGCTACCATGCAAGGTGAGTCTCTGCCTAAGTCACACACATTCAGCCCTTAACAGCCAGGCAACAATAACGAGGTCATGTTGTTGAGGGTTTCTTTTTTAAAAAACAACCAACGCAGAATCGTGGTGTTATACTTCCTTAGAGTTGCGTGTCCTTGCAGTGCATGAAGGGGGAGTTGGGGAAGTTTGACGTGTGGATGAGTGGATTTCTGAAACACTTTGTGATATGTGCGTGTCATTGAAAGGTAAGAAACTAGCTTTAAAGGCAATCACAAGGTTATGCTTCTTGCTCTGCATTTCCTGTCAATGTCCACCGGGAAAATCCTAAGGCAAAGTAACCATCAAAATTAATATTCATAAAGTGAAATGGGAAAGGGAGAAGAAATGAAAAATACTGTTTCAAACAATTAAAAAGGTTTTTTTTCTAAAGAGAGGGTGCAGAATGCTTTACTGTGCTCTTTTATGGTATTACTGGTTTAATTAGTTAAACTGTCTTTCTGTAAACCTTCCCTACATCTGTGATCTTGCATGTCTAGAGAGGTAATAAGACTGATGATTTTCACTCTTTAAAGCACCTTAGTATTTGTTAGGTCACATTCAACACACGAAGAAAGGCTGACACCCAGGCAGTTTCAGCTGTGAAACTCTAAACCTTTAGGTAACGCCTGTTTGTGTCTGGTTACAGGTTCTTGTTTGTTTCTTGCTCCTAGGTGACATTCTTTATCATTTTCATGAAACATTTTCTTGATTTTTTTGGGGGGAGAGGGGGTGTGGGTTTTTTCTGGTGGTTTTTTTTTGTTTGTTTGTTTTTTGGTTTTTTTGTCTTCTGTTATTTTTTCCTTTTCAGTTCGCATTGGGCCACAGCTACAGTGAGCATTAAAGAAAATGAGTCTGGTGTGCAATCCCAGTTTGGGAAGTGGACTACTTTTCTATACTTAGTGTTGCACATTCTCTGCTGAGTCATTACTTCTTGAGGTTAATGTTTTGTGGTAGTCAAAACAAAAGAACATTAATACTTCAGTATTTTTTTTTTAATTTTACTTCTAATTTTTACCATTAGATGAGCATTTATAATGTTTTTACATTGTTTTCTTTGGGAAAACAAAGAAAATAATGTAAACTGTTTTTAAGCTAAGTTGCTATCTGCCCTTGAATAAAGTCAGCATTAGGCAGAAAGGGATTTTTTAAGTGTTTTCTATAATACTTTATTGGAGGAAGTTTTAGAAACTTTGATTACAATTTTTGCTGTTTTGCACTGATTTAAAGTTTGTATTTAAATATCATGTAGATGGGTTGATTTAGATTTATATATTTTAGGGCAGTAAACATCCTTGTATGTAGAAACAAAATTAAGAGATTTCTAAAATCTTCTATAGAGTTCCTCATTGCAATGCTATAGCTAGAGTACTTCTATGTACATAGACACAAAATTAAGAAATTCCTAAAATCTTCTATAGAGTTCCTCACTGCAATGATATAGCTAGAGTACTTCTACTATTAATTACTTTTACACTAAGCTGTAAATCATTATGTACTTCCTGCTGTTCCTGGTGGTTGTCCTTGTACCTTGAGAAATTAAAATGCTACAAGATGTGTCTCAAGGTGTGTTTGATAGGAGCTGGGTGTGTTCCAATATTAAAAAAGAGAAAAAATTGGTTCAATGCCAGTTTGAAATGGGGTTTGGTCAGGAAATTGTGGGTGTAAAGGAAAAGGGGGATGGGATTAGAGCAGTCCTCTCCCCTCACGTATCAGAAATAGCTGCAACTGCTGGCAGAGACTAATACTAACAAAAGCAAGAGATTCTTTCTCCCATGCTGCTGAAAGATTTAGTGGCCTTAGCACAGTCTAATACCAGAGCTCCCAGGTCACTGTCATCCTGAACCCCTTGGCTACCTGTGCTGCCCACTTAAAAAGTGATGTATTTGGGAGATTTGTCAGCCCTGGTGTCTGTTGTCCAAGATGGATCCAGTGGCAGAGGCCCAGCATTCCCACAGTGGCAACCCAAGGATTTTGGTATTTTGGGGATCAGTTGCAGAGTGCAATTCTTTGGACTTGCTGATCTGCAAAAAGAGGTGAGCAGTCTCAGAGACTGTCTACTTTACAAGTACACTTCACAAAAAGCTCAGCTGATTGGAAAGCACTGCAATCAGTATGCAAGGAGATAATGGAAATACTCCAGGAGGGGATATTTCTAGGCCAAGCATCCCATCCTTGGGCTATTTCTGGAATTTCATGTCCTTCCTTGAGCAAAGCATCTGAGGTTGGTATTCAAAGCCTAAAATCTCTTCTGAATGTGCCTACCTGCATTCCCTCTGTGAGTGTAAAAATTCACTAAATCACTTGTAAAACGTGGAGAGTTCATTGGGGGAGGGGGGGACAACACTTTTTTTGTGTTGGTGGAGAGGGGCACAGCTGGCGCTGCAAGGTTAAGGTATGGGCAGTTTGATTTGCTTTAGGATTTTTTTTTTTGGTCAGTTGGTTTTGCTGGGGCCTTCTTTTTGTCAGCCTTAAAAAAAGAACATTTTAGAAGGTGGTTGAAGATAGAGGAAGACAGACAGAGAAGAGGCTGTACCAGTATACAGGAGAGAGGGTGGTCCTGGAACTCAGCCCTCCACATCCAGCATTATATGTATGGGTTTTTTTTCATGTGACTTTAATGCAAAAATTGTAGGTTAACTTGGGAGCACTAGGCTAGGCCTAGATGCCTCTCATGCAAGGCTAGAGAGGTCGAACTTGTAAAGCTTTTTGTGCCTTCATTTCCTTCTGTGAGTCTTCTGTCTCTTTCACAGAAGTCGCACCTCAACAACAGGGTGCAGACTTTTTTCCTGGCCCATCCTAAACAAAGGCTGAGTGCACTTTTCTGGTAGGAGTGTAAGTGAACTATCTTAAGTTGCTGAAAGTTTAAACCCTGCATTTTCTTGCAGTAGGATATACTGTAACAGAGGAGCCTTTGGGGTTTTTTTTATGTGCCCCTGGTTATGCAGATCAACCCAACTACCTCTTCTGCTTCATTCTGGTATTACAAGTGTGACTATGGGACAAGTGTGCTTTGAGAAGGATACTTAAACTGAGGTTTTGGGGCAGTTAGGGTCAGGTGCATCTGATTTGTAATCCCATGCAGTTGATGAGATGAGATGATTTCTGTAAGGATCCAGGAACAGAAGCTCATGCCCCAGGTTTGGGAAGAGTGTTTACTGGCCAATGTGGTGGCCAAGGGATGGTGTTTGTAGATTGTTCCAGGACTTCACCTACCAGACTTTGGCTAGCAGTGTAGGTGCTTTTATGAATCTGCTCTAAAACAACTGTTGAGAGAAGGATATCCTGGGAAGCCAGCCAGGCTCAGGCAGAGAACTGGCTTTTGGACACTCTTCCATGTCAGTGTTCACAGGAGGATTGCCCTGCAGTTCAGGACCACAGGAGGCCATGCTTTGCAGTAACATGCCATTAGGAACCTTCCTATCATTCTTTAAAGTGTTTGCTGCTTCTGCTGGGTTTCCATTAGGCATTTTCTAGCAGGGATTTGACCTCCTACGCTGATGATCTCTGCTTCACATTTGATTCTAGAAGATTTACATGAGACCTGTAAACTGAGGCTTTCCTGCATCTTTCTTTTAATTAATGCCAAGTATCTCTTTGGATTTTATGAACTTCAAGGTCTTTTTCCAACCTTAAAGTTCTGTGATCTCTTTAGTGCTCAAGGGGGTGGGAATATCAGCAATTCATAGTAATATCTGGCTTACATTATTCTATGACAAAAAAATCCTAGTAACGACCAAGATACTTTTTACAAAAAACACAGTATCAGCCTAAGATGACAATTAAGACCTTTTTAAGGATTCAGCAACATGTTTTAAGCGTTGAAAATAAACAAATGAGAGAATGTAAAACCCCACAAGATGAGGCCTTGCATTATCTTGTTAATAAAATGCTTTTAGAAAATAAGCATAAAGCATATATTCTCCTATTTCTTATAAATCGCTTTTAACTGTGTTGTATAAGAAAAGAAGTTTAAAAGGCTGTAGTAGTAGGGGGTGGAAAGCAATTCTGTTAATACTGAGTTTCAAAGAACTGTTGAGTTGACCTTTGCAATATTTTTGACAGAAGACCTATATTATTATTCATATTTTTTATGTGGACTAATCTGATTTCATTGCTAGCTTTCACAGGTCTCTTTACAGCACAAGATTTGATAGATGCTTCATATAATTATAGCTACAGGGAAGTGGAATAATTCTGTGATTTCTACCAAGGGGCTTTGCATGCAAAGGCAAGAATCTGAATTTGGTATATAAAAGCAGGAGGAGCTGCCAGTGAAGTTCAAACAGGGAGATGTGATGAGAATAATTGGAAAGACTATCATCTCAGCATAAATGTATTGGATTGGCAGGAGGTGGGTACTGTGAGAGAGAAAAGAAATTAAAGAAAATGAAACAAAACTCATGGAGTAGGAAAGTAACAGAAGCAGCAGGATTTTGGAATATTGTCTGTGGCAAAAGGCCTGAAGAAAGTACAGCATCAAAGATGATGTTTTTGTAGAGGAAAGAGTGGTAGGGAGAAACTGGTGGCAGTAAGGATTCTCTAAGGAAAGTTAAAGTTTGTGTGGCCATGCAGAGCTTATGCTGCTTTGGCATCTCCTCCTGAAGTTTTCTGGCCACTATTGTGGAACTGGGTGGATTTGAATCTTGTTGTAAGAGTGTCAGCCTAAGAATGGTTTGAAACCAGACTGCTCAGGTGCATGTGCAGGGGGTATTTGAGATAAATGCATTTAGGGCATCTCTGCTTAAAAGTTGAAACGTCAAACAAATAGGCAGATGTGGATGTAACTTATTGACAAGGGAATAGCATCATGGGCTGAAGAAGTTTAGAGTCATATTTCAGAGATGAAGAGCAGAAGTACATGAGTTTAATAGCTGGAAGAATTGGGGTGCCTGGAAAATGAGCTGAAAAATAAGTTGGCGCTTGTCCTGGGAAAGAGGGAGCTAATGGAGCTCAAACTATATTTTTCTTAAAGCAAAGTCAGCAAAATCAACAATTTGCAGGGGGAGAAGGGACCCTTCAAGGAGATAAATGCATATTACTGGCAAACTTACATAGGGAAGCTGAGTTAGTTACTAAGGTTTCAAGCTTTGAATCAGTGATGGAGTATGAAGTTGGAGCCCTGACTTCATGTTCAAATTTTCAATTTTGTTAGATTGTTTGTCTTTAACTGCTGTGCAGATGAATCTTAACCAATATTATTAAAATGGGTGGTTAATAATTATGTTGTGGCATTTTTTGAAAATTTTGATATTTATTCTGACACTTTTTTTTTTGTTTCCTTCAGTAGTTGTTCTTCTCATGACCTGTCAAATTCATGGGATCAGTCAAGTCTATATCGCACTTCTGACCAATTCAGCTCTTTGGGAAGTATGGACAGCTGGGACCACACTCCCCAAGTAGCCCAGTATGGAAGACTTTCTTCTGCAAGGTCTAATAGTAGCATTGATCATCTAGGGAGCCAGAGCAAGCGGGATTCAGCCTACGGGTCTTTCTCCACGAGTTCCAGCACCCCTGACCACACTCTGTCCAATGCAGACACTTCTTCGACAGAGAACATGCTTTACAAAGTGGGCCCCTGGGAGACTGCTAAGCATGGAAGCAAGTCTGGCCAGTTTTTGAATGACAGCGGTGGAACAGAGGACAAACCTGGGTATTTGCCAGCTCCCATACAATATGAGAACAACAAAAGTCCTAGAACAGAGGAACACTCAGATGGCAAGCTCACTAGCTTGGGAAGATCCAGTTTTGGACCTGTCTGGTATGTTCCTGATAAGAAGAAGTCTTCATCTCCTCCCCCCCCACCTCCACCTCTTCGTAGTGACAGCTTTGCTGCCACCAAGGGCCACGAGAAAGCCCATGGCCCTGTGTACTCAGAGGGTGCCAGCACGCAGCACTTTACAGCCCTGAACCGTTCTCAGCCCAGGAGTGACTGGAGTTTGGAAACTGCAGAGCAGCAGTGGCGGCCCTCCAGAGCATGTGACAGGAGGATCAGCTGCTCAAATTATAAATCTGATCTCAGCTCAGAACACACTTTTTCTTCAGCTGGTGAAAGGTACAGTAGTAATGCAGGAACTGTGAACAAACTGCAGCCATCCTTGTCCAGCACCGACGTTAGGTTTGCACAGCCTGCTTACACTTACCACCACCAGCACCAGTACAGTGATGAAAGCACCTTTTATCACAGTGCAAGAATCTTAGCTGCACCTAAAGATCAGCAGCATTATCTGTCCTACAGTGGCATTCAGGAGTTAGCTGCAGATCATTTTCATGGCTACAGTGTGCTCAACACTTCCTCTTTGAACAGTGCTGCTGAACAGAAGGTGGACAACACTGGACAAAGTAGATATTATTGTGTGACAGCAAAACAACCTGCTCAGGGAAGCTCAAAGCCACTACAAGTCAAGGATGACATCTGGAAACCTGCAGTGGGAACTGATGTGTCACTTGGACCTCATGAAAATTCTGCAGTTATTACAATGGCCCCAAACCCAAAATATTATCTACCTCAACAATCTATTGAATCTTCACTGACAAGGTATGAGAACAGTAGTCATTACCCAGTGGACAGAGAAGGAGATGCTAGGTGTGCTGTAGTAGAAGAATCTAAAAAACCTAACCATACTGAAAAATCTGGACAAAAGAAAAGCTGTGAGAACAGCTCTGAGGAAATTGAAACTAGGCATGGTCAGCAGGAGTGTGTAAAGGGCTGTGTCCTTACCACTGAACACAGATCTGCTCAGAAAGATTTTAGGTGGGGGAAAGATGAGACCAGCAAGATTTCTCCCCAGAAGACGCCAATGTTGCACTCTTTAGCTCAGGAAGGGAAAAAACAGTCTGACAACAACCCAGAAACTGTAACAGAACGACAGACCTCATTTGACACTCACCTGTCTAAACAGGCACGAAGGAGTGATCGTTTTGCAACAACCCTCAGAAATGAGATCCAAATGAGAAGAGCAAAGCTGCAGAAAAGTAGAAGTACTGCTACACTAGTAGGGTCATCTGAAACAGAGGAGTGCAGTGATACCTGGAAACCAGATTCAACAGAGAATATCACCACCTCCCCAGACACAAACTTTACCAGCACCTACAAAGATCACCTCAAGGAAGCACAGGCCAGGGTTCTGAGCGCGACATCCTTCAAACGTCGGGACTTGGAGCCCAGCCCTGCTGAGTATCTCCCGAGGTCACCTGAGCGGAAAACTGGTAGTTACAACTCTTCATTACTGGCTTTGGTTTCTGAAGATGTCTCTGGATTCCTTGAGGCTACACAAGCCAAACCAAACCCTACAGGGAGTGGCACTCATCACGTTTCTCGCATTGGAGCCAGGAAGAGGTTCACAACAGAGCAAAAACTGAAGTCATACTCGGAACCAGAGAAGATGAACGAGGTGGGCATGTCAGAGGATGAATGCCATGCTCGTTGCCGTCCAGATATATCAGAAGAAGCCCTGGGCTCATTTGCAGACAGGTGGAAATTTTTTGAAGAAACAAGTAAGCCGGTATTTAGAAAATCGTCACAGAAACCAGGTCCCCATGGTCTAGCAGAGGGACAGCCTGAGAGGCCAGATAGGAAAGCACAAGAGGGAGAGGACCTGTGGTATGAAAGAAGAGGTCGGGTGTCCTCTGTTGGACCTGAAACTGCTCATGCTTCAAAAGATAGTGCCCACCACAGCAGCAGCAATAGGGCTGCTGAGAGGATGGGGAAATCTGCACAGCCACAGCGTCTGGGAACCTTTGCAGAGTATGAGGCATCATGGAAGGAGCAGCGGAAGCCAATAGAGCCAAGGGGCTCAGGAAGGTACCATTCAGCTGATAATATCCTCGATACAGGCCATGAACAGCATGGGAAATCCCAATACACCCATGAGAGGTCTAGATCATCCCCTTCCACTGATTTCTACAAACAGGTACAAGTGTCTCTTGCATTATCCTTTAAATTGCCCAAGGTGGTGGGGAACAGTAGAGGCATGGACAGGAAAAGCATTTTTATGAAAATTTCCAATTTAGGAACACTGTTGGCCTTTTGTCAGGAAAGGAGTAAATGTTATAGGTTGATTTCTTAAGGAAAATGAGGAAGATCAAAGTTTGTACTGCGCAACAGCAGTGGATCAAAGTTAATTTCTTGTGTGTTGTAGTCAGATAAAAAACATGATTGATTTGCTAATATCCTCTTTTTTACAGTACAGATTTTGAAGGTTCAAACCAATTTTCACACAGTTACTTTTTCATTGGTATGGCTGTATTGCCTGTTTGAATTCTCTGAAACTATGAAGAAAAGTGTTCCAAGTGTAAACAATACATACTTTTGTCTAATTTTTTAATGATCTAATATTTTCCATGGATTTCCTCTTTTCTTCTAAGCTTGCTTCATGCAAAAGCTACATAGGACAAAACTTCTGCCTAATAAAGCTTAGAGATGACAAATACGCCTGTTAATGTTAAAGCCACAGCAACAATGAAACTGCCTAATGTTTTGTTTTATGTCAGTTTGCTTGATTTACGATGTATACATTTATTCCTTAGAGAGATGCCAATGGCTGTTCAACTTGCAAGTAAATATTATGTTAATTTTTAACCGAGCAGGGCCAGGTAATGGTTGGCAGGTGGCACTGGAAGTAAACAGAGAAACCAAGTCTCTTTAGTTCTCTGTCAAAAGATGTTGTTCAAGCTGCTACAAGATTGCCTGATACATATGAGGAGTCATAGTGTGTTCAGCCTGTGTTGAACTTCACCTTCTGCAAGAATAAAATTGAAGCAATGCAGCTGTATATTACTTTTTCTTAATTTTTTCCCCTCTTGGTAAGAAGCATTGCATTCATTCATTCACAGGTAACATGCGTGTGTGTAGATATGGAATAGAACAGGACTAGCTCAAAAAGAAACAAAAATGCTGATCTCAAAGTTGTGGGCTGTCTTTCCATGAGTTTTTTGTCTCTTTAAGTTTGGCAAAAGTTATTTTTGAACTGTATGTGCAGACTTAACTATGCGGATAATTTACTAGGGTAGAGATTCCAAGCACTGAAAATATTCACCTGGAAGTATTTTCAAAACTAAATTCACTAAATTATTAAGTAATTGCCGACCTAGCAGAAAAAAAAAATCATATAATCTATTCCCTGTATGCATTTCTGGTTTATTAGTCAGTGTCTTTACGTTCAGTATAGGCCTCCTGGGGCAAAAAGCAGACACCTGTTTAGGCACCTGGAAAATATGGTGATAAGTGCGTTGAAGATGCTTACAACAGACTGAAGTAAATAAAAATGTTGTTTTGCATATATGATTCAGATTATTCCAGTGTTAATGCGCAATTAAATTTCCTGTAGGCTCAGTGTTTGTAATGCAAAGCTATGCTTTGGGTGGGGTTGTTTGAAGATAGTGAGATAATAACATTGTGGAACAGTGCTGTTGGTGTTTTACTGCGAAACTAAAGTCGACGCACGGGGATTCATAACCTGGTGCATACTTGCACCTCCTAGAATGTGAGCAACTCTTCTGCAACTTCTGTGCCTCTTTTTTTGTTGTTTGTTTTTTGCCAAATGGAAGTTCCAAATGTTTATATAAATGTTAAGCTCTTCTGTAGATCAGCAAAGCAGAGCAGCAACGTGTGCACAGCCAGGTCGGGAGTGCTGCGCAAGAGGTCACAGAGCACACTGTACTACTTAAAACCAAACAAGCTTAAAACATGCTATGCTGTTGACTTGATGTATATTCAAACAGAGCAAACCCACAAATAAGAGGTTCCATAATCATAGATTTTTTGGGGAGTGAAACATGATGACTTGGTCTCTTACTTGTACTATAAACCTCTTTTAGGAAGTATCAGTTGAAGTAAGGAGGCAAACAGAGGATTTAAAGGAAGATGGGGAGTGTATTTTCTCTAACATTAACAGACTGGATGAAAGGAACTGCACCGTAAGGTAAGTATAGTATTTCCTAATTTCTCTCTAAAAGATTTGGTTTTGACAAATTTCTCTGATCTGATCTTTTCCTGACTCAAACTGCAAGTTCTGCTGTGATGATTTCAGGGTTTCTGCAGTGCCTTTTTCCCTAATTTCTCTCCTTCTCCCCACATACTTCAGTGTGCATGATAGAATTAATGTTGGGACTGAAATTTTTGGGGACTCTAGTGTGAGCTGAAGGAAATTGAGTGTTGAGCATATTACAGTTTGTTCAGAGGCAGTTGATTCTTATTTGTGTGCGTGAAATGATAGTTACGGGTTTTTTCAGGGTTAGGTGGGTGCCCTGAGGTTTTCCAAAAGAGATTTCCAGTATTATCCTTGGCAAAGACAGCATGCTGCTGAAACATAATAGTGCTGTACATTGGACTTTCCTTTTCTTATGCCTTTACAGAATATAGGACAGGAATAGAAGACACTAAAATTTGTTTTGCTGTTTGAAGAGCTCCAATTTTTTCTGTTAATTCATGTTTTAATTAATGTATCATGTTTTTCAACCTTTTTCAAAGGTGTGACTGTATGCACAGTGCAGTTAAAATCCTTTAAATGTCTAGCATGCTGAGGGTTGTCCTCATCCTGGCTCATTGTGGTGTAAGCAGTGATTTCAGCAATCGCTGATTCCGCGGCTGCTGAAGCCGAGCTGAGGTTGTGCACACGCTGCTATAGCCAGGTCTGACAGCTCTGGGTTTCATAACAGACGGAACCCATGCATAGGAAAAAAGAACCTCTATGGGTTTTCCTCCATTCTGTAAGTGGTAATAATCTCTCAAGGGAGAGGAAATTATGAACTGTAGCAAACATACACTCAAGCTGTGACCATAAAACCTTGTGAAAAGTTAGTATTTATTTGTGGGTTCATATGATTGTATTTTGCATTGCTTATGGCTTCGCTGAAGAGACCATCCCCTATTTTTCTACCTTTTTGTAGCCCTTTGTACTTACCGTAGTGATTCCAAAACGAGCAGCCCAGAGGCTGTGAGTGTGCGCACAGCGTGGGGAGGGGAGGAGGGAGGCGGAGGGGCGGGCGGGAGCAGCCGGGGCTGCTGCGGGCAGGCACCATCTCTGGACAAGTAAAATGATTTCCATCTACCAGCTCCGAAGCCCAGTCACAAAAGCATGTGAATAATACTCCTACGCTAGCATTTTAGCAGTGTTTGTGCAGCACAATTCTTGCTTTATAATCATGGAATCCATGAAAGTCACATGACTGGGCACCAGCTGCAGTAACTTTTTTTTCAGCTGGAGCCTGTTTTGACATACTATTTCAGATGTAGTATTTGGCCATTTTACTGCATTACAGAAGGTTTTGTGAAATGGTCTCTTTCACGATCTTTTTCTCAACATTGATATGCAGAGGGTTGATATGCCTTCTGTATTCAAAAAACTAACTAATTAAAATTTGGACATTTAATTCCTGTGTTGTGAACTGCCACTGCGTGATAATGAGTGGCTACCTTATGGGAAAGAATACATATTTCTGTGTACTCCTTTTTGAACAAGGCATTCTTGTGCTCAAAAGGCACTTGTCTCATGGTATGGACTGATTTTATGATTTTTCAACTGCCCTAAAGGTATTTAGTTTTCTGTTTTTTAAAATCTAGCAATCTGCAAATGGCTACAAAATCTACCTAATTCAGGGTATATTCTAGAACGTGAATAGTAACCAAACATGAGGTCTTCCTTATAGTCGTATTTAATACTCTCTTCTAAAATTTATGATTGGATTAACTTGCTGGCAGATGTTATTTCGTGCTTCTGAGACCTGTGTGCTAAGGTTGCCTTTGTGCTACCAAAGTCAGTGTGATGAAGCTGAACACAGGACTGGCCCTTCTGCATTTGTGGGTGTAAGATTTGCAGTAACCTAAGCTGAGAGACAGCTGTGGAATCCATGGGTACTTTCTCCAGGTTAGACTGTCCTTATGCTACAGAGTGCTTCTGGCCTCCCTCCCCTTCAGTTGATTTGAGAAAAGAAAAAAAAAATTGCTAATTTGACATAATCTTTGAATATTTATCATTTACAGCTTCCCTGATTATTTTCCTCAGAAATATGAGTCTTTTTAATGCACTGAATCTACAATGAAAAAGGGTCAGAATATTGTATTAGCAAATGACTTTTTAAAAACAAACAAATAAACAAAAATAGAGATGTTGGATAATTTTTTTTTTCTCCTGAGCTTTAACTTTTTCTTGGCTGTTCTTTTTTAGCACATAGTTGTAAAACCTAAATTAACACTACTTTGAAAAATTGGGGGGTGAATGTTGTGTTGATAGTTTGTGAACCTGTTTCATATTTGAGTTCTATTTTCCCCTTCTGAGATTACTGAGTGTTTCCAATGAGTTCAGGTTGTTTCATTTTCCTTTTTAGAAGAGCTGTAACATGTTCTTCTGAACTGCAGTATTTAGTAGTTTAGGGTATTACTTTTGTAGGAAGAGAAAGCAGTGATCCGTAGCAGCCATTGTCATCTCTTATGGAAGAACCAAACCACTTTTGTTATGAACTTACAGGTATGCAGTCATCTTATCATGAGATGTGTATTTTTATACTAAGGGGTTGATGTGATTCTGTGTATGTTCTTAACTTCAGGACAGCATAAAAGCATTATACAATTCTTCTGATCTGTAAAACAAAAAATGATGCTTTTTTATTTTTATCGATGCCACTCTTTCTATTTCAAATTAGTTACAAAAGCTTACCTTTTTACAGACGCAAAGTCTGTGCTTCTTTAAACATGTGTCTCTTTCTGCATTTGTAAAATGATTTACCCTGGTTATATAATTACCTTCCTTATAGAAGTCTTCACAATTTCTTAGCTGAAAGACTTTCAAAAGGTTAAAGAGGGAAATGGATGCTCTGACCATGTCTGTGGCTTCCTGCAGAATGACATGCACACAAGTCATTCTGCATCAAAAAAATCATGCCTTATGATCTAATTCTTTAGATTGCCATCTACTAAAGATATTTACAGCCATTGCCTTTATTTACTTTCTAAGAACATTTGACTCCTAGCTCTATTAATTTGTTCCTGTGATGTCTATTAAAATTACATAACTTCAAAAAGCGAAAAAGGATATCTTAGATCACAGGTTGCAGAAAATATTTCAACATTTAATAGGTGTCAAATCCAAGAGTATATGCATGTTAAGTGTAGGACCATAGTGTGACTCAACTCTAATTAAACACTGTAAAATATTCCTTTCAGTATTTTCATACCTTAGTGGTTACTTGTATTTGAGTTGAGCTCTTGAAGACAGAGGAACAGCCTTTACAATACAAAACCAAAATAAAAATGATTTCTTAATGCCTAAGTTGTCCTAAATGTCCAAGTATAGTGTTCTAGAAAAATCTTTGATAATCCAGAAGCAGGAGTTTATAAACATGTTTCCAAGTTCTTTATTAGGCTCTTTATAAGGAATATTTTTCAACAGCTGGTGAATATCTAGGTTCCACACTCACCAGGAGCAGCAGCAAATTATCATGCAAGGAAGGAGGAAGACCTTCAGCAACACAGGAATATGAGTGACTTTGTTTTCTGAATTGAGTGAGATGGAGAAGAATTTAAAAATGACCAGTTGTCCATTTGTGTATGTGTTTATTTGTGTCATGCATATATGGATGTTGGTGTGTGTATATGTGTATCTAGACAGACATGGGTATATTGATAGTTACTTCTCTTAGCTTTTTCTGATTTGTGACCATGGTGGAGTTAGGGTTTACATATCTGTGAGGACTAATTAACACTGGGGGGGAAAAACATCAACAATCCACAATATACAAATTAGTTCCTCATATTTACAATGGTAGATGGTGTAAATTAGTTACCATCTAAATTAGTGTGAATTAATTGGAAATATATAGTGTCAGGATCAGCTTAACTAGGAACTGAGCTACTGAAATACAAGACTTTTGAAGGCTTGGGGGTTTTTATATGTAGCAAAAGGGCCATTTCCTTAAATAGTTAATGAGAACTTTTGTTGCCAGCATTGTGTTGCACAGCTATTTTAAACTTCTTTGTTAAGAATCATAGAATCCTAGAATGGTTCGGTTCACAAGGGACCTTAAAAATCACTTAGTTCCACTACACCAGGTTACTCAGAGCCCCATCCAGCCTGCTCATTGACACTTCCGGGCATGGGAAGTCTGGAGCTTCTCTGGATAACCTGTTCCAGTGCCTCAGCACCTTCACAGTAAAGGATTTCTTCCTAATACTTAAGCTAAACTTGCCTTCCTCCATCTGAAGGCCATTCCACCTTGTCCTATCACTACAGGCCTTTGTGAAAAGTCCCTCTCTGGTTTTCTTGTAGCCTGTTTAGGTCCTGAAGGTGCTGTAAGGTCTCCCTGGAGCCTTTTCTTCTCCAGGCTGAACAGCCCCAGCTCTCTCAGCCTGTCCTCAGTGAGGTGTTCCAGTTGTGTGATCATAGCCCTCCTCTGGACACATTCCAACAGGGCCACATTTTTGTTCTTTTGGGAACCCTAGAGCTGAATGCAGTAATCAATGCGGGGTTTCACAAAAGCAGAGTAGAGGGGGAGAATCTCCTCCTTTGACCTGCGGGCCAGGCTTTTAATGTAGCCATTTGGCTCTCTGAGCTGGGGTTGCACACTGCAAAGTCATTATTTAGCTTTTTGTCCACAAACACCCGCAAGTCTTTCTTCCCAAGGCTGGTCTTGGTCTGTCCTCAGCCTGAACTTCTGCTTGGGATTGCCCTGACCCAGGGGCAGAACCTGGCAGTTGGCCTTGTTGACCTTCCTGAGGTTACTTATTTATTGTTGCAGTTAAGCAGTCAAACTGTAAGTTGCTTTTCTTGACTGAACATTGCAGGACAAGTATGTCTCAGGCATTGAAGGTCTTACCAAGACGTTACCAGAGCTATGTAAGCAAAACGTTTTCGCCCTTTTCCATGTGAGGAAGAAATAGTATGATCTTGTGCAACTGCTTCCTTAGAAATCAGTGGAACAATTACTTTGGCAAACATTTCATGCATGTGTTAACAAGCTCCACAAAGCTTTCTCTTCTACAGGCTGAACAATTCCAGCTCTCTCATCCTGTCTTCACAGGAGAGGTGTTCCATCCCTCTGATCATGTCCCTGGCACTCCTCTGGACTTGCTCCAGCAGGTCCATGTCCTTAGCATTTCTTTATCATGAAAGACAGATTATTAAGGCATTTCTCACACCAGATTTTTTGCCAGTGATGTGTATTATGTGACACATTGTGTCATATAGCAATGGCACAATACAGTCTGGGCTGTTATACAGTTTGTATTTTGTCTGAACATGGGAAAAACCTACTGTAGCTCTTCCTGTGCATATAGAGGAGAGTGAGTCTAACAGCATCTATTCATATATGAGAAATCCCCTGTAACCTTTCATCTTCCTTAGGTTTCTGTGAGTACTTGTAATTAGTACAAGTTTCATTGCCGTGAACCATTATGTCCTTTCAGTGTACTAGTGTTTGTGACTGACTAATAACAGATATATAAATATCACACTGAGACAGTGGAACATTGAATCACTGGTACATGATGGCAGTTGATGGATGTTGATGCTTAAAAGCAGGCCCAAGGTCTACCTAGGCAGGTTTTTTCTCTGTGTGAGCCAGTAGCAGATGCTCGGGGCGGGGGGAGCAGAAAACCGGGGCAAACCAGGAGCCATGCAGCTGGGTATCTTGTCAAGCCTCTGCTGGTCTGTCTGTCTTTGAGCTTTGTTTTATTTTGGGGGTTTTGTTTAGTTTTTTACTGCTGTGAAGTACGAAGATTGTATGTTCATAGAACAGTCTGTGAAATTCAGCTTTTTCTTCTTGCGTTGCAGTAATTTCTATTGTACATCATTTTATATGTTGGTGAAGTACAGGAAATCTCTCCTGTGGATTACTCTGCATTTATTAAATCTGAATAATTTCCTTGTAGCAGCAACTGCTGCCACCTAGATTTTGCCCCTTTTGTGAATCATCTATATCTAATGAGTTCTGATGTGAATGATGAGATGAGTGAGTACTCTGTCTCATGGGAGTCAAATTTTTAAGAGCCTCAGGTGAGATAAAATTTAATTTTCTAATTCTAGAAAATCCAAAGTCTCTGTCATCCAGATCACTCTTGTCCCTATGTGTAGTGACTTTCTAAGATTGGTAGTGCATCCAAGACCCATCTTTTTTACACATGCCCAAATTATTCTTTGTCATTTTTATTCATTAGTGCAGCTGCTGAATCTCTTAATGAAATTTCTACTTTTTTGCTTATTTCAGATGTTAAGTTTATGATTCTGAGGTTCTCCAGATTCATAATAAGCTTTTTTTTTCTTGCTCTCTTTCTCTCATTCTTTATCTTCAGCACCCTCACACCTGCCCTTCTCCAACACTGAGTGTGTCACTGTGCTCAGGCAGCTGTCCCAAATATCAGAGGAATGGGTAGCTGTGCATCACAGATCCCAGTTCAGCAATATCCTGTGGAAGTTTCAGGTGATTGTCGTATGACTCTGGTAGCTTATGACTACCCACTTTTAATAGTGTGCAGCATCTGAGAATAGTTCCTGCAAAGGCTGTTCTTTGCTTGTGGAGTTGTGAAGGGGAGACCACGTCAGTTTTTTGCTTATACATCCACTTTGCTAGATTAGTTCTGGATTTTTCTCATTTGAGTAGGACTCAAGTTCTCTGGTGGATGTTCCTTTTAATTGCTATATAAGTCAACCTTTTAAGGAGACAGAGAGAGGGAAGAAAGAATGGTGGTTGGGTGTTCTGGTAGGTGTTATGCATTTCCTCTGAGTTTCATATATTGTATCTTCAGTTGAATGTTATCTCTTAGTATTATACCATCTGGCTTGTTCTTTTAAAAAATATTCATCTCATGTATGTAAATGCCCTTTTGAAAATAGAATACCACTGTGTGGATTCTTAATATTTCAAAAAAGATTTATCTAAATGCATATGGTCACTGGCACAGGGTTGCTCTTCAAATAGCAAAGATTTGAACCAGATTCTTCTCATACCTCAGGATCAAGGCAGAAGTTGCATGATAAATTGTCCCACTTGTAGTCTTTTTCTTCCTCCTGTTGTCCATTTTAAAACTTTCAGGCTGGTTGAGCTGAGAGATATGTGGGCATCTTCATAAGCATCACAAATGCATTATTTGGGGATTTGGGGGTTGGTTGTGGCTAAACGAAGTTGTTAAAACTTGCAGGCTCCTGCCACTACCTCCCTATTCCTCGCTCTGCTGGCAGGGCTCAGCCAGCAGCTGTCAGGTGTGCGTCCTGCAGATCAGTGAGATGCTCCACTCAGGCTCACCAGCAGCTGCTGGATCTCATTAAAAGGGTTCTGGACTGCCTCCAAGAACTGTGGTTGTTTTACAGTACACTACAGTAATACAGCCCTGTTTCTCCCCATCCAATTTGTGCATTCTCCACACCCTTGAAAATGTGGACTCTCACCTTAATCAGGTGAACTTTGAATCCCTGTTTCTAAACTTGAGGGTGGCTATCCCATCTCATATATCCCCTTTTTTCTACTTGCAGCTTCTTACTTCCTAGTACAGTTATTTTTGCTTTAATTGTTCCTGGCACATCTGCTCCCCTCACTGTGCATGCAGTGACAGCTGGGGGTATGTGAGGCCATCATGGGTTGATAAAAGGAAGTGTTGGAGGGTAGTTTCTTCTTACCAAAAGTTTCCTCCCCTGCCCCTAAAGCTAAGTGTTACCAAGCATGAGTAGCTGGAAGAAGTCCAAATGATTCTGAAATTGGGAGTGAGTGAAAGAACGACACACAAAATGTTGGTGGAGAGAGAAACAGAGATAAATTTGTAAGCATTAGTTCATTTTTGTATTCTGGTTTGGTTTTACTGCTGTCCCTGGAAAGAGGATTAGAATTAAAACCATCTAAAGACATGCATTTTAGTTGCATTGCTTGAAATCCAGCTATCTTCATGTAGCCCTGTTGATAAGAATAGCTGAGTATGGAGATTTAGAGCTAATGTAAGATATAGTCTCCAGTGGTTATAGTCATAAAAGCATCATGTACTGATGCGCTCTAGGTTTTATTTTCCCTTAAGTTACTTGATGAAAAGCATAATTGGAAATAGGTGACTGATTTGTCTCCTCAGTGCAGCAATTCAGGCATTTCTGACATATGGAGTGACTTTATGGTGTTCTGGTGCTAAAAGCTAGCCTGTGAAATGTTCACTTTCTGCTATAAGCCCTTAGGCAATGTGGTTATGATTTGCCGTCACGCAGGAGACTGTTTATATCAGTAAATGCAAGTGAAGTTTTCTGCTAAAAAGTATTGTGGCAGCCAGCTATAACTTCCATTTCTCTTCATGGGCCAGCCAGACTTGCTGCAGTCTGTTAACCAGTTGTATTGTATTATGTAAACTGGTGTTTTTTCTTGAAATCATTCTGTGTATTGAAATCAAATAGGCAGCTTTGGGAAACAGAAAAATTTTAGGAGAGATTATTAACTGGATATCTAACTGCTCTATGTGATTTTGTGCACAGTTTAAATAACATTTTCTTCTTAAAGTGATCATCTTTAAAATTATCTTTTAATACATATTAAAGCCTTATCCACAACTTCTCTATTAAGTCTTTAGTGTGTTCCTGTAGAAAAATCGAAAGGAGCTTGAGCTTTGCTCTCTGATGACAGCCACAATGCCTTCTAAAGATGGAACGTGGGGGTGGCAGTGTGCTCATGCAGCATGAAAGCATTCAGTTCTTTCCCTGCAGAATCTCCTGCAAGAGAGGGCGCCTGTGCACACAACACATGCAAAAAAATTCAGGCTGGAGGGCTGTTGGTGAAGACTCTACTAAAATTAAAGACTTGGTTATTTGAATGTTGTTCAGAAAGGAACCTAGTAACACACTGATCTTTTAAAATCATTGTAAATAGATAAAACTTGCAGAGCTGCAGTAGTGGAAATGCAGATAATGATTTTCACAAATGAAAACCCTTAAAAAATTAAATGACTTTTTAAAGTTTTGTTTTATTTTTTTTTAATAAGCAAATCCAGGGGGTGGGGGTGGGGGAAAGGAAAAGCTTTGAAGTCTCTGAGATCTTTTCCCTGAGGTCAGAAGTTTCTGGTGATGTAACATACAATACAGACTAAGCCTTCACTTATCAAGGTTAAAGTTGACAGAGCTTGTATGAACTTGTCAATCATAGGAAGCAGGCAAAAACAAGCCAGCTGTTGTGAGGCATGGCTTTGAAAATCCTCTGTGTTACAGTAAATGAGACGCAGAGGTTGAGACAGATTCAGTTCTGCAAGGCTTTCAAACTGCCTGGCACATTTGCAAGGATGCAAAGCTCACATATCCAGTGAACATGGGTAAAAAGCTGTAAATCCTGGTAAGATTGTCTTGTCTTTAGTGTTAAAGCATGAAAGAAATGGCTAGAGGTGTGTGCCTTATGTACCATTTTTTGTCAGTTCTGAACAGAAATTTGCAGTATTAATTCATACAGTGTTTCTTTTGTTCTTCAGGTCTTTGAACACAGGCTGCATCTTCTGCCTCTATCAGCAGAAGCTACAGTAGCAAATTAGCAATGATGCAATGCTTGGTACAGAATTTTATTTCGTTTAGTGCAATCGGCTGCTCTGTTCGCTCATGGGTTGGGAGAATAGGGGGAAAACGTGAGTTAATTCCAGCTAAGATGCTCTGTGTGCGTTCGCTCGCACACACGCGCTGTTTTTAGCAGCTTTTGTTTTCACAGTTGGCATCATGTACACTGGAATTAGAAGGCAGTGCCTTTCGAAAATACTTGTTTTCTGGACTGAGGGCTGCAGTGCTGTTGTTGTGGCTCAGGGTGCCAGGCTCGGGGTTTCTCTCGGCTAGGGGTGGTGCGAGAGCTTTTCATCTTGTTATTTGCCTGGCAAGCCTGTTACTGTGAGTACAGGCTTGCACGAAGACCTTCTCCACAGCAGCAGGAGCTATTAACTGGGAGTGTAAGAGAATTGGATGTGACTATTAGAAGCAAGCGGTGAGTGTGGCTCAGAGTGAAAAGATGGCTGTTGAAATGTGTGCATGTGCATGCTAATTAATTAAAATAATTGCTTTAGGATTTTTTTCCTTTAGAGATGAGCTAGCTATATGTTCTTTTTGGTGAGAGAATTCCTGAGAATCCCAGGTGACCTAGTTGTTGTTCACAAAGTGTTTCATTTTATAGCTTGTTTTCTGTTACCTAATTCTTGTTCAGCTGCAAGCAGCTGTTTTCAGTAGTAATAGCAACAAGAAAATAGCAACAGCATTATCAGGACAAAAAAGTCTAAATGAAAAAAAAAATCAAAGGAGTGGCAACTGGAATGTAGGGGATTTTTTAGTAAATTGACAAAACAATCATTCTTCTTTGAGTTTTTTTTAATGTGACTGTGATTTCCTTGTTAGCAGTGTTAGAAAATAATGTCTTTTGTCTCTGCAATGGTTGCCATTTGTGTAATATGATGGTTCTCGTTATACTGTTGGGATAGTCTGATGATTGAATTCAGTGTGTAAGTACTGAACACATTAACTGGTTGACTTGAGTTTAAGTAATTTTAATTCCATGCAGGTAATCCCCTTGTGTGCTAGGAGAGGCATGCAGTAGGTAAAGCAATAAGAATACAGCCATAAAAATTATCTTTTATCATTTAATTTTGATGTGCAGCAGAGTGGAGGAGGGGCTTTTGTTTTCTGAACTGAGGAAAGGAAAGCATCTCTCTCTCTGCCCTTTCCCACAAAATTCTTCCCTTCTGCATAAAGGCCCTTGTGCTGCTGTAAGAAGTACAATTTTAATCAGATTTTATTTCTATTATGGGCCTATGTCTTTTGCTGTTACCTATGACTGGCCTACATTCATCCATTAACATAACTTTGTTTATTTACTGCAGAATTAAAGTGGATATGTTCTTTGTTATTTATTTCTTTCTGATTTTCATGGAGAAAGAGGTAACATTTTTAGACAGAATGAGAGATGAAAACACATTGCAGTGTGTGTTGCCATGCAGGCAGGACAGGAGAGAAATTCTGGTGGGATCAATGGACTGGCAAGCAGTGTCTGTTATCGTGTTTTATTCTGTGATAAAGCCAGGTGATAATGCAAGGGTTGTTAAGGTAGAGTGACATTTTGCTTTATCACATTGGGTGCAACGACTAAGCTGTATTTAGTGTGACTGACTAAACAGATAACTGCCATTGAGGTACAGATAATGTTAACAGGCTTTCAAGAGACAGAATTGAAAAATCAAGACTTGCACCATGATAAACGGGTTGTAGTGTACCAGTGATGTGCTCTGGGATGTACTTTGTGAAATATCTTGCTAGCTTTGTACCTTCAGTTGTCTTCTGATAGGCCTTTTTTTTTTCCCCTTGAGAAAGAGAAGAGAAAGCATTCTCTCGTCATTCAGTATTCATTATTCTTTTCATCTTAACACGTGCTTTGGTTTTAGGTCCATTTGCTTCAGTAGTGCTTCTTGGATGCTGGTTGCCATCATCTGTCTCTTCAGACCGAGGCAGTGGACAGCTTTACTTCTTTATAGTGGCTTATTGCTGTGCCTCTTCATGGCATGACTGTTAGGGTACAGCCATCATGGTTCTTTATTCTCTGCATTTGTCTTTAAAGATTTCTAAGTCGTTTAATAAAGCTCTCATTTAGAATCTTTGGAATATGCTTCATTTGTCACTATCTGATGGACAGTGTGTGCTGTACTGACTCAGTAGTGATAGCAGATAGAGAGCTCATCAGAAAAATGAACCACTGGTAAAATAATTGCCCTGGTATTGCATGTCCAAATTGTGGTGTTGTGTTGTCAGTGTCTCCTGAATATTGCAGTAGTAAAACCAGTTTAAGGGCCTAAGTGATCCTGGACCCTCTGAAAGAAAAGATGAGGGTTCAGCTAACTAATAGAAGGGAGACATCTATGTGCAAGTGAAGTGCTGAGTCTAGTTGTAGTCCACAGAGAACTCAGGTTTAATTCTAAGTTGGCTAAACTTGGTTGGGTAAACACAGGTATCTAGTGAGACCTGAGACAGCCCAGCATATCCCACTTGGCTTCCAGCTGCCACCTCTTAGGTGAACTGATGCCTTTGAACCTTTAAAGTTTGTGAAAGTATGGAACACACCCATCATGCATTAGCTAGTGCTTATCAATATGGATTAAAATGTGACATTAGACCTCAAATTTTTTCCAAATTTCCAACAGTCTTGCCCTATGCATCCCATTCTAACTTCATAGCACTGTGTTGTCTCGAGCATAACTATACTGGATAGAAGAAACTACCTTTTTTTTGTGGACTATTGCAGAAGTGCTTTTGGATCTCGGTGTGCCACGTGCCAGACAAATACACAATGAAAACATAGTTTCAGCATATCAAGTCCATAGCATAAAAAGTATTGGCAAGAGCTGTGCCTATAAACAGGATTTTGTCATATGCAAAGACAGTATTTTCCAATTGCTTTAAGCCACATAATTATCTGTTTCAAGCCAGATCAGGTCCTTGATCCAGATTTCTGTGGGGCTGTACAATTCCTACTGCTAGTATGCTGAAAAGAGCAGGAAGACAAAGCTCAGAGTGTCTAAAGAGGAGACTGCCTCTTCTGACAGAGAATCTGCATAAGGTTACTTTAAAGAGACTGCAAAATTGTGGCCTTGATTTTGAGAGTGTTTGTTTTTGTGGGGTGAGGACTTTTATGAAGGAGTCATGCTCAGGTATGAAGGCCTTTTTCCAGTGTAGCTTGTAGCTCTTGAAAAGGAATTTAAATTAAATCAGAAACAGCCACTCCATTTGCTCTCCTTTGCCAGTGAGTTAGTGCAGGATGTATCTTTGGTTATATAACCGTGCTTATTTTTTATGGTGAAACTTCTGCACCGAGGTCAGATCTTTAACAAACGATGCATTTTTCAAATGTTGGCTAATGCATTTTTGCAAAACTTATCTAGTCTGGGATTTTGAAGTTGGAGTGTCTCGTGGCACTGTTTGGGTTGGCCTGAAATGTTCTCAAGAAACTGTAAATCAGACAGATAAAAATCAAATGCATTGAGTTTATTGAAAACACTTTCATTTATTGAGGCACAGCATTCAATCAGATCATTCTATCTCTCTATACAGATTTAGTGAAATCTTGAGTATGGGGTAAATGAAGAAAGTGATTTGGAGTTGTTTTTTATGGCAACCAAAAACATTATTCTTCTGATAGGCATCTATACATAATGATTTATTTTTTGTAGATGCTCACTGACTCCACTGGCAGGCTCCTCTTAATGTGTGTGTGTGTGTGTATATGGTTTAACCTTTATATAACAGCTCACATTGCTGTTACCTCTCTCTGGTTTCTTAGAGGTTGTATTATTGCTTGGGGGACTGGAGGTGTCCAGGCTGGGGATGAGACCTGGGAATTTTTTGCCCAGCTTAGTCCTTACATGGCCTTTACATTTCAGTCTTGGTTGTATATGCCCCAAGCTAATAGAGCCAGAAGGAAACTGAGAGATGTACTTGTCTATATAGGTAGAAAATACTTTGTGCCAGTATGGAGATCCACATTCCCACCCCCATTACAGTAAGTGATGCTGGTGTGGCTATGGCCATTGGCAAAGTACAAGACACAGAGCAGAGCTCCTCCTGCATTCCCTGACAACTGCTCAACCTCTTGTCTCTCCACACAGACCCCCTCTGGGAATGCTGAGTCCTCTGCTAAATGAGAGCTTCTCAAAAATATGTGAAGGACTGGTTTATGTAATGAAGCAATTCCTTCTTTTCAGTTAGAAGCATACATTGGTTTTCTGCTTCCTGCCATTTAGATATGAAAGCTCCTACAGCAAAATATTAAAAACAAGTGCAGTAGAAAAGGCTCATGTTAGACTCCTGTGCTAGACTCACCCATACTGAATACCACTTTGTAGCAATAGCATAAGACTCTTAATGACACTTCCTTTGCAGCTTGAGTTAAGTGGCTGGTGTGAGTTGTCTGACAGTGAAAGCTGTAATGTGCTGTGCTGGCGTGGGGAATGTGGTGTGAACTTTCCTGGTTCTGTTGTCTCAGAAAGGCTCCTGCAGCTTGGGTAATTGTGGCATTGTATTATGGGGGTGGGGGAGCTTTGGGTTTGAAGATAGCAAAGAGTTTAATGTTTTTGCTGTTGGCTTGTTTGTTATCTAGAATGAAAATAAGTAATTAAGTCAGTTGTGTTTTCAGATGGTTTAAAACTGTTCTGTGTCTCTCACTTTGTGATGTTTGGTTATAAATTATGAGTTCCTTTCCTTGGTGCGTTATCTTTGCATAATCCTGTGGACCTCATTTCCAAACCAGCTGTATACTGAGCATATTATTACATGATGCACTGACAGATAGCAAGCAGCTTAGTGGATTTCCCAGTATTGATAATAATGTAACACCTTTGCAGGTTCTTGCCACTGTGTTCTCCTGGGGCTTGAAGCTTATTTTCTTTTCCTCCTTTCTGAACAGTAAGCTTACATCTCTCCAAAATAATGTGATGAGCATGTTTTGCATGATGAGGCACTCACACTGAACACAATTTAGCTTCAGTGTTGAATGTAGCCACCACCTCTCCTCAGACCCATTTTGTGGAAGCTGTGTGAGGTCATGTGTGTAATCTCTGAATTTTATCTCCATGTTTGCAAATATGGCATCTCTAAATTTCTCTCTGCTGTAATTCTTTATGTCCTTTTGCTCAGTTTTGGAAGGTAACAGGACTGCTAGAGCATTCATTGCTTCTGAGCCAGAGTAATATGTATATATACACTCACACCAATATATTGGTTACATGTTTTGGATATGCACGTGTGTCAGATTGGTGGTGGTCTCTGTCCTGTTTGCTTCCACCAGCACTCCCAGTCCTGACGTGCATGTGAAGTTCATGGTACACTTTGCAGACTGGCTGAGGTAATGCATGTAATTGATGTCTCTGCAATGTTTTGTGTCATACCCTTGATTTTTCTGTGCACCTGAGAGCAGCTGTTGCACTGGTTTTGGTTATGGCTTATGGATGTGAAGGTGAATTTGGAGGCCTGAAGAGCTTTTGCATGGGTTAACGAGGAGAAAATTGTGCTGTTTGTGGGTTATCTAGACAATGAAAAATGCTGGTTTAAACACAGTGTTTCATACATAAGTCCTACAGTCTTCACTTGGTAAATATTTCCATTAAAACTAGTGGATCTACTTACAGACCTGGTTCTGCTTACATTGAACTCACTAGGGAAAATGAGCTGACTCTTGAGATGCCACGATGTCATGTAACTAAATCTGGATAGTGTTGGTCTTTCCGGCCTTTTGTATAATTTTTTACTTCACACAACTGTCCTCCATCTGCTGTTAAAAGAGGAGTCAATGAATGTTGTTTTGTAAATCTGAATTGACTGAATTTGTTAGACAACTTGAAGTTGTCTGAACCATCTACTCTTAGGTGAGAGCAATATGAAGAGACCTGAATGTCAACAATACTAATCTCCTAATTTATGTTAAAATTTACCAGTTAAAGTAGAATTTTTAAGGTTTAACACTTCACATGAGAGATTGTGTATGTGACTTCTCAAGAATCCACATCTAATCAGTCATCTTTCCGCAATACTTCATTTTAAATATTTGTTTAATTTAATGAAAATAGTAATGCAGTGTGTAATTGCTCCATTTTTTTTCTTCTTGAATTTATAATAGACTTCAAGCTAATAGTTATTTTATGTGCTTTTATCTCAAATTTTGTTTCCCTACACACTGGTGTTAGCTGCCTATAGACATTCTCAAAACTGGTACAGTGATGTTAGTAATGTGTTTACATTGAAAAATTCAAGTAAATTCTTATTTTACAAATAGGCTGGGAAAGATGCCTTTTTCACAGTCACCTCAAAAGAAGGCTTGGGCAGTGCATGACTGTAGGATTGCTATTTAAAAATACAGACCAGCGCTGTCAGTAGCATAACTTACATTAGTAGCTCTTTGAAGCCTTTGACTTCTTTGTTGCAGCTTGTTTTCTGAGCTCATAGTGTCTCTTCAGCCTCCTTTAAAGCAGAGAGCAAACCTGTCTCCTCTCGGGGCTCCAGAGGTATTTTCCTCCTGCCTTCTGCTCCTTCCCCAGTTTGTCTTTATCTGGTGAGCACAAATGTACTACGTGTCTTGTGGCAAAGGACAAGCATGGAACTGTGAAAGGCTGTTTCCTGACTCGAGAGACAGAGTGTGAAACTGGAATAAACCCAAAAACATTTAGGATAAGATAAGGCCTTTTTGGCCATTGTTTGTCATTTGTGCTGACAGGGCAAAAGAAGTTCAACCTTAAAATAAGTCTGACTGAAAAATACTATCCATCCTAAATTTCCTTTTCTGCCTTAGTTCAGGAGATACTAATTTTCCCTTTGCCAATTTTTTAACTTCAGTACACATTTTGTTTGCACTGATTTCATTTTTCACCAGATACACAAAAATTCAACCTTCAGATACATAATTAAAGTTCCTGGTATTCAGTTCACATTTGAAAACATTACTGAAGTATTATTGCATCTAGATAAGAAACGTTTCCCACACTTTGTTACTGACTTTGGAGCAAGAAGAGAAATTTTCGTATTAGAATTCCTCTTCTGGAGACAGTTTTGTTTTCTGCCAATATTTGGCCATTTGTCTGTGGGTTTAACTAAGTTGTGCATATTGCAGTGCCTCGGGTTACTCAGAGGTTGTGTCGCGTCCTGTGGCGCCCCATACCCTAATTCAGCCTGACATTATGTTTTGACTCATCATGTTAGATTAGGTACACCACGTGTGCCCATACATGAGAGGATGTTTTTGTGCTGTACAGTTGACATAGATTGGAGGAGTTGGTGTTCAATGTTGGATGTGATCTCGGTGTTCAAGCTCTCTGGGTTGGTGGGTTGGCCTTGCGCCGAAGGAAATTAATCAACACCATACTAAAAGCATGTTCTTTTCTCTAGGCAAGCTGACACAGGGGCCCTGAGGGAAAACCCACAAGAGAGGAGTGATCAGTTCAACCAGAATTTAGGCCACAAGTGGAAGTCTTCTGTCAGGCCTTTGCATGTGCAAGAACCTACAGTTCTGCCTCATGAGAGTCGGGGCAGGTCTGGGACATTGCCTAGTGACTACCGATACTCTCAGGAAAATGTGAATGAGAAGAGCAAGGATTGTAGCCTGCCTCACCTGCCCTACTCTGAGCCACAGGCCTTGAACGAGAGCCACTCCTGTCAGTCCTGGGGCAAAGGGGAGGAAAACCATAGAATAGAGCCAGTGCTGTTGAACAAGAAGCGTGGACCTGCTCCTCAGAGGCCACCACCCCCTAAAAGAGATAGATACAGGCGACCAGATATTTCTGCACCATCTCTGGGCACCTCTTCTGAATCTCTGTCGGGGGCAGCCAGCCGGCCCTTTCTGTCCTCATCCCCCAGCTCTGCTGAAATCTTTGCCAGCCAGTCCTCTCTCTGTCAGAGTTCTGCAGCTTTCAGTGGAAAACTGAAGAGTGCTAATCCACAGCAGCTCCAGCAAGTGTCATCCACAGAGAATGTTTGTCAGTACTTAGAAGAAAAAACGCACCTGAAGTCTGAGTCTTCCAAGTATCGGTATCTTCAAAAGCCTGGCATGGAGTCATCAAGGTCCCCTTCTCCCCAGTTTGCACCACAGAAGCTCACTGATAAACCTCCTGTGTCCCTACAGGATGAGAACCCAGCCAGGTAATAGATGTAACTCCTTTACTATTTTATTAACACTTTTTGCCCAGTTAGACCTTATTATTGGTTGTCTGTTCATTTTCTTTACACATCCTTCAAGTTCATTAAGCATTGAGCCATTGCAGCATATTTTAGAGACCACAGACTTGTGTGAAATTCCTTTTAGTACCATTAATATCCTTCAGCTGGTCTGTGGTTTTTTCAGTTGACTTGTGCTGCCCAGGTGTTACACCTGGTAGTTAGTAGAAAATGAAAGGGAGGGGTTCTAAGAGATTTTCCTCTGACAGTACAGGCAAAGTCAGAAAAGTCCCTGTCATCATTTCCCCTACCTGAGTCTGTATATAAATATGATTTAGCAAAGGGAGGGACAAAGCAGATGTGGGAAGGGAAGCTGGATCCTTTGTGAGAACATCTGTTTTGAAAACACACAGAATAATATACACTGGTCAAATCATGGACTGGTTTTGTGTTGCTTTTACAGTGAAATGTGGCACTTTAGATTGTCTGTGGAGAGGTCCTCAACACTTTATGTTGACAAGGACTGGATACTCAATAGGAGATTGTCAGTCCTTTCCCAGGGTAGATAAACTCAGAATTAGACAACTGACTGAAATTAACTGATTGCTGCATCTGTCATATGCTGCTAACATCATAAAAGGTTATTCTCCCACAAGATAACAAACTCTTCCAGGAAGCTCAGGAATCTGGGTTTTCATAAATCCTTCAGCACTATAATTCATGGCTAAAGAATGAAAACAAAACCTCTAAGCTGAATTCTTGCAGAGGTTGCTTCTCTGAGCAAAAGCAGTTGGTATGGCTTTACTCTAATGTAAATGGTTGAAGAAAATCAGGCTGTGTTCCATTTTGCCTTATGACCTGAAAACATGAATCGCTTTTTTCCCTAAATAGGCCTTGATGTTTTTCCTCTTACAACTGGAGGAAAAAATGAGGTTTCATTCTGCAGTGTTTTTAACATGAAGCAATAATATAATTTACGATGAAAAGTGCAGCATGCCATATGAACCCTAGAATTCGTGTGCTAAGGTAGATGACAATAATGACTTCCTTAATATTTTGCTTTGACTTCCTTAATGTATTACTTTATGAACAGATATGAAGGATGTGTAGAAAGCCAATTGTATTTGTCCTTCCCTTTTGCTAAGCTTTCATGTTGAAATGGGCACTGAGGTGTGCCTAATTATATGCCCATATCTGAATGATAAAATACTTACCCTGCGAATCTTTTGCTAACATTTAAAATTCTTAGGCCCAGACAGCTCTTGTTTGCACACAATGTATTGTCCCCAGTTAATAATTAAATTACTCATTAAAACAGGTTTGGCCAAAAAGGACAAGAGTGGTGGCCATACCTCAGAACTTTCTATATGGTATTTATTTCATATGAATAAAATATGTTAAGAAGATTTATCTTCATACATAGTTAATCAGATTTGGCTCCTTGCATATGAGCTTTTGGACATGCCACTTTGCATGCTGGGGGCAGCTAATGTTTGATGTTAGCTTATATAGCTTTTGTACTCTTTTAAGAAAAGTGTCTTGTTCTTCAGCAGGCCAAGGTGAGTGTGTGTGCAGGGTTTCCTGCCTTGATTTAGGTAGAATAATGTGTGGGGGGCAAATACTGATGGTGTACACTACCCAGCTATTGCCAAAGACAGCTGTTTAGCAATAACAAAGCTGAAAAGAGTGCATGAATAGATTTCCACTAAACCTAAACTCAAGTCAAGGAGAGACTGTTGATTGGGTTGAAGCTTTGGAATGTCCACAAGCAGTGTTGCTGCAAGTCAGAATTTCATGCTGCCTAAGCACAAATGGAGAACCTTCAGAAATCAGGAGGGTAGTGATTGCAGAAACAGAATTTTTGAAGCACCTGGTGTTGAACTGTCTTTGCTTTTACTGAAAGCAATCGATTTAATGATGCCTTAAGTTTCTGGAAAAATCTTTGACTAGGCTGAAAGGAATGTACTCAGTCTCAAAACAGATGGTGGGCATTTTAGGTGAAGAATTGCACTCAGCTCACTTCTTTTCCAGTTACCCCCCATACATTTATGCATTCATCCTATATTTCCCCCAAATTCCAAAATATGTTCCTCTTCACATTCTAGTGGAGTTTCAAATGTGCAGGCTTTAACTAAAATAAGCAAAAGAAAGGGTAGGGCATGGTGGCTGGGCACTGCCCAGCTCTGCTGCAGTCAGGAGGAGAGTCCTGGTCAGCAGATGGGGAGCTGACCTAAGCAGTGGGCACAGAAGTGAGCTCTTTAAAATGACAGTCCCCTTGAGGAAAAACGTGATGAAATGGGAATGGGGAGATTCAGCATTGACTGGAAAGCCTGTCCCAAGAGTTGAATCAGTATGTCAAAGCCTGTCCACAAAGTGCTTGTGGAAAGTAAATTCCTTCTGGGGGCTGCATGTTCATTCAGAGGCAAATATACCCTTAAAATACATGATACAACTTTGAAAAAATATCAAGTCAAACAGATTTTGCTGTTACTAACAGTACAAAAGTATAAGCTTATTTTAAGGAAAGTGACACACCCACACTTAGAGGAAAAGAGCTGTAGTATGTCTTGGTCACTTATCTGAAAGGCAGCAAGCTACCCAGCCAGATGAAACCAGATATTTTAGCTAGTAGGCAATGTTCCTTTCCTTGCTGTAGAGATTCCAAACCCACATTATGACAATAATTTTAAGCTTTTTGCAAACTCAGAACCACTAAACTAGACTTTAGCTTCTTATATGGTTTACATACAGTACAGATGTTTCTGTAATGTTATTTAACATGTTATTGTCCAGTTTAAAAAAATCTAAGTTAGCCTCTGCTTTAAATATCTTTCCTTACTGAATGGCTAAGGTGGCCCTTTGTGCTATGCAGTACCAAAGTTCTGCTACAAGCTTTTCTTAAAAAGAATATCCAGAATTGTATATTATCCTCTTCAATGACTGATGTCTCTTTTTTAAGTGGAAAACTAGGATGCTATGGTGGGAACTATTTATTAAGCTTCTATGTCATGTGAAATTTTATAAATGAAGAGTTTGGGTTTTTTTAACCATGTAATTAAGTTGTGAGTGATTTCCAGATTTCCCATGTGTGATTCTTCGTTATGCTTGTAGCTCAGCAAAAACCTAGCCTGTGGGATGTTCCCATCTGGTCTGTTGTCTCTTCCCTTGGAAGAGCTGAGAATTGATGTGAGGGCATCACAGACTCCCCAGGCAAGTCAGCTGCCTGTGAGACCAAAAGGCAAGGGCACTGTGGATCTGTATGAGGAGTGAGGATGGGCTGAGGGTGCATTTGCCTCCATGCCTGTGGCAGCAAAGGGGTAAAAGGCTGTCTGAAATCCAGGGCCTGACTGCTGAGATTGGACCTTCACATTCATGGGAACAAACAGAAGTCCTGTATCATAAGTATTGTACAAGGCTGATGTTAGGATACCTTACAAATGAACTAATAATGCTATTTAAACTTTGTGGGCAGAAAAGAACCTGTAGATCTAGGATTTGAGGTACAGTGCTAGGAATAGTCTATTACCTCACTCTCTTACCTGTCTTTTTGGGCTTCCCCTCTGATTGGCAGATGTGAATTGAGATTCAAGGTTCCTCCATTTCTAAGGATGAATTTTGTTTATTTTCCAGAATTGAAAGGGTTATAGACAACAATACTACAGTGAAAATGGTTCCCATCAAGATAGTTCATTCTGAGAGCAGCGCAGAGAAGGAGAGTCGGCAGAGCCTTGTCAGTACCATGGAGCCTCCTGCTTTGCCCAGTGGTTTGGAAAAGGACCAGATTAAAACACTCAGCACTTCTGAGCAGTCCTATTCACGATTCTGTGCTTACACCAGGCAAGGTGTAGAGCCAGAGCCAGAGGCCAGAACCAAACCAGCTGACCCTCAACCAGCTGAAGAACCTGGGAGCAATTTGAAGGACAGCAGTGCTGCCACACAAGCATCCAGCTATGTAAAGGCCAAAGAAAAGACCTTCGAAGACTGGAAGTCAGAAGAACTCGCCAGAGAGATTGTGGGAAGAGATAAATCTCTAGCAGACATACTGGATCCTAATGCGAAAATAAAAACAACAATGGATCTGATGGTTGGTATATTCCCTAAAGATGAACATCTCCTAGAAGAAGCTCAGCAGCGCAGGAAGCTTCTGCCTAAAGTTCCCTCTCCAAAAATTTCAGAAGACAAGTGAGTATTTCTTTCTGTAAGCTGGTATGTCGTGTAAGCTTCTGTCCAGAGTCTGTCAGTATTGCATGGGGACTGGAGGTGAGTCTTCCTTTTGTTGAGGGTCTTCTCTGAGACTTCTGTGGTAGAACAGTAGTCAAGCATATACTACTATTGATACCATTAATGACAGAAACAATGTTGTACAATAGGAAAGATTTACAAGACATGGTTGAAAGCCAATTTTTGATAATTTAAGAAATAATTAACTTTTGCCATTTCATCGTCATTACATATTTTACCAGGGTCATCCAGTCTAGTAACTGGATAGAGAAGGAACAATATTCTTTTTTATGTGATGAAAATTTACGAAGATGACTTGAAGCGGGCATGAGGCATTTCCTAGAAGTGAATGAGATCAAAGAAATAAAATAACAGAATTCCATCCATGTTGATGTTCTGTGGGTTTTTGTTTTCTTGATATGAATTATCTGATAAGGTGTATTGTTCTTGAGAGGTCTGTTTATGATTCCCTAGTCAAAAAGTTAAATACCTATATTGTACTATCCCAGTCCAGAAGGATACTGTCTATGACACTGAGGTTTTTTTGCACTACTTTGTTAAAAGTGACTTTCCATTTTGTGTCCAGATGCAATATCTTTGATGCATTTCAATTATTGTAATAATGTATGATCTTCTGCATGATTTCAGTTTTGCTGAGCATGTATTGAATTCATACAGGTTTTATTCACAGACAGTATTTATTTATCTTATTTACATAGGTAATGGTTTTCTCTTGAATCCCCTGCTTGCTTGGTGAAATGATAGCTCTAAAGCATTCTCCTTTCTTTTCATTGATTAGGGTGTCAAGGTAGTTAATGAAAGTTTTGACTTTTTCCCAGGAAAGAGGAGCAGAGTGCACCATCTGCCATCTCCCTGACAACCAATTCTACTTACTACAGCACATCTGCACCAAAGGCAGAGCTGCTGATTAAAATGAAGGACATGCAGGAGCAGCAGCAACAGCAGCAGAGTGAGGATGATTCTGAAGATGAGCTGGATCATGACTTGTCAGAGAAGAAGGTAAAAGACATTTCTAAAAGTGTAATGGGAGGCTCTGAGTTCTGTTCATTACATTAACTGAAGTTGTTTGACTAAACAGCCCTCAATAAAAGGCCTTCCACATGTACAGGATCAGTTGGAAAAAATCAGCCTCTTTGGTTCTGGGGGGGTTTTTCGTTTGTTTTCAGGGATGAGTTAAGTGTACACCTGTGAATTTAGGAACTTCATATTATGTGCTTCTTGCAACTTGTTGCATGTTTTGGAAAGTTTTAAGTGGAAAAGTCTTGAGGAGGTTATTTTAAAATGCCATTTTCCATTTGAGGTCCTTCTCTATTTCTCACTATGTAAAAAGAAACAGCAGTCCTTATGTATCCCACTGAAGCTGATAGTAGTTTTAGTTAGTTGTTGCAAATTTTTGAAATTTAGGTCCGGAATTTGGGTTTGTTTTGAGAGAGAAGGAACATACACACACCTTCTTTTTTCTTCTTTTGTTTTCCTTCCCCTTTGTGTTCATGAACAGCAAACTCTTTCTCCTGCCCCCCAAATTAATAATGATTGTGGGAGATAACTAATTAGCCTGGTGGATTCAGTGGAAGCTGCTTGTCACAAGGGAAGGAAGCAGTCTTCTTATTCATTCCCATCCTTTGGTGTTTTATTTCTGATCAAAGGTCACCATAATTCTCTAGATACTACAATGAGGATCTGACATTTGTGTGGAGGAAGTGTTGTCCTACAGCAAAATTAGTACATTCATCTCATTAATAACTTGGCACAAAATATTTTAATCATTGTTCCCAGTATGGATAAGCTGGAGGAAATGTTCTGTTTGATTAAGTAAAGTGATGTAGTTTAACTCTGTTTACCTAAGCCAATAATGCAGTGGTGTGCAAACCTTTTCTGTCCAAGTCAGCTCTCTGCTTAAAAAGCAGCTGCCAGGGTGTACTTGATAATCCAATCCCAAAGAAATGATTTTAAATTATTAGGACTATATTTAGTCACTAAGAATGAGATATTTCCACCTGTGGTTCAGAGCAGGCATGGCTGGCTCTGCATTTGAGTGGGCTGTTGTGTTTTCTGTTACCTCTGTGTTGTTTCAGCCTCCCTCTGCTGCCTCTGCATCACACATTTAATGTGCTGTGCACTGCCAGGGGCATGGTGTGGCTGCAGCAGGAGCCCTTCCCTCACCCTCTTGCTAGACAGCTGCTGAATCCAACAGCTGTACTACTTACACAAATTAAGGATTTCACTTCGTTTTAAATAATTGGGTTTTATCTGGTGCCACACATGATTGTCACATTCGTGATTTTGCTAGAATTAATTTCATTCTCATTAATCACAGAGTAGGAGGGAGGTAAAATTAAACCTTTCTTGTTTGCCCAACAAACTAAATACTGCAACTTTTATAAGCAAGATTGCCATTTACTTTTGTTGGTTTCTTAACAGGAAAATCATGTTTACCATTTTCATACTTCTCCATCCATCCCCCAGCTTCATATATACCACTAATCATATTAGATAGGAAGGTTTTAATGAAGGGCTTTTAGCAGAGCCCTCCCATTTTCTCCTCTAAGTGTACATGTTGTAGCACACACCCCCTGCTGCTTGCTTCTTTCCCTGCTCTTCCACATGGAGATGGAGCACTCAGTTCAGTGGGCTTTCATCATGGATCTTGTCAGAAAACATGGAAAACTCTTTGTAAGTGGGTCAAGGCATCTTTGTTAAATGGATGGAAGATACAGCTTGGCCCAGCTTCTCAAATTTGGCAACAGTTTAACAAGGGATTGTTAGGGACCTGAACATTTTAATGGCACACTTTATGAGCTCGGTAGTTTTAACCAGGCCATATGCCCAGAACCTGTTTCTTGGTTCCTGGAAACTGGTAGTTCTGTTATGAGATATCTTAATGGCAGTCCACTGTGGAATGATTCCTGTATTTGTCATTCTCTGCTCTGCAAACCAGAAATGTGTGGTGATTGTTTTTCTTTTGAAATAAGTAAAGGAATTTCATATGGGGTTGTTAATGCTTTTATTTTTATTTTGATTTTTGAGCCAATCCCTGTATTTCCAGCTAGCAGGAATGGAATGTATGTGTCTTACGTACTGAGTTTAATGTAGGTTTACCACAATTATAAAATACTGCTCAGATTTTGAAGATGCTATAAGAGTGCTTTTAGTAGTAAGGAAAATCCATGTGTGGCTGTGTAGGAAGTTTCCCCTTTGCCTTTAGGAAAATTTCAGCAACTGCTGAAGAGTGTAAAAATAATTCATGTGTACCAGTTTTTATCTAGTTTGAGGCTTGAGTTGCTTAGGAATGGGGTGGTGAGCTGAAAGCAGAGTATAATTTATGTAAAAGCATGCCAAGCAGTGAGCCACCTGAGCAATGCTCTGCTGAGCCACCTTCTGTGTTGCTAGTCAGATCAGCAAGAATGACTTTATTGTTTCCTTGTGTACTGGTACAGAATTCACAGCTATAAATTATTCATCTGCCAGTCTCAAGATGCAGACTGCAGCTCTTCTGGCTCAGTAGGTATTGAACATAATACAGGTTTTCTGCTGTGTACAAAAGGATGTAGTGAGTTCAGAGTTGCTGCATGCAGGGTCTGCTTCATCTGGGTATGAAGAAATCAGTAATCATAATCCAATTCTTAATAGATATGACAGTCTTAGTATTTATGGCCTTCTCACCTGAAAAGATCTTGCTTTAGAGGTTAGCTTCAACTGCTTGGGATGTTACTAAACAGGATGTTACTGGGAAAATGGCTTCTTTGTTTTTTAAAGAAAGAATCTGAGAGAGCTGATCTGGAATGCAGACCATATCAGTAAATGCTGATATGAACAGCCATGTGGCTTTTTTTTTTTTTTTATTAAAGAAAGTTGCAGCACAGCTGCAGAAGTGAAAAATTTTGAAATGATAACATAGAGCACCACAGTATCCTGCTGTATTTCAAATGGTGAAACAGCAGCATAGTGCATGTCATCTGAGGGAAATGAGAGCATAGCACTGTGACCTACATAATCCAAATCAAACTGCATTTGCATTGAGAGAAGGGGGAAAAAATCAAATCCTGCAGATTAATCAGTCAGTAAAGCAGGCATCTGTAGAACTGCTTACTACCTTAATCTTTTGGGCACCAAGGCTAACAGATAACCCAGATCCAGATTAACCTGGACTGAGTACATGAAATCAAAAAGGAAAAAAACCCAGTATGGATAATCCATGGGTTGAATTTCTGCTTTCAAAAAGGCTATTACATTTTCACAGTGTAGTTGCTTTCTGTTAAGATGGCAGACTTTGTTTTGTGTTGGTTTTTGTTCCCAAAATAAATTGGCAGTGACTGTTCAGTGGCCTCTGAGCAGCAGCTGCTATCAGTATGTTTCTCAGTAATCATGAAGACTTGTATTCAGATTTGCATTTAGAAAGCAGAGTTCCTAAAGAATGTCATGAGTAATTAAAAAAAAAGCTAGGAGTACTGTGAAATAATGACTATTTTAAAGGATGTAATTTTCATTCAGAATTTGCACTGAGGTGTATGTTTAGAGAATTCTTTGGAAATTTTTCTTGCTTGAAATTAGCTGAATACCAAATAGGCACCTACATTTAAATGAATGAGGCATTTTTAGGGTGTGAATTATCTCAGAGTCGACAGCTGGCTGAACTACCTTGCACCACTTGTGCACCAGTGAAAGCTGATGGGCTGTAAGAAACAAGACCTCTTGCCCAAATGCAGGGAAGTAGCACAGAGGGACCACAGGTGATCAAAGGAGATCTGGATTCCTGGTCTGGTTTCTGCTGGTTCTGCACTGACATGTTTTTCTCTGAGGCAGTGCAAGTGCACCTCAGGCAATGGGGACTATAGTACAGGAGCCCCCCAAACTTGTAGTGACTTGTGTATTCCTCTGGCCTGGGATGGTGATGCTTCTTTGGTCCTTCGGCAGAGCAGCTTTGCACAGAGCTGCTTTGTACAATACAGTAGAATTTATTCCCTCTGCCATAGGGATTATGACTACCCTTAAAGAAATGTTGTAAGGCACTGGTAATGCTAAGATTTTCTGAGAGTGGAAGGACTGCTATTGAAGGAATGCTAATATTATGCAGAAAGGAAAAGAAAGCTTGGCAGTGTCCTAGTTTTAACTGCATAATGTGGAAAATACAGGATTGTTTTTCTAGTACTGTGCAGCTTCCTAAGTGTAGGTCTTCAGCAAGATGTTGTGGATATGATATTTACAGACACAGGCATGTGCTGTACTTTCTGCTGTTCGTAGCAGGCTTTGAAGCCGCTCAAACAAGAAGCAGGAAGGCTTGTTGGTAGGGTGAAAAGCCTTCATCTTTTTCCACAAAGGCAATTTGCTTTAACACAGATCTCAAGCTGAGCATTCAGCTACATCCTGAACCTTTGAATGCAGACGTATAGACCTTTGACACAGGCATGTATTTATTTGTAATGTACTCATTGTTAAAACCTCATGGAAGCTGAAATGTATTAAAATGCTAGCTGACATGACTTTCAGAAGTAGGGAAAAATGCTGT
>JANPWX010000044.1:4632643-4670444 GCA_024734555.1 Trochalopteron elliotii | reverse complement strand
TGTATTAAAATGCTAGCTGACATGACTTTCAGAAGTAGGGAAAAATGCTGTAGTGCTAATAAAGTCTTATCTCCTTTATTTTCCACAGCAAGAACTTATTGACAGCATTAGTAGGAAGCTGCAGGTGCTGAGAGAAGCACGGGAGACACTTCTGGAAGACATCCAAGCAAACAATATCCTGGGGGAGGAGGTTGAGGCCATTGTGAAAGAAGTCTGCAAACCAAATGAGTTTGACAAATTCAAAATGTTTATTGGCGACCTTGACAAAGTTGTCAACCTCCTGCTGTCCCTGTCTGGTCGTCTGGCCAGGGTGGAAAATGCCCTCAATAACCTGGATGACAGCACCTCTCCAGAAGAACGGGTGAGAAGGGCCAACAATAATATTCCTGCATTTAGGGAAGCTCTTGGGAGGAGGGGTTTGCCTGGTTTTGTTTATTGAAATTGCAGCGCTCAACATGAGGGATAAATCTCATAAGACTTTTTTTTTTTTCCATTTCTTAAAACTTTTCTCTTTGCCTTCTTTTCTTGGAGTACTGCAACTACAAGTGGCTTGCTGAGAAAAAGTGGATTTGGGGTGCAACATACTAGAAAACAGACTTCTTGGCAAAAGTTTAAATAAAGAGGGAATCTACTGATAGGAGCATAAAAAGGAGACAAACAAAAATATTGTAACAATTCAAGATGCCAAAAGGAGTTTTTGTGCTGTAATAGAGAAAGCTTGCAGACTTCCTCATACTCAATGAGTATCTTGATACAAATCTATAAGGTTGTTACAAAGAAAATGCTTCTCATCTACTACAGTTTCCTTTCACAATGTCTAGTGAGGAGCAAGAACAAGAAGCAACAGAAGGAGAAGCCCTTTAAAAAAAAAGGGGGTGGGGAGGGGAAACGGGGAGGCATGGCAAAAAGAATTTTCAGCAGAAAGCATGTTTTACCCGAGCAGAATAGCCTGGTAGTGATGTGGAGGACTCCCAGCACAAGTGAAGATTTCAGAAGCAGGAGCATTCAAGGTGCTCTTAACATGTTGGATCCCACCTCTGCCTGCAGCAGTTTAACTTCAAATCCTCGGAGGGAGATATATAGCAATACAGATATGCACCAAAGGAGAGATGTAGATATGTGTGAAACTTAGGCTAAAATAAATAGAGAGTGTGGAGGGGAGTGTGTGTTTCAAGTGAGTTTAGCTTCCATGGTTAAATGAATGTGAAGTAGGATTTTTGGCTTGTAGCTGTGGACCGAAATGCCAACAGTCCACCTAAATGTTGTAACAGAATTTTTTCTACAGGCTGTGGCTTCATGTTGTTTCTTCACCCTGTTGCATTACATCACACATAAGAACCAGTAAGTGCTGGGACTGATCTGGAGCTGTGCTTTTGCTGTTTGGCCTTAATATACTTGATTAATGGCTGTTCAGACCTCTCTCTGACTGAGGTGGAAGGGAAGGTATTTGACAGCTTATTAAAGGGCAGATCAAAGCTTCTGACACTTGGAGAAATTTAATCCTTCATTAGACTTTTTTCTTGGTGTGGTTGCAGTTGCCTAATGGGGAAGGAGCCACCAAATTGTGTTTGCACATAGGAAACACAGTTTGAGCTGTGATTAAAATAGCTTACTGGCTGGGTGGGGAAAAGGAAGATGGTGAGGAGGTGGTGTAGTAAGGACAATCAGAAATTGTCTATGTGTTCTGATGTCAAATTTATACTGACAGAACTCCAAATCCCTAACATATTTTAATCCCCATTCATCTTCATGTGCACTGACACCAGTCTTGCCATAGTAAGATCAGGAGAGATCCATCAGGACTGAGATGAGCCCTGGAGAGGAAGACTTGGATGTGTTGGTGGATGAAAAGCACAACGTGACCCAGCAATGTGCACTTGCAACCCAGAGAGCCAAACTTGTCCTGGGCTGCATCAAAAGAAATGTGGGCAGCAGGGTGAGGGAGGGGATTCTGCCCTCGGCTCCTCTGAGACCCCACCTGCAGTGCTGCATCCAGCTCTGGGGCATAAAACCTGTTGGAACACTTGCAGAGTAAGGCCACTCAGTTGATCAGAGGCTTCAGCACTGCTCCTGTGAAGACAGGCAGAGAGTTGGGACTGTTCAGCCTGGAGAGCAGAGGTCATAGAGCAGCCTGCCAGTACCTAAAGGGGGCTTACAGGAGGGCTGGAGAGGGGGTTTTACAAGGGCATGTAGTGATTGGACAAGAGAGAATGGCCTTCAGGTGAAGGAGAACAGGTTTAGATAAGATGTCAGGAAGAAATTCTTTTCTGAGGGTGGTGAGGCACTAGAACAGGCTGCCCAGAGAGGTACCTACCCTCCTCTGTAAATATTGAAGATCAGGTTGGATGGGGTTTTGAGCAACCTGGTTGGGTAAGAGGAGGGTTTGGAACTATATGATCTTTAAGGTGCCTTCCAACCCAAACCATTTTATGATTCTATGAAATACATCTAGGAGTGTTGAATTTATACTGGTGCTTGTAGTTTTTTGGTTGTCCTTTAGTATTTTGTACATTAAATGATACTATGTGGTGAACCATTAATGTACCATATAAACAAAACAGGGGAATTTACTTCCATTATTGGGGAGCATATTCCCCGTGACCACTGATTTTTCTTTCCAAGATGATGTTGTCTAATAAACATTGCTCTGTTAGCTTTCCACTCTCTAGGAGCCAGCAACAGCTTACCAGACTTTCTCAATAAAAGCAGTCAAATAATGACTGCTGAGTTAGTACTTTGACTGTCAGATGCTGTGCTATAGGTCATTTTTTTTTTGCCACAGGGGACAGTATCAGATATTTCAAGTTCAGTTTCTGAAAGGGGCTTCATTTGAAGAGCTACCAGCCCCCTTGCTCTTACAAAGCAAGGCCAGTGTCTTCTCATTGCTTGCACTTTGTGCCCATATCCTCTTGCATTCATCAAATTCTGGCTAGTTACTGCTGCTCAGCATGCACACACCTGCAAGGCTGCCCTGGGAGCAGTCTAGCCACACTCCTGAGTTTGAGGCTGTCTGCTGCTTGCCCTGGTGAGTTCAGGAGAACGGTTAGTTCATCTCTTTGCAGCAGATAATTCTGCTTGCAGTGGGATTTTTTTTCCCTGGCATAAGCTCGAGGGAAGATTAAACTGTGTTTTCTAATAGTGTGTGATTTTTCTGACTTGTCTTCCATAGCTGTCTTGATTCCTGAGTTAATCTAGGCTGTGTATTTTAAATACATTGAGAGCACAGATCTGAAAACATTTCTCTTGAGCTTTGATCTGTCTCTAGAAAGAGTCAGCACAAGGATGCATGTGCAACTCTGACAGGTAGGTTTATTAAAGCTCATTGGTCTGTAGCCCCCTTTGTCTCATACTTCCATCTTGAAAAGACTGTTTTACATCCTACAAAAACACTTCTTTGTAAATCCTTCAGGCTTATTAAACAGCATGTGTGATTTAACAGAAGGTGCAAATTAAAAAGATGGACACGTTTATTAGAACAGACTGAGGTTTATTTGAAGAAAGCTTCTCAAAGAAAATTCATCTCTGAAGCAAAGCTAGAAGTTATGGATTGGTACCTCTTAGGGACACTTTTTAATTAAGTTCAGACATCTGCACAGAATTCTTGATGTCAGAGTAAGCCAGCCATACTCTGTCACTGCAAAAAGGCAATCACTTGTAGGCAGACATCTGAAATAGGTTGGATTGATGATGGTCCTGTTTCTCTCCATGTACTGCCAAAGGAGTACACCCAGGTGATCCAGATGGGACTGTTGGCTGTGCCAACAGGTGATGCCAGGGGGAGAGGGATATAGCTGGTGTCCTCTGCTGTCCTCTTTCTTTCTGTGTTCCTCCATTCAACCTTCCTTTTTCCTGTGTTGTCTCTTGTGAAGTCACAAAGCAGAAAGTTTACAGCCCTTTTTGGAGAATAATGCTTTTTTGGTTTTACTTCCCTTTTGCCCTTCTGTTGTCGTGCCTCAGCTTTCACTCTTGCTCGTGTCTGAAGACCACAGGACTTCACATGTCATTGGGAAGGCTTGTGGATGCAGCAGGGTTGCTAAATACATGGTGTCAGGAGCTGTATAAGAACAAATTGCTCCATTAATTGGTCTGTTTCTGGGATCTGTAACCACAGCTGTGCCAGTGCTGTGTATGGAAGATGTAAGACAGCTAAGTCTTAATTTGAAGAACTATTCTTCAAAGGCAACTATATTGTACACAGCTATTTATAGCTATTAAATAGTAAAGGAGTCTTTGAAGTAATGCTTTTGAGGCCAATAGAAAGTAATGGTGCGTCTTCCATTTATTTACTATGTTTTTATCAGTTTGTTGATGTGTTTTATTAGTCTAAATTTATAAGGAGCATTCTTTTTCCACCTTTCTAAACATTCAGGAAGGTCTGTAGATAAAACAGACTTGAGATTTGAACAGTAAAGCTGTTGTCCCAAACCTAGTGAACCCAGTGAATTTCTAACTGTTTTTCTTTTCTCCTAAGCGGACACTGGTAGATAAGCAAAAGCTGCTGACCCAGCAACATGAGGATGCAAAGGAGCTGAAGGAAAACCTGGATCGTCGAGAGCGCATTGTCTTCGACATTTTGGCCAACTACTTGAGTGAGGAGAACTTAGCAGACTATGAGCACTTTGTGAAGATGAAGTCAGCCCTCATCATTGAGCAGCGAGAGCTCGAGGACAAGATCAAGCTGGGGGAGGAGCAGCTGAAGTGTCTGACTGACAGCCTCCAACCCGAGCGGCTCAAATAAGGGCACTGAGTCCAACCAACAATGGGAAAAATGGGAAAGAAGGAAGGGATAGGGGAGTTTCAAAGTAAATGAGTATCTTAGCTTGCTTGAGTGTCTGGTAGAGAAACAAGTGCACAAGAGAAAAGTAGCTCTCACAACAGCAATAATGTTGGTTCTTTTTTTTAATGATGTATTTAATTTTTTAGAATACATTTTTATTGCTGGACTCTACAGCAGTTCCGCTTAACTTCCAGAAAGCTCCACGAAAGAAGAGACATTCTTAACCTTTCTGCTCAGTGTGTTCAAAGTCTGTGGCAGTTGTGCATGCAAACAACGGTTTTAAGAATAGGTTGTATACTTCCTTTATGTTCAGATGCTGCACAGTCTGCTGGGAAACCCTACAGCAATTCATGAATGCACATGCATTTGGAAGCTCTAAATTTAGTGGGTTTTTATGTTTTTTTAAAGACACATTAAATAGGGGAAGCATGCATCTTATAGCTAATATATTCAGATTGCTGAAATGCAGTGTCACTCTGATCCTGTGGCATCAGACACTTTTTTGTAATATTGTATATAGGATGGCACTTTCCCCTTGCAGAAAACAACTTTAAAATCAGTCTAGTTAAATGCTTCTTAAGCAGCTTGCAAATCACCTAATGCCTACCTTGCTGAAGATTTTTTTAAATTATTTTGCAAGACATATTTGTACACCCTCTTAATTCAATGCAAGTGATTTTCTTTACCAAGTTGTACTTGATTTAAGAAACAGGCTGGAAGTACTGTGCTGATTTTATTCAAAACATTTTTCATCTAAATTATTTAGAAGGCTCATTTGCTTTTTTGTGCTTTTTTTATGCATGTTTTTATTATTCTTGTCCCAAACCCACTACACTTGATGGAAATAAATGTAGGTTAAGGACACTGCTTGTGTTTTTGTTCTGGTTTCTCAACGTTGTGATGGTTTTGTATAGACAATTAAGTTATACTGAAGTTGACCTACATAATGCTGTTTGTTCCTCTTTCTCAGACTACCAAATGCAATAGAAACAATTCTGCCATGTAAATACTGTGCATTACTTGGAGCAACTCTGCGTTGTAACTGTGAACATAAGTGGGGCTGTTTGCATTGAATGGTCATAAAGAAGAGGATGTTAGTTCACCGTATCAGATCAATGCTTGTGTTCTCCTAATACTGCTGTTGACTTAGATAATTTCCAGTAGCTCTAAAAAAAGGTGCTAACTCATGTTTGCAGCACAGTAATGGGTTATGCTGACTTGCTTAGATACCTACAGTGAAATTCTGTAGTGTCTTAAGCGTCAAGTTCTATGTTAAGATAAAGTTTTGCAGGCAAAGAAAGTCTTGGAAGACTTTGTGTATATGCCGTTTTCATTGTAGTAAGGAAAAGATTTATCTCTCCTCAAATAGGTTCCCCAACCAGAAGCCATTTTCAAGGCTGATGTGAATGCCAGTCTGCAGCTAAGCAGGTTGAAAATACAGTCAGTTTTGTTGAAAAGAGAGCAAAGAATTCTTCCCACTACTCCTGCAGTATGGCAGCATTCACAAGAGTTTTTCTGTCCTTCTTACCCGAATCCTCTCTTTTGTGGGGGTGAGAACTGGAAAGGCACTGATCAGTGAATTCCTTGTGAGTTGGGGATCTAGGGAGCAAAAATCCTCTGGAACCAGTTCCTTTACAGACAGGTGCAAACATCAAAAGAACTGTTATCCCCACACACACCCTTATCGTGCACTACTTTGTATACCTGGACCAAATTTTAATTGAAATGATGTTGATGTGCATCAGTTGAGGTCAAATGGAGCTACCATTTTACAAGACCTACAGCTGACCTTAGTTTCTTCCTCCCAGTTCAGAAATGTAGTCTTCTGACATCTCACAGTTATTTGCTGCTATGTTCCTAGGACAACTGGTTTCTTTGTCCTTAAACCTATCCCTTAACCATAACAGACTCAAAACTAAACATAAATAAATTATGCTTGTCTTTTAGCTTGGAGAAAAGTGTGCATTGTTTTATCTGTGGGATTTTAAAAATTTTACATATTGTGGTTACTCTGAAATGTGTATGTGAAATGTGAATAATACTATAATTACAATGTGTTTGTATACAGTACTTTGATTTAGATCTCTGATAAAAGGTAGCAATATTGTGAAAGCTATATCTATTATCCTTTTCACAAAACAGTTGCGTAGACACTATTATCTCCTTTCCTTTTTTGAAACTGTTGAAAATCACTCACCCTGGAAACGTGAAGATGGTGGCCTCCCAATGTTATATGTAAATCTGTAAATAGCTGTACTGTTGCTTTTTGAAAAAATCTGGTGCTAATGTTTTGCCTTTGGCATCCTGGGGATGGCTGTTTGTTCATCCTTTGTTGTTCTCAATTCTAGATCTCTGTATAGTGAAAGATTTCCACAATGCTTCTCCAGCTGTTTGGATCCTGCAGCCCAGAGTGAAAATGTACAGTTTTCCTGCCTGATACTTAACACGTACCTACTGACAAATGGTATTGCTTGACTTTGAGAAAATAAACTGTATATTTCAATGTAGAGTTAGTTTTTGTGTGCAGTGTTAATGTCTAAAGCTACTGCTTTGCTTTGCTGCTTTGCATTGTTGGCCATCTCGTGGTTTCCGTCAATAGTGCTTTTCAAGGCCAGGCCAGTTATCTTGTGGTCTGAAGTAGTTTGTTGTCTTTGCAGAGTTTATTTAATGTTTTAAGTAATTAATCATTCTCAAGTTCCTAGTGCAAGTACCAGAAATGTGTCTGTGTCTATTTAGTATTTTAAGAGTGTGAATATGAGATGGCAGAAAGGTAAAATGTGTTATGAGGTCAATAAAATAAATGTGTCTCTCACCACTTACAGAGTACACACCAGGGGAGCAGTTTAGATATTGCTGCTTGGGCAGTTCCACTGCTTCAGCTTCATCTCATGTTTAAAATGGATACTTCATACAGAAATATCTAAAGTCAGTGATGTGCAAGATTTTTTGCAAGAACAGAACATTTGTGAACTCTCCAACTCTAACAGACTTTCACAGAAACTTCAGTTTAATGGGGATTCTCAGATGAACTGCAGAATCTTCTGCCTTATTAGGAAACACTGGCACAAATGCAAAAATTTATAGTAGAGGTGACTACAGATCACAGAACCTTAGCCTGATCCTGGAAATGAATTGTCTGTTATTGTCTGTGAAGGTCTTTATAAAATCTGGGAAAAGGGAGTTAGGGAAAGAAAAATACCTGGGTATTTGTAGGATTTTTCTCAATTTCTTTTCACCCTTCTTCTCTCTCTCTCTTTGTACATGGACCCGCCTGTTCGTACCTGTTTTCATGAGCATTAGGTATAATCCAGGATGGCAGCTCCAGAGGAATAACAATCTAGTTTTTGTGTACTGTTTGAATTTTTTTTAATTGCCTTTCTTTAAAAAGCAATTTTCTTGAAATTCAGTTCTTTATTTTCTCTCATGGGGTACTTTGAGATTTGAAAGGAGTCACCATTTCACAACATTCTTCCTTAATCAAGTTCTACTGATTAATTTTGGTGTACTTAATTGTCTCAGTTTTTACAGCTGAAGTAACCTGTTGGCAGTCCAGTAGCTTTAGCAAGGCCTTATGCAGTAGAACGCAACTCCTGTTTTAGTGGTGTCTCATCTTCTCAGTTGTGCAGGTTTTTTACAGGATAAATTGGATTTTTTCTATATACTTGAGCAAATCATGCCCTCAGGATGTTATGAAAATTAACAATTACATCTTTAAACTGGATTATATATTGTCAGTTGTCAGCAGTGGTAAATTGTTCATCACATTTACCAACTTAACTAATTATAATGATCCATATAACTAATGATAATGACCCATAAACTGTAAGATGGGTAATCCATGTGAATTAGCAATTTGCCTGTGAAATCTTAGGTTTCATTCTTTCTACCTCCTGTTTTGATAATGTTGCTATGAATAAAGTTGTTCCATTTGAAAGCAGGTTAACTTACTACGTTCCAGAGGAAAATCTGAATTGAAATAAATTTGGTGCAGGTCAGTAGCAGGAGGTAATTCTCACTCAGGCTACAGTAGCACACCTACAAGCAGAGCAAGTATCACTTTAGGACAGGCTACAATAAACACCTTTTTCCTGGTTGTAACCGTGTGGGCCAGTGGGCTGTTGTGTACCTTAGGCTGAGTTTTATTTTAGTCACAGCAGTTGAGCCTTTTCTGAGCACAAGACTGGTAAAATGCAAATGGTTTTTCCTCACACATTAAAAATCCTCACAATGGCCTCACAATTTTTAGATGCTTTGCTATCTGTCTTGGAGGCAGGTTTTGCAGGGGGAGGTGGCCTTGTGGCTAGGATGTGCCTTCTACCATTCCCAAACACGTCAGTGTTAGTTGGAGCCTGTGTTCTCCCTTCCTCTTGAGTCCCCTCCACGCAACAAACTGATTCCTGGTAAAGTTAATAGGAGATGTATCCTCAAACTGTCATTACCAGTTGCCTGCTGCTGATCACCTTGTGCTGCTGCTGCCAGAGGTGGGATACCAGGAATATCTGTGATGATTTCTGGCATCTCTTCTGGGGTGAAGCAGAAGGAGGAATTGTGTGTATCTCCTCCTCTCTGGGTGTCATTTGCTAACCTACAACAGTGCCACTAGAGAACAACCAGATTCCCATTGCATTTCATCTTTTATTGGAATATTTTAATTTGCTCCTTGTGATTGTCTTAATGCAGGAGAGATTTTAATTAAAGCAAATGGATTTGTGACTGTGAAGCTGAAGATGTAGTGGAAGACACAGAAAAACAATCATACTTACTTTCAGTAACATAAAACCTCCAGCAAAATGGCATCTAAAAAGCCTGCATGCTACATGTCCCAGGTGAGAATGGTCAAGAATTTTCAGTCCATGTTCCTGTATTTTAATGGAATAAGTGAAAGAAAGCATTTTCTTAAGTGCATACCAAGCTGCAACTGTGTTAACTAAACTATTCATTCCAAGCAGTTTCTGTAAGATGAGCCAGTACTGGCTCTGAGGAAGCTGTGGCCTGACATTATTACCAAGAGTTGTTGCTTTGCTGCTGTTCCTTATGGAGAACATGTTCTGGATGGATGTTTGCTTATAAGAGTTTTACCAAAACATTGTTTTGGTGGAGCTGTGAAGTCCAAAAGCCTGAGGGGAATTAACAAAATCTTTATGATGAGAATCATTTAGTTTCAACATCTGTTTCACTTCCCAGCTGTCTGCTCTTCATAGTGTTTGTTACTGATAAATTACACTTGTGTCTTTTCTAAAAGCCTCAGAAATATAAATAAAATGAGCAGTCGCAGGCTAAATAATAAGCAATGGAAAGAAGATTGTTTGTCTCAATATCTAGATATGAAAGGCATGAGTCCTGTGAATACTATTCATTGCCACTCCCAGGAGTTGCAGCTTCAGCAGCTTTCTCACACAGGTATGGTTCCTCCAGAGATAAAGTGGGAAAACAAGCTGTGATGATTGAAAGTGGCCAACACTGACTGGAAAGGGGTGGAGCAGTCATTCTCTTATTAATGGGGTGATACATGTCTCAAGGAAGTGAAAACCAAGAAAACGTGGAAGGATCAGTGACCTGAAGGAAGAAAAACGAAACTAGTGGTAAAGTGCTTTGGGACTGTGAATTCCCTGTGTTTCTTTCTCCATATTTGACATGCCAGAAGTGTCCTGTCTCCATGTGCTAGGGCAGGCTTTTTAATTACTATAATGTCAAAAATACCTTAAAGAGTCTTTGAAAATTAAAGGTATGGGGAATAACTTGAAATTTCAGAATCTCAGATCTCACTGTGTAAGACCTTCGTGTTCTGTGCATTCAGTGACACCCCTTTCTTAGCTCAGGAGACATTGGAACAGCTCTCTGGCACCAAGGACCCTCGAGGAAGTTACCCTTTGAGGAAGAAGATATCCTTTCTTTGTGGTCATTCTAAATTCACTAAACAGCCCAGCTAGCTGGACGGGCTGAGATGCTGAAGTCACACAAGCTGGGAGATGAGGGTGTTTACAGCACAACACACATTTACAGAATGAGTGACCTGGCCTGTTCTCTGGGGTTTTGCTTACCTAATTGCCACCTCTTTGGAGCTTGATTTAATACCAGGCTTCTGGTAGGGCAGAGCAATACCCAATTTCTGTTTAAGTTGGATCATTATGTTCTGCCAGGAAAGCATAATTTAGAGAGTAAGAAGCTGAAGATCTAAATATTCAGCCTTTCCCTCAAGAGGGAGTAGAACATCTTGGGTTTCTGTTCCCAGGATGTTCTTACGTAGTCGATGGTAGGCCATCAGTGAATTTGAAAGCAGAAATACTCCATGGATAAGTGTGACCAGAATATGCCCCATTAAAGAATTTAAAAAAAACCCAACACTTTTCTTCCTATTTTTACACTACAGGGAAGAAAAAACCTAGGTGAGTAAACTTCATCGTCACACTGGTTTTGCAAAGGTGGAGTTACTTAGACCAGCATTTCTTGCCATGGGAGTTCCACCAAACCAATTAGAGATTATTACAACAGAAGCCCAGTGATAATGGTCACCATTTGCAACATGTATGCCAAACAATGAAGAGTAAAGTTGCACAGAGAAAAATTGATAGTCTGGGTGTGTTGAAACAAATTATCATTTCACATGGTGACGTGCAAAACAAGATTAATCAAGAAGAAAATGATGGTGACCACATGGACAGGGCAATGACATAGACCAGACTCTCCAAACCTGTGTGGGATCACAGGAATGATCAGTTCACATGAGCTCTATGCTCTAGGAAAAAGGCTGAAACACAGGAACACAGGAAAAGTAGTAACTTGTGATGCAATATTGCTGAAAACTATAAACTTTCTGAAAAATTGTGTCTAATCCCCCAGTCCATATCCAATGCAAAGGATAGGAAAATGAGAGAAGAGACTCTCGTAAATTATTAGAGTGTAGAGGGAGTCTTATGAGTTATGTCAACTCATAAGAGCACTCACTGAGCAAAACTGTGATTTAAAAGTTGTGTGTGTGTGCTATTGAGCATCACATACAGCATGAGACTCATTTGAGCAGAGAAAGCCCTGCCAGGACCCAGCAAGTGCAAGACAGATGCGTGAAAATAAAAATTGGGTGCAAATGTTCAAGGGTGTCAGGAGTGCAGTACTGTTGTCACGAATGATGGGGAAAGTGCAATGTGAAGGTTGGCTGTAAAGCCTCTGGAAGTCAGGAAACTGGGAATGAAAATTTTATGGTCACTATAAATCCACCTTTTGTGTTTGCTGATCTTACATTACACAGTCACGTACCAAGGTGTGACTACTTCAGTCAATATTTAGATTGCCTACAGTTTTATAACAGGGGTCCTTAAAGAGCAGCAGTAATTATAACATGCATTTTGGAGCTGACAGGTCAGGAAAACAGGTGGGAGTTTGCAAGCCCTTGGCTTGCAAATAGGTCTTGAGCACTCCAGGCAGCATGGCTCAGACTTTTTTTTTTTTTTTTTTTTCTTCCATTACAGACCCTCTCCACCCATGCACCTACAGGAACTGCCTTCTCCTTTTACTGGTTCAGTTAGTTACTAAGTCTGCTTTGGTTTTCTCTCCTGTGTTTGGGGTTTCCTACCAGTGCTCCTGTGCTGGCCAGTTTAGCAATCCATAAGAGCATTCCCTTCTTCATCAGAACCTTCCAGGTTGTTGTCCCCACATTTTGAAACTGTCCCAACCTCCAGCATGTGCCGGAGCATTGATGACCTTCCAGCTCTGCCTTGTAACTTGTCAGCTGGCTATGGAGGGCTTTGAGGGAAAGCAGGGGCAGTGTGGCACTTTTTTCCCCCACTGCCCAAATAAATGACAGACTAACACAAAGATAAAAAGTAGAGCTGTCCTGCCTTTGCATTGGAGATGCTGGAATAAAATGCTTTTGAAAAGCTGCTTCCCTTCACATATTTAAGGAATTTGCCCTGTCTGGAGCTCTTTTTAGAACTATATCCTTCTGCTCTCCACTGGCATCCAGCTTGTGACTGTTTGGGTTCTCATAAGAGATCTGTTTTGCTTTCTGCAGTATCCTATTTCACTTGTGTGAAATACACCAGAATATTTCTATCTACTTCCTACTGCATTAATCTAAATAGGGTACTGGTCAAATGAAAGATCACAGTCATTGTTTAACTATTATAGCAGCCAGGAATTGGAGTAAAGGTACAGAAACCCTTTTAGGGTGTCAGTAAAGATCCTAAAGATCTCCTACCTCAGATCATGCCATCATCAGCCAATGAGCAACCAGTTATTCATATGGTTCCCCTAAACTAGTACTTTAATTGTGCCCCATCATTTGTGCAGGGAGTTGCTTTGTAAAGCTGTTAAACCCCTATGCTCTGTTACCAGCTAAAGGTTTCTATTGATCTCTTACTTTCATTCCCTTTAATGAAAATTCATTGGTATTTGATTTCCTTGTCACTTCTAACAGCTGATAAGAGCAAGCTGCTACAGCAGCTCCAGTGAAGTGACAAAAGCCTGGCGTTGTAGCACTGCAGCTCTCTCAGAAACACTGCCAAGGCAGAGTGAAACCCCAGTGTGACGTGCTGATAACATTCTCCCATCAGGTGGTCTTTTCAACTGGCTCTAAAATGTCAAGTCTGAGGGAAATGTCTTTGTTAAGCTTTGAATGACCTACTTTTGGGTATCTGGGAATAACCAGGAGCCTTCCCAAACCACAAGAGTGCATCTAATTTTAGCAGCCCTTCATTTCATGAATGCCAGCTTTTGTGTTCTGCATCTCCGGGAAAAAAAAAATCAACTTCTTGCTGAGCCAAAGACAAATTTTATTGGTTTTAAATCAGCCCCTTGTTGAGGCATAATCATGGTGAAATCATTCCTCTTAAATTTTTTGAGCCTGTAATAGTCAGCTCAATTTTGCTTCAAAAACTAATAGTGAGCCCATTCCAATGGATCTACTGTTGCTGGTCTCTGAAGAAAAGGTTTAAACAGCCCATGCTGGAGATAGCCTGGGCAGCTGTGTTTGTGTGTTCTCACTTCCCCCTGGTTTTTAATTGACCAATAGTAAAAGGCTCAGATTCTTTTTAGGAATTTTCTGTGAATCTTCTAGCTCAGTTATAAGGGAATCTAGGGAAAGTTAAGGACAAAAATAAAGGGATGTTAGTTTGGCAGCAGGGGCTCTGAAGACACTGCTAGTGGTGTAAATGCTGGACAAAAGGTCTCTCACATATTTTGGATAGAAGAAGCACTAAAAAGTATGTGACCATTGGTAGGGATATTAGGGCTGTGCAAGATTGAAAGGGGAAGCAAGTTCAGACATGAGTGAGGTACAGTCTCCCTAGCTTGTAACACCTAAATTGGACTTTGAACACTGTTTCTCTTGCTGGGAGGGATATAATCCCTCTCATACAATGTCAGAGTCCACTGTAATTTTAGACTAAAATATATGTTTAAATCCCACCCACACTGTTCAGGTGGAGCTAACACTGAGGATAGTAGGGGCTGAGCATTGTGGATGTTTATTTGGAACTTCACAAAACAGAAGAGGAATCAAGGCCACACAAAATACAATGACATAATCACAACAAACCTATTAGGGAGTTCTCTGGAGCCAGAAAACTTCCCAATGGGAAGTTAACCCAATGGGGTTAACCACAAAAACAAGCAGCACCTTGATACAATTTAACATGTGGCCCGACTGTTATGAGTCCTGTGTAAATGTATCAAACCTCTGAGGGTCCAGCCCTTGCAGATTGGCTTTAATAGTTGGTGAGACTGCTCTTCAGTGTGTTTTGCAAAAGTAAAAGGTTTAATAAATGAAAAATAATAAACGTTGCAGAAGCAATAGAGAAAGCCCAGCACGGGTATTAAGAGAAGCTTTTGACACCCTGCTAAGACACCTTAAAGAGCCCTTGAGTTCCTTTTTGCTGTCTCTTATCTACCTAACCATCGAGGATAGAAAGAGGTACAGGCTTTGATGAACAGTGACAAGGTCCAACAGGTGCTTTTCTCTTGGCACTGAGCCAATGACTGTCAGAACAGCAAAGACATTTCTTGGTCCTTCACCTTACAAGAAATGCAAGGGGTGAGTCTTAAACCTTTCCTTACGTGGAAACACCTGCTGGCAGCTATAAACAGGGTTTGTGTAGTTTGGGATTGAGCCGAGTATCTGATAATGTGTAGTGCTTCCCTCTGGAGTCCCTTGAGGCTGGCAGTGGGTGGCCTTTCTGAGGCAGATGTTGACATGTATTTGTGATCCCTGTTTAAAGAGGCCTGGGCAAAACAGGCAGAAGGTCAGCTGCTGCTGGGCTGTGAAGCACTTAACGATGAGAGATATGTTGAGTTTTGTAGAGGTGTTTGTCTCACCTCTGAATTTCCCAAGTTTTAAAGGACAACTTGGTTTGGCCATAAAGATAAACAGTTAGGAAAACCTTTTATGGAAATACTTTTCTTAGACTCAAGAGGTGGTTATAGGGGCCCACGTTTAGGTTCAGTGTTGGATTTGGAGAGTTTCTGGTCTGATGATCTGCTGAGGACAAGCAGGGAGTGACCAAGAGTGAAGATGCAACAGCTCTAACACTGATCACAGAGTGGCAGGCTGCTGCAGGGAGGCTGCTGTGCTTCCTGGAAGAAGTAGCCTTTGTCTCAGGAACAAAAAAGTGAGGAAGTGCTTGTACCTGAGCCTCCAAGCTGTTTAGGGGGAATCTCAGCTGCCTACGTGGTACCACTTGCTGGGCAGTGAACCTTGCACAGTGTCTTACTTTCAGGCTGGTTTTTCAATGTGTAGCAAATAAAAGGAAAAATAACTTGAAACAAATATTTCCTGTTCTGTGGTATTTAACAATGAAATTGTAAACCACAGAAAGGACCGGGCTTGATCTAAAGGTCTTTGAAGTCAGCAGAACTATTTCCACTGATTTCAATGTGCTTTGGGTCCAAGCCATGGTGGAAAAAAGCAAATGTTTTCTGCCTCAAAAAATATTAACCATTGGCATTCAAGGAACAATAAAGTCTTAGGTTTAAAATGTGTTCCTTTAAATAAAGTAGTCAGAAACTTAGTTAATTTCTATTTGCTCCCTAATAATTTGTCACTATTACGCTAAAAAAGAATATGTTTATAGAAGTCATAATCATACACTGAGAAGAAAAACACTTAATACTGTCATTTGCTTCCTATCTTCTTCCATTCCATTTTGTGTGTATTGTATTTCTCACTAATGTAATGATGTTTATGCTGCTGGTTGTTATCACAGATTGAGCACTGGAGCTTTCCAGTTGAATTAAACTTCACTGTAGTGATGGTGGCTGATGGATATTTTGAACTCATTATTTTTCAGTACAGTTTAATTTCTTAAACATCATGGTGGATTTGGTTTTGTTGTCGAGTTGGTTTTTGTTTGCTTTCCTTTTTTTTTGACTGAGAAGAAATAGGTCAGAGACAGAGAATTTGGTGAGAAAAGAATTGTTCTTCAAGGAGTGGTGTAGGGGATGCCCCTCCTACTGCAGGGTGAGACAAATAGGGGTGTGCAGCAGCTTCATGTGTAAAATCAGCAACGGTTTTGCCTGCAAATTTTGTCCAACATAGTTACTAAATGCAAGAAAAGGAATCTATCTGCCAGCTGCCTACTGCCCAAGGATGCTGTCCTTGTGAATCAGCAGCCCTGTCAGAAGGCCATCCTGGAGTCTGGCAGATGACAGCAGCCCACCGGGGTGTGTCTGTGTGTGTGTGTGTGTGTGTGTGTGTGTGTGTGTGTGTGTGTTTGTGTTGGGCTTCTTGTCACTCGCCAGCAGAGCCTGAGCAGCTGAGTTTGCCTGTGCACCAAACTAGCCCCATCCAGCTGTGAGTAGCCAGAGAGGAGATCCCAGGCTGGTGAGCTGCAGGAGAGGACAAGACTCTGTTGGCATGGCCAGGATGCAATACCTGCACAAAGAACCAGTGAACTGACATTGGCTGGAAGATACAGCAGGAGAGGATTAAAGGTGATGCAGAAAACAGGAGAATATGAATTAATGACATTGTCCAGCCTTCTTTAGTGATGGCAATGACCAGCCATTGTGCTTGTTACAATGAGAAGAGTTTTTCAATGAAGCCTCCCCATTTCTGGGGATTTCTATGAAATAAACTTACTTGTCTTTTAGTACCAAGCTTTGAAATGTTACACAATCACAGAATATTCTGAGTTAGAAGGGATCGACAAGGATCAACGAGTCCAATTCTTAAGGGAATGGCCCATACAGAGATCGAACACACAATGTTGGTGTTAGCACTGTTCTGTAACCAGCTGAGCCAGTGCATCATTTGGAGTTTAAGAGTTAAGAACATTCTTCCAATTTGTAAGAGCCATTGTTTACATTCATGGGAAAACCATGAAGCAAGGCAAACATAACATAATTTTAAAAAATGTGTGTGTTTTTTTAAGCATCTGAGATAGCAAGCATAGTACCATTTGTACTAAAGTGTGGGTGCTGACAACCAGAGTCCATCAAGAGACAAGTTCAGCTTGAATTTACTCCATAGAAAAACTCCTCCTTCTCCCCTATATTTCTTCCCACTGCAGAGCTGCACTAATTTGAGTTGCATAAACACAGGAAGAAAAAATCTAACAAAGAAAGGATTATGAAATCACTTTCTTCTCTTTCAGATGAGAATTCTGTGTCCTTTGGGCTGTCAGACTGGGGCATCGTGGTGATCTCAAGCTGAAAAATCACGTAACCAAAAAGGTAGATTTTCTGAAAAGGTATCTTACAGAAAGCTGTAATTTCCATGGGAGTTATCTATATGCTTCAGTAAGTGTTTTAAAGCAATTAGAATAAATGGTATATGATAAAGCTTTCATATTTTTATAATATGTTAATGATTAACTGACTTCCTACATCTTTGTTGACTTAGTGGGAAAGTGACAAGGAACTGTGAGGTACCTATTTGGTAGCATAACAAGTTGGACAATTCACATGAGCATTTTTCCTGCCTCCCTTTTGGAACTTGCTTCATCCAGCTGACACTGCTTCAAAGCCTTAGGCAACTCTCAGACTCAGAGAAGTAAGTCCCCCCCTTTTTTTTTTAATATTACTTATTTTGTGAAGTGCTGATAGAGAACAGATGGGGAGAGATTTAAGTATTTATTTGTTTTCTATAAAGAATGCTTTCCCAACTGGGAATTGAAGAATTAAGTTTTCAAGCATTAAATCATAGAGATATTGCTAAGAAGAGACCTTTGTAATTACTATACTGTTGGGGTTTTTTTAAATTCCCTTTCTCCTGCAAAACTTACATTAAAAAAGGGTTTAGTTAGTAAACCATGTTCAGTATAGTCCAATAAAGCTGCATCTAGGCTATAATACTTGTCAAAAGCAGGATTCAAATGTTAATTTAGAAATACACGTGATGTCTGGCATCATCTAAAGTAAAATATTTGCTTAAAATGTGAAGTAAGGGGAAATAAGTGAATTTCTGCTTATGTGGGCTAGGAAAAATAATTTTATGCTTATTTTATAAAAGAAGAGTTTATCATGAACTTTCTCTTTAAGCTGCTTACAAGCTGCAGTAGAATTCCTAGTTTTTTTGCAGGCAAGTGGGCTCAGACAGGGAGGCTCAGACATCGCTCTTCTGTTGGAACATTTTTTAGTGTATTTTATTTTAGCTGTGCTATCATTTACTAGGAAGCAAGTATAATCTCTTATCCTTTTGAAAGGCTCTCCTTGCACCCACTTCCCCCTGTCTATGAAGGAAACCTCGCCTGCTGTGTGCAGGTTGCTGTGTGCAGGTTGTTGTGTGCAGGTTTTGTGCCCTCCCTCTGCCCCTTTAGCAGGCACTTCCTTACGTGCCCTTGGCTTAGGGAATTCTTGCCTCCCAACCCGGTGCCTATGCAGCATTTCCAGGCTGACATTCAAGTTGCTTCAGGAGTTCTTAATTTCTCCTGCAGCTCCAGGAAGTATTGGTCCCTGTTCTTTTGGCTAGGAGGTGTCTCCTCTTGGGTGACATCTTCCCGTGCCCCAAGTGTGTGTTCAGTGCCCTCATCTTCCCAGTTGTGTGTGAATTCCCTGGGTCCTAGATGTGGTTGCCTTATTTACACTACTGAACCCTCAGTGCTCTTTCCTCTGTGCCAGATGCCCAGAGCAGGCAAACTTTTGGGCTCTCTCTGGTTTCTGAAGCTTCTTGGAAGTATCCCATCTCAACACAGCCAGGTTATCTGCTTTAGTTTTTCAGGGGCTGTGATTCCTGGAATCTCTCTGAATTGTTCCACTTTGGCTCTAAATGGAGCTGCCTTCAAGACAGAAGCAAAATAATCTGTAGCAACTGATAATATGGGGTCGTCTGGGCCCTGGGTTAATCCCACTGCCATCTCACTGCCTGCCAGCCTGCAATGGTTCCTTATGTTACAAGAGCTCAAGGTGGGCTCAGCCACAGAAAAGTAAATTAGGGTGTGAAAAAACAGTGAGAATATATAGAAATTATCAGTTTCATTTTGTCCTATTGTCCAAGCAAATCAAAACATTTTCCTGAAATAAGCAAAGGACTTTTACACAGCTAAGTTTCAATGTATTCTTACTTGATGGAAGAGAAATGAAGATTGCTTTAGTTTGCTTGTTTTGAAACACAGTGAATAAATGGAAGCAGCAAAGTTTATAACATTGGACATTGACATTTGGAGGGAGAGGATTTAACATAAGGCATGTTAAATCTGGACATACCCTACAAATCTGGTCATACCCTACAACGACTTTTAAGACTCTAGACCCCACTAGTTTGTCTTTTCTAACTGAAAATAAGTATGTTAGCAACAGGTAAAATCTAAACATGAGATATCAGAGTTCAAGACTTCATGAGTGTCAGGGAGATGTATTCAAGGAATGGGTCATAAATCCAGCTAATTCTGTTTCTAGGAAAATAGGAACAAAAGAACTTTCATGGTGACTGTTTGAAATGTCTGTTGAAGAAGGTAGGAATAGACTGATTTATCAGCCAATAGCGGCAACTTTTGTGACCTGGACCACAGCAAGTAGATGGTCTTAGAAATAAAGCTGTCCTTCTGCCAGAGCTGTGCTGAAACAGTGATGGCAGAAGGATAAAAAACATTTCTGAAGATCTCTTCTAGACACATCCAAATTCAAGGATCCTAAGACATTTATATAGTCTTTGAATATAATTTCAAGGGTCATGCAATTTGTGTAAGACTTCCACAAATTTCCATGACGAGGCCCAGCTCCATCTCACATTTCCCTGCAGTATCAGTGGTTGAGATCTTATGTTCCAGGTGTTGATGACTTGCCTATCCAGCTCTGCCTGGTGCCTCAGGCCCCAGAGAGGTAAGAGATACTGCAGAGGGGATGCTGCTGCTGGGGAATGTATTACCCAGCACACACCAACCAAAGGACCTCTCCTAAATGGCAAACTCCCTTCGATGCTGCTGAAAGCTGCAGCCCTCTTGCTCTCAACCCATCCTATGAAATGATGAATTTAAAGACAAGTCTTGCAGGTGATTGTGTGGTTGAGGACTTCCTTATGCCACCCTACAATCTGGACATCTGTCCCTGGCACAGACCTTCACCCCCCCCAGGAAGGAGCCTGAGACTCAGTAACCTGAAAGGCCCAATTATATTTAAATGCACGAATTAAGAGAGTTTAATAGGTTTTTTTCTCTTTTGCAGGGTTTTTCAACTCTCTGTTTCAGGAACTTAAGGGAGGGTGAGTTTTAGAAAGCAGATCTGAAACCCAATGGATGCATATAGACTACTGAATGTAATTAAAACAGTTTTCTGGAAGACACAGTATTAATTGTAGAAGTGAATTGCATTTGGTGTAAATGAGGTTTCTCCACCCTCAGAGTCAATGTCATACCCCCAGCCATTTGTTACTAACAAGTACTGGAAGTAAAAGAAGCGTTGACAAAATTTCAAGATAGCTCCATTTCTGTTTTTTCCTGTTGCTGAGAATATCAGGAGGTGGGACTGTGGCCACAAAGAACTGATCTATTCAACTGCAACATTTCATTTTAGTCTTTTTAAAAGTAAGCCTGATGCACAGATGACCCAAACCCCCTTCTATGAAACCACTTGGCAGTTGTGAGAGCAGCTTGCTTTTATTTTTTTCTCCTAGAATCAAGCTTGCAGCTGTAGGAAAGTCAGCATGGCTCACAGGCATCCTCTCCATTTGTTGAAGCTAAGAGTGGAAAATTTATGTCTTTTTCTGTCCCTCACGTCCATGTGCAATGGCTCAACATACTTTTCACAAAGAAAAGGAGCTACTCACTGTGCAAAGCTTAATTTAAGTAAAATCAGCAATAAATACAAAAGGATCCTTTCAGTTTCTATTTTTGGATGAATACACTGACTGACATGTATCATCTTTTACTAGTAACTCTTGTCTTCTCTGTGCAAATTTGCATTGAAAGCTAGCAAATTTACATTTAATATGCACCCCCTTATGATGACAGGTTGAGAAAGTTGGGGGTGTTCAGCATGGAGAAGTGAAAGTTGTGTGAGGACCTCATAGCACCTTCCAGAATCTGAAGGGGCCCCACAGGAAAGCTGGAGACGGCGCTTTGTCAGGAACTGTGATGGGACAAGGGGGAATGGCTTCCACTGGAATTAGGAATAAATTCTTTACTGTGAGGGTGGTGAGACACTGGAACAGGTTGCCCAGAGATGCTTCAGACTCCCCATCCCTTGAAGTATTCAGGGCCAGGTTGGATGGAGCTCTGAGCAACCTGGTCTGTGAGAGGTGCCACTGCCCACGGCCGGGGGATTGGAAGAAGTTCCAATCCAGCCCAAACCATCTTATGATTCTGTGATTCTGTGATACTGTCTTACTTTTACTTTAGTGGGGTATTTAGTTAAAAACATATCTGTGAAAGAAAGCCCTTCCAAATGAAAGAAATTATTTGGAGAGGAAATGGCTGCCAGGTGAGAAGTCTGTAGAAACAGCTCTTTGGTTTTTAGCTAGTGTTTCTAGAATTTCCAAAGACCATCCCCAGAAGCTACTGGGGTGCTTCTCGGATTTAACTGAGTAGATTCTAAATGAAAATGTGGATGAAATAATGGGATACAGAAAGATGGCACTGTGGCCACCTCTGAAAAACACTTACCAATTCTTCGGTGAACAGGGTTTTCTGTCGTGCTTTTCATCCACTGATATAGACATCACACAGACCTGACCTGTTCCTGCTGGCCAGATTGCCTTTGTAGGCTGACCCCATCCCATGAAGTAGCTGGTCTGCAAAGTTGGAATGCTGAAATCTGCAGCTCTAGGTGAGCTTCTGAATCAAGAACTTCATGCCAGTGACACCACCTAATTACTCAGAAGATCTCCTGTAGCTGACTGAATATGAGTTCATTTGCCTTAGGACATTTCATCTAGTGATTGTGTTACATCATTGTATTATTCAGACCATATAGGTAACCTTACTACACTAATTAAATTAATTCAAAATATTTATGTAATAACTAAAGCATGAAACTGGCCAGTGTTGTCTGTGTTAGCACACTGCTATATTATCTGGGCTTTGAACTGTATTTTTTCCAATACAGCTTAAACATGCAGGGACTGAGCTTTCACATTTTCCTCCCAGAAGGCTGAAAAGGGCATTTGCACCACAGGGACCAGAAGTTTTAATTTAACTTAATTAAAAAAAAAAAATTAAAAAAGGGTTTTTTGGTCGATTGGTAGGGTTTTTTGGTTTTTTTTTTTTTTCTGTGGATGACAAGTTGGTGATAGATCAAATTCTTCCTTTCCAAAAGGAATGCCTCTGTCCTTGAAATCTACAGGAATGGCACTGCTAGTGTTTGAGCCAAGTTCAGCACCTGCATCTCCCACCTCCTGTGGATAGAGGCTTGTGCAGGGTCACCCCCAAGGTCCAGCTGAGGCAAAAGCTGACAAAGCCCTGACCCAGGCGCTGCTGTAAACCCCAGCCTGCTATGACCTACCTTCCCTCCCTTCTTCTCTCCCTTCTTCCCTCTTGAGGTTCTCACAGCAAGGGAACCGCTGGAATGGCTGAAATCCTGGAAGACAACGCCCTCTGCAGCTCGCTCGCAGTTTATTTGGCATCTGCAAGAGAAATGTCTTGTTTGGTTTTTTATTTTGGAAATACTTACCACTGTAGTTCTGAAAAATCAATGTGTCTTTCTGCACTTGGTAGAAAAGGAGTTTCCCTGATCCTCTTTCCCCGAAGACTTCCTTTAAAAGCAATGCTTCTGGCAAATGATACACACCTCTTGTCTTTTCATTATGTAAGCAAAACCTATAGTGTGTTTAATAATATTCATAGTGATAGAGACTGGAATCAGAAACTAGAACTTTTTTTTTTTAAATTCTGACATGTTTTCATATGTCAAGAAAAATCCTGTAACTATTTTACCTTGATATTTTGTTTCTTATTTTCATGCTGAATCTCAGTACCAGGAGGTTGTTAAGTATAGGCTTCTGTTTGATTTTCCAAAATAGACAACTGTGAGAACTGTAATTTAATTTCATCACCGATTTCAAAAGTATTTCTTTTGAACCTTGTTTTTTTCTCTAAGTCAGTGATACCAGGCTAGATCAAATGTGCTCCAGTGGGCAGGGTGTGGAAAAATGAGCCAAAATGAATCATTTCCTACATAAGCAATTTTTTGTGTGTCTAGACACCTGATAACTCATCTAAAGCTCATCTTTGTTACCTGGTATTCCCCAGTGTTCTCAGAACTTTTGTATAACCCTTAAATTCTTTCATCCTGTGTGATTGCCTGTTCTGTGTTTTTTGAGGCTCTTAAAAGGAAAAAGGTCTTTCCCTAATTTTTAATTTTATAATTCAATTCTGGACACAATTCTAAGTATCTCAGCAGGTTTGATAGTGGGCTTAGAATCACATTTACTCTCATTTAATTCTGTGAGCAGACAGTTGGGTGCATTCAATCAATGTAGTTATATGCTGATAACATACTCTGAAAAGCTGTTGTTGATAAAGATTCACCTGCTGGCATATCTTTTATGACCTTGATATCAGCAAGTTGTTTAAACAAATGTTTACGGTGTACACAAGAAGTGTTACAGACATATGGCCTCTACACCAAATGGTATCTTCACATGGTTCAGGTTTGGCTTCTGTGTGCTCCACTGATTCCACGAGAAGGCAAATGGAGGCAGCACAGGACTCCTCTGCTTGTGCTCTTTCCTGTCCAGCACCTTCCCATCACTGGACAGGAACAGAAATGATGCTATTTTGAGGTGGAACTAGGACAGAAAGAAGGGCTACTGTGCTCTATGCCTGGTAAAAACATTTAATTAGAAAGGAGGGTTTGTAATCACTTTGTAAATAACACAGCAAATTGAGAAAGTGTTTATAAACTGGTTTCAGTTTCATATTTAGATAAAAATACAAGAGACTCTTTCAGAGCAATTTTGTCCATGCTGGAGAGGATTAAATGTACACTTGCAATAATGGAGATTAATATATCCCACAGGAAATCAGTCCTATTGGAGATACATAGATGAACTGGGAGGCAAAACCGATAAAATTGCAGATGTTGCTGTGTTTGTCTGGCATCAAAAATCACTCTGTCCCATCTTCTCATGGCTGGCATCATCTTCAGGACTGAAGTATGTATGTAGTGGGCACTGGTATGAGAAGATGGACACTCTCTGCTTAAGGCCATATTGTTATGAAGATACTTTATTTTTAAGATTTCCACAGGTGGATTTTTGCAACTAGATTGTATTGCCAACTGAATCTGGTTACCTTAAGATCAGTAAATCGAAAAATTGTTGCTTTAGTCTTTACGTTTAATGTTTAATACACAAAACATGGTGGCAGACATATCTTTTTAGAGTCAACTTGATACAGTATTTCTCCAGTCTTGAATGAAATAGGAGCAGCAGAAAAAGTATTTTAGAAAATTTATGAAATATACAGATCCCTAGAATCTGTCAGATTTACATAAATTTGAGGCCACATTTTCACTGATCATAGATCATTCCCATAATATTCAAAAGATTATACAAAAGACATGGGAAAATAAAGTGTTGATTTGTTTCTTTTTTTTTCTTTTTTTCTTTTTTTAAACACAATAAAACCCTAATTTGCACTCAGAATGTACAGTCAGCAAACAAATCTTAAATCTAAATGACTAAAATATTTTCCAGCCCAGTTTTAGGATGGTTCAAACTGGGGAAACAGGGCAATTTATAAACAAGTGAAATGTGCAAATGTAAAACACCAAAAAAACACCTTGGGTAAAGTTTGAGGGTGTGAAAGCACAGAGAGCATATGCAGGCTCCAGCCCTGCACAGTGTTACATTTCTCATTAATTCAAATGATTCTGCTAATGCATTCATGGCTAATTAATCTGAAATTGGCCAAAGTTCAATGGATGTTGTTAGACTTTGTGGCTTGGATTTGCTTATGCTTCTGAACTGTGGCATTTTCTATCTGACACTGGTCCCAGCAGCTCTCAGTAAAGAGCACAAAAGCTGAAGTCTGTACAGATTGGGCTCCAGCATCAAAGCCACAGCTGCCAGGAGAAAGGAGCACAGATTCTGTTTTGTAGGATCTCTTGCAACAGTCAGGAACCAGAGGATTTTCTCAGATTTTGTTCCTGCTAGCCAGTAACTCTAGGGCTCCTGATTATGTGTAATGTGTACAAGGGTCTTTGAACATGATGGTTAATTAACAAAGAAGACAATAACTTGGAAAAACCCCATTAATTTTCCTTTTGTGAATGTAAAAAGGAGGTCTTTGGGGAGCTAATCAGAGACTCTTTCTTCTCTGTGTCATACCATGGCATATACAGAATTAAAACCTGCATACTATTTATCCATGGATATTAAATTTCAACAGTTCATTAAAGTTGGGGAAAGATGACTGCCCTCTTCCCTCTACACACACATTCTCTTTTTCACTGACAGGTTCACCTATTCACCCAAATAATAACTGCCTTTGTCGTTTTATTTTTTGGTTCTTTGCAGTGCCTCTCTCTCTTCGTATGGCAACTGTGTCTGTGACAGAGCAGGAGAGCTCCAGAGGATGAAGTCCCTGGTCAGCGCCTCACACCTCCAGCTTGCTGCCTTTGTTCTGGGCACGGTAGGCTGGATCCTGTGCACTGTTTCAATGGGAATTGTGGAATGGAGAGTGTGGCATGTGGACAACACTACTGTCATCTCCTCTGGCATTGCCTGGGTGGGGATTTGGAAAGTCTGCTTCATCAGTTACCTTCACGTCTCACCTGGCTATAGAGAACAGTTTTGCCATAAATTCAGTGGCTATGACTCCTTCATCCCCCATGAAATTTATGCTGCTCAGGGTCTCCTGTTGGTCGCCATGTTCATGGGCTTGCTGGGACTGGCTGCTACAATGTTTGCTCTGAGAAATGTGTATATGGGAATCACTCACAAAGCTCTCATTGCCCCGTTCTTCCTGGTGGGTGGCGTCTTCTACATATTTGCTGGTCTGTGTGTCCTGATTCCTGTGAGCTGGAATTTCTATTCTGTAACTCACAACCAGAGCATAGCTTTTCCTCCTTCTTACTACATGCCCTCCAGTCCAGCAGCACAGGAAGCTGGTGCTGCCATTCCTGTTGGGATTGTGGCTGTCATCCTCCTGCTGCTAAGTGGGACATTTTCTCTCTCATACAGATTTCCCATGACCGCAAACACTCTCACAAAATCCTGACAGGACAAATCCCCTCATGCTGTTTCAGAACAAGAGCGTAGCCAAGAGATAAGGACAGCAGCATCAGTGGTTGTATACTTACAGAACTGCAGAATTTAATTTTATTCTATAGTAATCACACTATTTTCTTATATGAACCAGTTGAGTCACCATCTTAGTACTCACCTATTACCAGAGGTCTGTCTTTGAGATAACTGCTGTTGAGCAGCAAATGTAATTAAATTTTGCCAGTTGTCCCCTTTTGTAAATACAAACATTATGGATTAATTTTTTTTTTTTTTGTGTAAAATATTTACCATGCTCAAAGAGCTGACTTTGAATTAACTGTCCTGTAAGAAAAATGTGAAGTAACATGTATTAAATGTGAATTTCTTCCCTTGCTGATACTAAGCTCTTTTGTTGTTTATTTAGTTACATCTGTAGCAAAGTATGTTTCGTGACAAGTCAAGACTTTTAAAACCAATAATATGATTGTCATCACGGTTGTGTGAAATGACTCTTCCCTGAATTGTCTTACAAATGTCTTGCCAGTTTCTCCTCTTCCTCGAGGGCACATAAAGAGCCATTTCTTTATTGCTTCTGTTTTTATTTCAAGCTATTTGCATTTTATGTTGCAACATGTTTGCCTGTGGGGAAGGTGCGCTCTTTAGTTCCTAACTGAGGCAGAGCCAAAAAGTCGGCAAGTGTTTGCTTCTTCATCTGACACTTCACTGAATCCCAATGTATTGCAAAAGACGGAAATAACTTGTACAAGTTATTACAAAACCAGTGTCAAAATCAGTGCTCTCAGTAACCAGGAATACTCAGTGCAACTTCCAGAGTATGATTCATCTGAGGTAGGAATCTATACCCAAACTGGTCACTTCAGGTTCTCTTTATGATCAATGTAGAGACAAAGACTACTTCTTTCCAGGATGCCTAGAATGGCTGGGAGATTACAGGCTCCCTAAAAACCTTTTTCTCTTAACCCACTGTAATGGCCATAGTAACCACAGTTGCTAACTGTGGCACATGTAACCACACTTCACCTGAGAAAAAAAGAAATGTCCCAAATACTGCAATAAGGACAACTTAAAAAAAAAACCCAAAAAGTTTAGAGATTGGGAGGAATACACCAACAGTGTTGACAAACAGATGATCTCTTGAAAGAGGTCCTCAAAATGTTATTACATTTTTAAAGAAATGCTACAGAAATCTAAGTAATTTAGTTTTACTCTTTTAATTGTCCTCCCTTTTTTGAAATACTCATGGATTCAGAGACGAAAAGAAAAAAAAAATTAAATGTAATAATTTTTTAGACATTGTAATACAAGGCAAAATGCCAACAAACCAGGACATGGTGGCTGTTACTATCCCAGCTTGTTCTAGCAGTCGAATTTTTCCTATACATCTTCCCTTGGGCTTGGCCTTGCTGTACTGTCTGACAATACAGAAACCCCACAGCACCTTCATTTCCTCTCCAGTCTCTTCTGAAAGAGCAGTTAATCTCATCATTGGTAACTTTTTCACTGCTGCAAGAACCTATCTTTTGACTATTTGTGATGCTGTAAAGCACTTTCAAGTGGTGTTTCAATGAAGGCAGTTTAATAGCTTGTTTCTTATATACTGTTTCCAGTTTGGTTTCTAAAGTACATTCTTTACAATATTGGTAGGTTTTAGTTTTAAAGGTACAAATCAATAGTACTGTCAGTAGTACTGTCATCTCTTCCCTCAAAGTCTACAATAATATTAGATTATATCATATTATAGTTGTAAGAAAAAAAAAAGGCTCTCTCGATGTGTTTATGCCACTGGTAAACTTATTACACTAGTAAACTACCAATATTCCTTGGCAAGGAATTACAACTTTAAGAGAAAATTACTGATTCTTCAATGCTTTTTGAGTTAATGTATGCACAGAAATGTCAGCAACCCCAAATGTATTTGTTAACTATATTCACTAAATCATTGGGTTCATTTGGCTAAAGAAAAAGGAACAAACATCCTCAGGGACTTGCCAAGTTTCTATGTTGCTGCCACTGCTGTTTCCATTGGGAATTATATTCATCTGCACTGATGTGTGGCTATGAAATATTGGTCGTGTGTCAAACACAGACTAGATGGTGAGGAAATTCCTCAGCTAAACACTGGAATAGATTACCTAAGAAGATGTGTGGTTTTTAAAATAAAGTTTTGTCCAAAAAAAGTTTAGGCAAATCATGCCAGGAAGACTGTAGGTACAAGTGAGCCCATCTCAGGACAGGGGGCTTATCTAGATGGAATTCCTGGCATCTTTTCCCAGTCTCTCAATAGTCACATGATCCAGATTGTGTGTGGATATATGGTAAAATATAATCTATGTTCAAATACTAATCTATATTAAAACTCCAAGTCCTTCTCTGAGGAAAAGATAGGAAAGAAAAAATCTTACAGAATCATGGAATCATTTAGGTTGGAAAAGACCTCTGAGATAATCAAGTCCAACCTTTGGTCATTGCTTTGTCAACTAGACCATGGTACTGAGTGCTATGTCCAGCCTTTCCCTGAACACCTTGAAGGATGGTGACTCCACCAGCTCCCTGAGCAGCGCATTCCAATGCCTGACAATCCTTTCAGTGGAGAATTTCCTCCTGATGTCTGGACAGGACAGGCCTCTGAACCTCCCCTGGCACAGCCTGAGGCCCTTTCCTCTTGTCCTGTCACTGGTTGCCTGTGAGAAGGGACTGACCCACCTGGCTACACTGTCTTTTAAGGGAGTTGTAGAGAGTGATCACCCATGAGCCTCATTTCTCTAGGCTAATCTTAGCTCACAACAAAGGAGAGGCAAAACTTCCATTGATTTCAAAGCATTGAGCCTGTCTGACCTTGATCCATCAGAGCAGTGTGATTCGATAAAATTAAGTGAATGTTTGTGTTTATTCTAATTTTAATATAGGAAGAAAGTAGAGCCCCAGCACTTTTCCTTCACCAGCAAGGTGGCATAATTTCTTTGTGTATATTTAGATTACACATTTGGTTTAGATTTGAGAACCTAAGTTACCTTTCAGTTAACTGACATTTACCATGTCAGTTGTGCTTATATAGGTACCTTTAGGTGTTATATGTAAAATCAGGCAGCTGAAAAGGTTTTGGTTAAAACTCAAAAATGCAAAATTATTTTGGAAGGCTATTTTTAACCTAGACTGCTTTAGAGACCTATTGAATACCCTGGCCCCACACTCATTTGTAGCAGCACAATTGAGGACAGGCAAGAAGCTGTAATGCAGGCAGGAGTGAGTGGCCAGGGCTGTGAGGTAGGGAGATAAGGGGCAAAAACCCTCCTAAGCAAATTTCACCACAGAACAGATCATATCACAAAGCTCTGTCTCTTTGCTTCAGTGCAAACTGGGACCTGCTCCCTCCCCAGTGACAGCACCGCTTGCCTTGTGGGCTCCACCCTGTCTAGGAATGTCTCCACACTGGCCTCAGTCTACACACAAACCAGTCTCGCTTTATTTTTTCTGAGCTGACAATAAACAAACTTGTGATTCACTCACATGTCTGAATTCACTGCTGGGGGAATAATCTGAATACCAAGACCCCCTTTGAGTTCTGGTGGGCGATAATGATAAGGCCTCTATCTTTGACCTCCACAACATACTCCTTGGCATTAATCCATACAGAATGCATTTTCTTAGTCTTATTTACATGTACCATCTACCTCAACTGTCCATTCACAGCCACAGACCAAACAATACATGAATATACTTTCAATATTCCTCCAGGATGTATAATCAAATAGAGACTAGAGCTGAACAGTTCCTCACAGAAAAACAGCCCCACAGCACAAAGCCTGCTGAGATTCTCCCCCCAGATGAATATGCAATTCAGGACAACTCTCACTTGTGCTCAGGTAAAGGAAGCAGGATGAACTGCAGACATTGTAGTGCAGAGTAGGCAATCAAATTAGTCAGGTAAACAAAATTATTATTTGAATCAGCAGTTCTATGTGAAGACAGTCTCAGTTGCAGATTTAGCTGATTAAAAACAATACTAGGCTCAGAAAGAAATGTCTTTGTTGTCACATGGCTTATGGTATATTACAATGATGATGAGGGTGTTTTCAGGGATACTTTTTAGACCTTTTACCATTTTCCCCTCAGAACGCAAAAACTGAAATGTCACAGCCAATTTCCTCCTCTTTGGGCCATTAAATACTTTAGAACAAAGAGGTTTTGCATAAAAAGATATAAGTCTGGCTGGCATAGTGTTAATGTCAAATTGTTTTCTTAAAATAGGAAACCAATGTACATTAAACTGAAGGTTCCCAGAAGAGACATGTTCTCTATGAAAAATATACCTTTTTCAAAACTGAATTGGAATTCCTTTCATTCTTGCCAGCATCTGTATTGTCAAATCCAGTATCAGCTCATAAAAACTTATTTTTCAACTGACCCATTTCCCTTTCCACTGCTTAGATAATTTACTGTTTCCCTTGCTTGAGAGGGTTCAATAATTAGCTGGGTGCTTTGGAGTGTGCTGGCTCTTAATTACTGTGTCAAAACCAACTGCATGCCAAACAAGAAAATGTAAGCAAATCTCATCTCAGAATTATAAACCAAATAAATCATGGCTGAGAATTGGGAATGGAGTGTAGCATGCAATGTTAATATCCAGTTCACAGAATGTCACATCACTGCCTTCCTCTCAGGCTCTATGGGGGAAAGACCAAATTTGAGGTTAATTCCCAGGATGCTATTTTGAAGAAGCACACACATTCTGACTGTCCATGGTTACTTCATGTGCAAGCTGATTTTCACCAGCTGAATACATGGCCCTATTATAATATAAAGAGGGAAAGGTAAAAAATTGACCTGAATTAATATTACCAAAATATTACCAGATATCCAAGATCAGTTGCTGAGAAAAGTTTGTACATGCCCACCCAGATTGTCCCCCACAGCCTCAGGAATGACACTGCAAGTAGGTGAGATAGCATGTGAGAAACAGAGTGAGAGGCATTCATGGTACCCACAACTATGTAGGTGCATTGCAGCTGCCAGCTGACTGAAATTGAGGGGCGGGGTGGGGGGGGAATCCCTTGAACATCAGAAGTACTGAAAAAACCCTGAAGACTACAGCACTAGAAATGAAACATTCACTGGTTGGGGAAGAGATTTGAAATATTGGTGTTATTGCTGAACAGTTTGAAGATATGGGAATAAAACTGGTCAATATGGAGATGTTTCATCTATTTCTGTAGGAACTACATAATACCCAGTAGCTATCCCTGAACAAAAAAAAAAAGGACTAGATCTTGGGGGAATTTGAAATCACTTAAAGCCAGATCCCTAGTGATTTATCCATATAATGTTGTGGTCATCCACTTGCTTGACTTTCAGAAGTCCTACTGAAAAGCTTCACTGGTCTGCATGCAGCTTTCAGAATAGTGGATTTTGGTCCATTTGAAATCTCACATCTGAGCTTTAGTATTCCAAATACGTGTAAAATCTGACACTTAACTTTTCCTTATGACAATTACCCTTTTATAAAATAAAAATAGTAGCAACTCACAAAAAGGACCAATAATGAATTGAAGTATAATGATTAGTATGATGGAAGCCACAGAAAGTATTACAATGGATCTGCTGAACCACTGGTTTTTGTTCATGCTCTGAAGCCAGACTCAGGGATGCAGGGGTCTGGGTGTGTGATGCTGCCTTGCTGTTATCAACAGAGCAGAGACAGAAGAGGAATGGTGTTATGCAAGGCAAAGGGAAAAAACTGGGACAGCAAGGGAAAAGAAGGAAGGAAGAGAGGAAATGAAAGGGAAAAAGAGGCATATTGTAGGATGCTATAAAAAAAAAAAAAATAGTACTGATTGACAGCATGATAATAAATATTTGACTAACAATTGATTTTGTCAAATCTGGAAAAAAAGGATAAACAACAAAGGAGGAATCATGTTTCAAAGAGAAGCCAAAATGAACAACAACAAAAAAATTCACATGAAAAGGGAGGTAGATGATACATAAGGCAACTGCAAAACAACAGAGAGGGCCCCACCATGCCCACATCTAACCACAGCAGCTCTGGCAGAGGACTCCTTGAGGGCAGTGATTCAGATGGGAACTACATCCTTTGTAACACTGTGGACATCAGGGACTCCACTGACGGAGTGCCAGCAGTAACCACGTGTGCTTGAACCCCACTCTGCTGCTCAGGCCAGGAAGTAAAATAATTTGCTATTCTTCCCTCTACTCCCATGGATCCGTCCTGGATGTGCCTGGCATGGCTGTGGCAGTTGTCAGAGGTGTCTGCACCATGCCCTGTTTGGTCCCACTCTCAGCTGGTCTGCCTAAGGTGAGCTGGGCTGAGTGTCACCTCCCGTGCAGCACCGAGCACAGTTTACCGGGGACACATTTGTCATCGCCTCCAGCACTGCTCAGGTGGGAACTGGGAAACTTGAGTGGCCAGTGCAGAGTCTCCAGGGAGTTTTCAACAAAAGCCTATCACAGAGTTAGGCTCAGTGAAGACTTTACCCCCTGGAAACCCTGGTTGTTCAGAAGCTTTCACTGGCCGCTACAATTCTGGGAGCACTAGGAATGACCTACAAGCTTTCTTCAAAGAAACAGTTGTAAGACTAGTGCTCAAAATCCACATATCAGCTTTTTCCTAGCTGGGGGAATGTGGAAAATTATCACTGGCCTATGTGTGTTAATCCCGGAGAGCTCCAGTCTCTGGTGTGCAGTGTAAGCCACGGTGTCTCATTTCCCCCCCTGCCCACGCCAGCCTGGGGCGCAGGAAGCCACTGCTGCCGCTCCTACCGGCATCCCTTGTCCTGCCGCCCGCAGTGGGACCTTTCTTCTTAACATAAACATGCCATTGTGCTGGATGCCAGGGCTCCTTCTGATAAAACAGGCCTCAGAGGCCTGCCAGAAATATGTGGCAGCATAAACATCGCAAACCAGTGACTTCATCTGCCCAAGTAGCTCTCTGGCTTCAGCTGTGACTCTTCAGTGACATTCATCCATTGCTGTCGGTTCACTCAAGGGAATGGAAGTACACTATGTGACTAATTATTTTCAGCCAAAAATTATTTTTTATTAGCTAACTTTGAAACACTGCTATGTTTCATAGGGTACCTGAGTTCACTTCAGTGCTGCTGACAAGTATTATTTCTAAAATGACCTTCTGCATAGGCTGGACTTTTGTTTTTCAGAGATATCTAAATTCAGTGTTCATTTAATTGAATTTTGCCTGCTACAATACAATGCTGCATCAATGATTCCTTTACCAAAAGGCACCTAAATAATGTTTTTTAAATAACATTGTTTTAGAACTAAGCTGCACTATTGAGCAAAGAGATCATGGCCTATGTTACACACAATATTTGCCCTGGTTAAGTATAGATTTAAGTATTTTAACCTATGCTAGGAATAAAATGCGATTGTTGAAGTCACTATACTTTTTAATGTAAGAGTTTCAAACTAACTGGTGTGATATCCTTCCATCAGGAAGGCACTGAGCACATGCCAGTTCATCCCATCTTTCTGTGAGCACACACCATGAAAGCATACCCCATGAGCCTATCAGTGGGATTAGTCACAAGCGCCTTAATACCTTATCTTCTTTCTATTATTTCTCAGAAATGTTTGCACCCACCAGAACATCTCTCTATAAATAGCTTCATTTCAAGTGATAACCCACAAATTCCGAGACTTGCATTTTGCAGCTGTAAATAGTAAACATTTCCTTTGGTATGTTAATAGTCCAGAATTCCCAAAGGATCCTGGTGATGTTCAAAGCCAGTGCTGACGTGCACCAAAATTGGTGGCATCTTCAGTGCTTCCAGGGCCCTTCTAGCTGCCATGCTCAGTCCAGGCCTCAGAACCTGCTGTCACGTGCTGCTCTTTCCTTTGAAATGCTGCTTGTCAATCCACTTGAAGAATGAATTAACACTACCCACACTCTGTGTCAGGAGGAGTTTGGTCCACAAATTTCACAAGCTTTGACGTGAACATTTAAGCAGCAGTCTCATAAAGATCATTACTAATGGTCAGAAAAAGTTGCTTCTGAAAAAAAGCATTTCTTGCTTTTCAGAGGCCCAGAAGTGCTTCAGAAAATCTGTTCTGTAGCTGAAACATCGTATTTATGGCAGCAAATACAAAGCACTGTGGAGTAGACATAAGCAAAACTAACCTGAGTTTGAAAAGACAATTCAGGCTTTTAGTCTGAAAAGTGAATCTTACAGGAATCTGATTATGGAAATCAGAGGGAATTTACAAAAGTACTCAGCATCTTGCAGGATTGCTTTTTAATTTTAGTCTAAAAAGGCTGAGCTCTGGTGTGCAAAACTGCCTAAGGATATACTGTAAAAACTTCTTGGTTTAAACTACACAAAAAACTAGACACTTTGAAGAAAACTATCAGAAGTCCATACCACCCGAATTCTCCATTATTCTATTTGCAAATCATGTTTCTAGAAAACCTGACAAGGAACTCCAATTCTTTTAAAATGATCCTTATTTTAGTGTCCACTATGACACCTTAAGAGATCTAAGACTTTTTCTTGTCTAAATAACCAGTGCAATCCGGAGATCACACAAGCATATCAGCAGTGAAGGACAAGCCACTGGAGTCATAGAAGAGCAACACTGGACAGAAGAACAATAAAAACAAGTCATGAGGGGTAAAGAAGAAGAAACTTAAGTGAGTCACTGAGGAAAAACTGTGACAGAGGCAGGAAAATGCAAGCAAAGAAGAGAGAAGCAGAAAAGAAAAGTGAGAGGCAGGTGATTTAACAAATATAGGGAAGATTAGTGATAAAATAAAATATGATTTGAGTTTCAGAAAATACAGTTTTTATCTGTGCAGAATTCAATCTGAAATCATCTTCTACTCATAAAATGATAATGGACACTTACTTTAGGGATTCAAATTCAGAAGGAAGACAAAAAGAGTAAGTTACACAGAGAAAGAAGGTGGCTGGCCTGTAATTTCACGGCTGACAGAGTGCCTAGCACTCCAACCTGGAGAGCATAGGGCAGGTATATGTGACAGAGAAGAATGCAAGCAACTGCAGATTTACATAACATATTTAAAACATATTTTGTAGTACACAGAAGCCTTGGCAGTTCCTGTCCTCATGCTAGTATTCCTCTGTCTAAGCCTTTCTCAGAAGTTAACTTCTGGAATTACAGGAATTTGTAAACTGATGGCAAACACCTTATTTTAAATGACCAACATTGTCATCCTGAGAAAGTATATCCATGTACTCCCAGCTAATAGCTTTCTCTGGCCATTCACTGCTGATGAATTATGCTGCAATAGGAAGATTTAACCCCAAATCCAGTTTAATCCTTTGTTTACATAAAGTCTTAGAAATCATGCTCAGTTACTGGAAAGCCAGCAGAGGAAGTCCACATTAACATAGCCTTTTACAAATGCTCTCTCTGATTAATTCAGTGCTAACAAAAAAAGCAAAAAAATCCCAATGAAAAAGAGCTCCTTGTCTTTTAAAGCAAGAACAGTTTACAGCAGAGTGGATAGACCAGACAGAAGGAGTTTCTGCTTTCAAGCTTTTACTAATCACAAACTTTTTCTATCAGTCCACTTTGGCAGATTGGTATTGGTGACCAAAGTCTGGTTTAGGAACCACAAAAATGCTGTTGTCCAACTCCTGTGGTAAGTGATTTAATCTCTGTGCAATGCTAGACACACAACTGTTGGGAGATGCATTCATGTCTGTAGCACTCAGAAAATTGTTTGCATTGCTCAGACAACACCTGGATGGATGAACCAAGGATTGGTGATTTCATACTATTAAAAGTAAGCAAGTAGCTACAAATACCAGCTTGGTTTTAGGACAGGCTGCCTTTTTGCCAAGTCATCACTGGGAAAAAAATTATCAACTGACATCATAAAATTAAACCAGTTAACATTAGTTGGGAAACTGAATCTTGTCCTGTAACAGATAAACATAGAGATTAAATATTCCTGAAAACTCTACTAACCTTAGTTCAGCCTTCTTGGAGTGACCACCTGGCCATGGGATTATGAAAAAAGACCCCAAATTATTGTTTATGATTTCTGTGCTAGTCATTTGAATTGTAAAACTTAAAATGAGATGATCTTGACTGAGAAACTTTCTACTGCCATTAAAGGCATGAAAGAAAATATTTTTCTTATAACTTAAGCAAAATTGTTTAAAAAGAAAGATGCCTCTTAAAATAATATGGTCAAGTGTTTTACACCACAGATGCAATTGCAGGACTGATCACTAGCAATGATCATCCATGACATATTTCCTTAAGGGAAATCATCATAAAATAATTTAGCTTGGAAGGGATCTTTGTCTAGTCCAATCCCCCTGCAAGGAGCAGGGACATGTTCAATGAGATCAGGTTGCTCAGAGACCCATCCAGCCTGTTCTTGAATGTTTCCAAGGATGGGCATCCACCACCTCTCCAAGGCAACCAATTACTGTGTTTCATCACCCTCATTGTAAAAATCTTCTTCCTTATCTCTAAATCTTCTTATCTATCTAAATTGATCCTCCTTTAGTTTAAAACCATTACCCCTTGTCCTATCACAACAGGCCCTGATAAATCTACCTCCTAAATTCTCCATGTTGATGAAGTTAAAGTTTTCCAGTTACATATCTCAGTGGAGATCTTAGGATAGCAATTTAAGAATTTTTTTACAGATGCAGCCCACTAGAGCTGCATTAAAACAAGCAGTATTATGTCACTGCTACAAGGTTATGAAATTATTCCTTTGGCTTTCCTGCTGGAGGCCTGGGCTGGGCTGAGGAATGAGTTGGTGTCAGTTTCAAAGCCTGGATGCTCACATGTTGGGCTCAAAGATCTTGGAGGACTTTTCCAATACTAGTAATTGCATGATTCTATGTTAACCTGCTCTACTACGTGAATTTTAGAAGCCCAGAAACATTTTATAGCTTTTTCCCCCAGCACAGTGAATGAGAATCAAATTCAGTATTTTTCTTCAATCAGATATTAAAAGAAAACTTACCTGCAGACCCTTGGAAAGTGCAAAACACCACACAGGATTAAACGTCTGGAAACTCTGGGGATATCCTGTTCCTCTGATCCTTCTGCTTTTAAAGAAATGTGCTCTTGTGATAAAAAATGGTGACTAACACCCTCACAGGCATTTTAATGGCTGTTACTGCATATTGTGAGAGGCTGAATCCATTAAAGCTTTGTAGGATACATCGTAGACTTCAGGTCACCCCAGAACTCAGGCCGTCCTTTCTGTAAATTCATATTGATGCGAAGCATTGGGTTTTCAGTGAATGTTTAGTTTTCTTCATGGCCAGCATTGCACCCACTAAAGATGCAACAACAGCTGATCACCTCAGTTAGCAATTTCCTGTCTATTGTTTTTATCTTGCCTAATTGGAACGGCTTTCCAAGTACTAGGGTGGGGTTTGTATATAGTATTAATGCTTCCTATAAAA